>BCLU01000006.1:743885-1040637 GCA_039545375.1 Trichosporon faecale | reverse complement strand
GTCGTGAAATTCACGGTCGAGAAGGCGCGCAAACGCGACACGGCAGAGGAGGCGCGCGCCGAAGTTAACCGCCTCTTCACGAAGCGCGACAAAAGGGTCGAGGTCGTGCTCGAGGACAGCGGGGTTTACATCGGTACGGCGAGCACGGCGCTGCCCATTGGCAAGAGCGGGATGCTCGTCATGGGGCTCTGGGACCGCGGCGTCGTGCGTGCCCGTGACGTGGACCTGAGCCCAGTCCAGGCAAAGTAATCCATCCCTTGTACGACCTAGTGACTTGGTTGTTCAGTTTGCGTATGTATATATGTGGCTGTGACTCCTCAGCGTCGGAAGCTGGTGAGAGGGCAATGCGGATCTCGCGATCCTGCGCCGTGCTCTTGAGAAGCCGCACGTTGCGCTCCATGTTCCCGAGTATGCGCCTGAGACCGCCAATCTCGCGCTTCAGGTCGCGATACCTGGCCTGCTCGGCTTGAAATAGGTTGATGAGGGCGGCGCGGGCCGCGGCGACGTCAACGCCGGGCGGGAGGGTGGCTGTCGTGACGGGGCTGACTTCGGCGCCCGGGAGGGTCTTGGCCATGGCACTGATCAACTGATTGGTGTGGGCGAGGGAGGTTGAAAGATGAGAATGCAGATTGATGACGGGAATGTGATGCAGCAAGGAGTAGCCGCCATTCATCGAGAACCGAGGCAACGACGTCAGTGCCCACCTTTGGTCTCGTTTCGAACGTCGCCGGCGCCCGTTGTACCCGTTGTCAAAGCTGGTGTATGGCTTGCAAACAGTGCATAGGGTCTAGCATCTCCCCTACTCCAACTTCCGCCACTTGAACCGCCCATCACTCTGCGCAGCGCGCGCAGCAGCCACCCCGGCCTCGTACTCCCAAGGCTGCGGCAACGGCCTCCGTCTTTCTCGCCAGGAGCTCACCCGCTCGCGCCGCTCCGCGGCGTGGGATAGGGCGTCACGTGCTCGCATCTCGAGGAGGATGGAGGCCATGCTGTCCAGCTGTTCGAGGATTTGGTCGTGGACTGACTTGTGGACTGACTTGGTGTTGATGCGCTTGTCGTTGGGCTTGGTGTCGAGGGTCGGGTTGTTGTCAACGTCCGGCTCGATAACGCGAGGCCTGAAAAGGGCTCGAAGTGTCGTTCGGCATCTGATTGGAGCGGGACCGAGGACTTGCTAGACGTTTGAAGTGGAAGGGAGATTGGCGAGGGCCCGAGGAAGTGTCAGTCGCGACACGAGTTCAGCGAGGAGGCTTAGGAGGAGAGCCGAGGCAATCCGCGAAGCAGCGCGGGTAGCTGGCCTAGGGCGTGGCTCCTAGCTTCTACGTGCTCGAATACAGCGCCTTGTCGCAGTTGTGGCTAGCTGTCGACTCCGCAAGGGATGCAGCCTCCCTCCGTCCCAGGTCATACGCCTCAGGCGTCGGCAGCGGCATCCTGATATCGCGCCTGAGGCGTCCGCACTCGCGCTTAATCCAAGCTCGCATCTCCATCCCATCCGGTGCCTGCCGTCGGTCGAAACTCGTGCGCATGTCCTCCAACTGGGCGGATATGACGATCAGTTCCGCCTGTATTGCGAGCGCGCTGTCGACCATCGTACCCCTGCGGGCTGCGCTGAGATCCTGCTTGGCTTCGCCGGTGATAGAGTCGGGGCACCCGCTCTGCAGTCGTGGTTTGGGTGTGTTGCTGATGTCGTGGACAGGGTGGTTGAGACCGCGCGCGACAACTGACGAGTTAGGCATGTCGAGTCTGTGCACGACAGATGTCAGCTGTGTGGAGTGAGCGAAGGATGGAGCTGATCAGTGGGTCAGTGGGTCAGTGGGTCAGTCTTCGGTGATGGCTATAGGTGTAGCCGAGGCAGAACATGGCGAGCCGCGGACTAATGAGGATGGTTGTGGAGACGTGACGGGTGTCGATACGAGGCGAGACATCGTCGACTTCGTAACTCCCTCGGTCTCCCACGCGAGCTCGTTCCCGCGGCCAGGCGGCATTCGGCTCTGGTAGGCCGGAAACCATGATGCTGAATCTGCCCAGCGCTATGTTGAAGGAACGAGGCCCGGGTGGGCCAGTTGCCAGTTATACCATGGGTCGTCGATGGTCCACGTATGAGTCGCTCGGAGCGACGAGAAACTCAACGCCGACGGACATGCCTTCGCCGAAGGTCACCAGCCAGCCGCCAGGCCGCACGTTATCAGCTGCACGTGACCGCATATGGCCGGTTATCGCGCCAAGCGGAACCAAATACAGCACTCCTGGGTGACGCAACGTCGTCAGCGTCTGAGCAAGCGATCGAGAGCGAGGTCATCTACTTGTGCAGACCGAGTCTTCCCTCTCTCACATCTTCATCCCTATCTCAGCAAGCACAATGGCCGCCCAACCGGTCAAGCTGTACGTCTACGACCTGTCGCGCGGCATGGCCCGCACCATGTCCCAGGCCATTACGGGGACGCAGATCGACGGTATCTGGTAAGCTAGCGATTGGTGCTGTTCTAGCTGACAACAGGCACACGTCCGTCGTTGTGTATGGGCGCGAGGTGTTCTACGGACAAGGAATCATGGAGGCAGCCCCGGGAACGACACACCACGGCACGCCGGCGCAGATCCTCGACGTTGGCGAGACGTACATCGACCAGGACACGTTTGAGGAGTACCTCGCCTCCGTCGCCGAGGTGTACACCCCGCAAGCGTACCACCTCATGGACCACAACTGCAACACCTTCACCGGAGACGTTGTCGGATTCCTGACGGGCGCCACTATCCCGGACTGGATTTCCGGGCTCCCGGCACAGTTCCTCCAGACGCCGCTGGGGCAGGCGCTGCGTCCTCAGTGAGCTATTCCCAGTCGCACAGAGAGCTAATAGCAGGATTGACGCTATGTTCCGCGGATCGAACTCGAGCGAACACCGCATCGCTGCCCAGCAGGGCATGCCGAACTCGACGAGCGTTGCGACACCGACAACGGGGACTCCGGCCGCCGCCACGCCCCCGGCTGGAGCTGCCAACGGGCAGCAGGACCCGCACAACCTCGCCAGCATGTTCCTGAGCGCTGTCGCTCAGCAGGCAGCAGGAAATGGCGGCAACATCCCCGGTCTCCAGAACGGCGGTGCATCGACTTCCTCTCCGAAGGCGCAAGCCCCCGCCGGCCCGGCGCTGCAGCTCGTGACCTCGTCCTCGACCTTTGACCAGCTGCTGAAGGGCAGCCGCGCGCTCGTTGCCAACTTCACGAACACGGCCGGCTGCCCGCCGTGCCGGATGATCAAGCCGGCGTACGAGTCGATCGCGGAGTCTTACTACCCCGAGTTCGGCCCGCGGGGGGCGCGCTTCGTCGAGATCGAGCTGGACCGGGGAGACGGCCAGGACCTCGCGAGCCGGTACGGCGTGCGCGCGACTCCGACGTTCATGTTCTTCAAGAACGGCGAGAAGGTCGACGAGATGGCCGGCGCGGACAAGCGCGGGCTCGAGAACAAGATCGAGGCATTCCTCGACGACTGTTTCCCCCAGCACGCGCACAAGCGGATCTACCTCCCCACAACGGAGCGCATCAAGACGAATCCGATTACGGCGACCGCGACGCCGAACTTCACCGCGCTGTTCGGAAAGCTCGAGGGCTTCTCTGGCGCTGCTGGGAAGCAGCACGTCGACGTGCTCAAGAGCCAGGTCGTGCCGTTCCTCGAGGGCAAGGGCGGGGACGCGGCATCCATCGTTGACAAGTGGACCGCGGCTTCGGGCGCACTCCTGCAGTCGCTGAAGCCGGCCGAGGTCTTCCCGGTTGTAGACCTTTGGCGGTTAGGCCTGCTGAACGACTCTGTTGTGCGAGTTCTGACACCACGCATCGGCGGCCCGAACGACCCGATCGCGCCCATCCTCGCTCTCACGGCGCGGGAGCTGAAGCAGGGTGTTGCGGCCACCCCGCGCCCTCTGTTGCTCACGACGCTGCGTCTGGAGACGAACCTGCTCGCCCCCCTACCACTAGCCACTGCTGCGCTGTCTCGCCCGGATGACCTGCTGTCCGTGCTTGTCGAGGCGCTGCTGCACCCGGATGTAGGTGTACGGAAGGCCGCAGCCGACGTGGCCGTCAATGCCGCGGCGTGGCGTCACCGGGTACGGGAAGCGACACCCCAGACACCCGATGCGCCGGAGATCGGGGGCGAGGACTGGGAGACCGAGCTGCTGAGCGCGCTCATCGAGGCGATCGCACGCGAGGACGACGCGGATACCGGCCACCGGCTGCTCGTCGCTGCCGCGCTCGTCATGTATCTGAACCCAGGGTGGGAGGAGGGCATCCAGCCGCTGCTCGAGGTGCTCGGTGCGCGAGACACGATCGACAAGGCTGCCAGGAGGTGGGGCAAGAAGGACATCCGGAAACTCGCCGACGAGATCACGCTCAAGATGCTCAAGGAGTGAGACACTGCACATCACTCGAGAAGTTGAGCTCGGGCTTCTTCCCAGCCGCTCTCGCGCCCATGTAGATAGTACCTTTCTTCCCCTTGCTTTGATTTTAGCCTCTGTTTAGACTTGTATGGACTGGAATGGCTGACACGTCGATAGAATGTTTGGGCCCAGGTGTGTCCTGGATCCTGGATGTCATGTACCTTTCATCCTGATGTGCATTCAGAAAGCCAGAGTCTGGGAACGACAAAGTGTGGCTAGGGCACACGGGCTGAAGTCGATACATGACCCAAACATGAGCGTTCAGGAATGCTGTTGGACCGGTTTAGTGGGCGGGGGTTGGAGGACATGACCGAAAATCAAACCAGGCACGGGCCACCGCAGAACGACGCGACTGTTTTCTTCCGCTGCCGTCGTGCCTTTGGGCCATCCCTTGCCCGTCGTCAGGCAAACATCCACCCAGCAATCACACATAGCCGTCGCCGTCATCCACAGCTGTCACCTGCTCTCGCTCTTCACACAACTTCCGACAAAGCTTAATCCTTCGCCAAACATTGCGCCGGACCTGGCTGCGTTCGACAACCATAAACACTACGAATCGCCCTTCGACCTCGCCATCAACTGCTGCTCCCCCATTTCCTGTCAACAACACAAACACCATCAGCGATAGCAGCATCACTTGCAGTTCTTCCCCCAATTCACCTCCGACACCGACGCAAGCTCTGGCCCTGCCTCTCCACTCCGAAGGGTCATGCCTGCGTCTGCCTGGTCCCTCCCCGCCTCGAGCTCCGACACGGGGCTCGCCGAGCACCTGCGCCAGCCTGGCCCGAGCCAGCGCGCAATCTCGGACAGCGCCGTGTTGATGCCTCCTCCCCCTCTTCCGGCAACGCACACCGCCAGCGCCGGCAAGCTCGCTAACCACCCGTACATGCGCATGGCTCAGTCATCTCAACCCACTCCTCCATCACCTGCCAAGCCCGCGTTCTCGGCGTCAACAACAGCACCGCCGAAGTCAACAACCTCCACCGGCCCACGGCAGAACTACAAGCGTATGTCGGCCGACTTTGCGATGCCCCCTCCCGCCGTTCCAGCCCCGACGCGCCCGAGCAGCGTCTCAGAACGCCGCTCGCTGTTTGAGCAGCAGCCGGAGGCGCAGGCGCAGCCGCAGAGGGCCGATCCAATTCAGAAGGCGCTCCAGCGCGCGTCCGACCCTTTCGCGTTACCTGTCACCCACCGGCGCAACAGCGATAAACAGGAGGTCGACACGAGCACTTCTCAACTGCACACTACGCCTTCGAAGCGACCGCTGCCCGTCCCGCCCTCCCCGACGCTCAGCTCGAGGTACCAGCCCCCATCGCCTGTGGCTTCCCACACTCCGCGCTTCCCTCCGCAGTCACCCAGCACCGCGCAGCCGACGCCGCGGTTCCCTCCGCAGTCACCGACCATGTCGCAAGCTCCGTGGGTCCGCCCGCAGTCGCCGAGTGTCCCCCCTTCCCCGCGCTTCGCCCCGCCCAGCGTGCCCTCCTCGCCTCGTCCGACGACGCCGGCTCACCGGCACTCCGCGTCCATCAGCGCCCTGCCGCCTCCCTCGCCTCGAACTCCGGGACATAAGGTATCCCAGAGCCTGAGTGGACTGCAGGCTCTCGTCGATTCCCCGAAGAAGCCAGAGCTGCCGTCGAATCCGGCGGCCTGGAACCCGTCCCAGCTGGCTCAGCACCTGCGCCACTCGCTCCGCTCTGGCGCGGATGGCCAGACGCTGCCGGTGCCCGTCGTCGAGGACGTTGTGACCTGGATTCTACGACACCGGATCGACGGAAGCGGCTTTCTCGCCGGCGTCGAGGGCATCGGGGGCAGTCGCCCACCATTCCTCCCTGTCCTGTCGGTGGTCTCTAGGAAGCTCCGCCGTACAAGCAGGGCGCAGCGACACGCGGCCCTCCCGCTGCCAGAGGACATGCCCGAGGAGCAGACGCGGGTGCGCCGCCTGGCCCACGCATTCGAGTCGGCAAGCGAGGCAGAGGACGACCTGCACGCGCTTCGCCAGCAGCTGACCGGCAACAGCATCGAGGGGTACGGTCGCGCAACGCCGCGTACGACGGAGAAGCTCGCCTGGCAACCGCGCCCGCGTACTGACAGCATCGGGAGCAACATGTCCGATTCGCGCTGGGAGCTGAGTCCGACGAAGCATGCGCCGGTGCCCATCGAGCAGCTGCTCGGTCCGCGCCTCTCTCTCGAGAGTGCGGGTCAGGCCGACGACGAGCTGGACGTGTGCTCCAATGGGGTGCGCAGTCCGTCCCCCGAGTCCCCGCTCATCAGCCCGAAGCTCCTCTTCCATCCCGCCGCCGACGATGTGCCGCCCCTCTCGCCCTCTTCGCCTCTCGGAGACGTCACGCACATCTCGAACCTGTCTGCGGTACTCTCGCCCAGCGACCTGTTTTCGCCCGAACGCGTGGCCCAGCCCGAGTCGCCCAAGTCTCCCCTCCCGCTCCGCAAGGCGAAGCGTGTTAGCAGCACGAAGCGGCTGCCGTCCACGTTCGACGACGATGAGACCCGCAAGGTTACCGTGACCCCGAGGCGGAGGGCGAGCCGTAAGCGCCCCAGCCTGGGCATGTCCCCCGCCATGTCATCGCCGGTGCGCACGCCCGGCTCGCCGCTGGATGTTCCTTCCCCGATCCGCACGCCTGGCTCGCCTCTCCGCGCGGAGTCCTCATCCACCGCCCCGTCGCCCCTGCGGGCCGTCGACGTCCCAGTCGTCGCCGACCTGGAAGTCACACTGGAGCCGGAAGTCATCGAAGTGACCCGTGCCGAGTTCACCGAAGTCACGCCCGAGCCGGAACTCGCGCCGCCCGTGACGCTCATCCTACCGGGCTCACCGCAACGCCTCGAGCGCGAAGTCGCCACGCTGCAGGACCGCGTGCGCGAGCTCGAGCAGCGCCTCGCCTCAGTCACGCCCGTCGACACGCCGACCGACACGCCAGTCAAGCGTCCCGTGACGAGCGTCGCGAGTGTGGAGACAATGACGGAGGACGAGTTCAGTTTCGAGAAGGAGACGTTCCTGCCCGCCACTGAGCCAGCCGAGGCTGCCGTGCAGGGTGACACCTCACTCGCCGACGCGGAGGTGCAGGCGGAAGTCTCGCTCGTCGACGCTCAGGTCGAGACGGAGGATGAGACCGAGGAATCAGCTGAGACAGCAGTCGTCCTACACTCCACCGAGCGGGAGAACTGGGAAGCCGAATTCGCGCGCACCGAGCTGCAATCCTGTCTCCCAAACCGCCTCGGTCTCGAGGCCTCCGTCGCGGTTCAAACCTCCCCTCTTGCCCGGTTGGTCACGATGGAAGACGAGCCCGAGCCTGTGTCGACAATCACCCCCTCATTGGGAGAAGACATGGCGCGCAGTCGCTCGTCCTCGACCAGCTCTATGGCCAGTACCAAGGGGATCTCGCGCCCACTGCCAAAGGGATGGTGGCACGCGTTCCTTTCGCCAGACGAGGCGATTCCGCCCATGCGCGACGTGCCCGTGCTGTTCTTCATGGCTGGGATGGGCGTTGGAGTCTCGTTCGGGGCTGTCGTCGTTAGGGTTATGTTGGGGCGGAAGTTGCTGCATGGTTGAGCTGGCTGGCGCCGAAGGCGGCAGCGAGCCCGCTCGGAAGAGAGCGCGAAAGAGGATGAGTGAGTGAGAGGAAGGGAGGACAGCAAGGGAGTGAAGAATCTGTACTTGATCTGTGATCCATCTGTATGTAATGATACAACAATGCTCTACGCGCGCTCTACGCTTCTACTCTAGCGGAGTGGTGCCCAAGAGGTCCCGAGGTCCCCATCCTCTGCCTACTTGGTCGCCCAACGCATCGTGCCCTCCCAGACAGCCAGCGCGGCCGCATTCGTCGGGAAAGCCCTCAGGACGACGGGCACGAATCCCTGTCTGTCAGCTGACGTCCTCAGTAGCTTAGCTGCTTTCCCAGCCACGCCCCATCGCTTCCTCCCCCTGCCAGATCGACTCACCTTGTAGAAATTCTTCAACCTCGCAAGCGAGTTCCACCCCAGCCCCCGGGAGGGGTCATAAGTCTCGCGCCACACGGTGCGGTAAGCGGCGAGCACGGAGGGATACTTGGGCTTGGTGGGCGAGTCGGCCATGATGCGGTTCTTGATGTTGTCCATTGGCAGCGCCGCGAACCAGTACATGTTGCTCGCTAGGCCGCCTGCGAGGAAGTTCGCCAGGCCCGGAGACAGCTCCCAGGACGTGCCCTTCCAGCTCGAGAAGAGGCGGTTGAAGGCCTCGAAGCCTGCGGTCAGCTGAGATTCTCGTCTCCTAGCTAGCTAGCTCTGCGTGCGAGGCTGGAGCCCACCGCTCACCGCGCTCGCTTTGCCCGCTGTGCCCGCACTCACCTCCAAACATCGCCGCGAAACACGACCGATACATGAAACTGGCCGGAAGGCCGCGCCACATGCCCGTGATGCCCTGGGCCGCTATCGTCTGGCGGACCACGTCGACGGGACCCTTGTACTGCTTCGGCACATGCTCGGGCTGCACGAGCTGCAGCTGCAGCTTGCACTTGATCGTCTCGGTGGGATGGGCGACGGACGCATTCGTCCATCCCGCCATGAGGCCGGCGAGCGCGTGGCCCGCGATACTGAGGCGCTTCTCGGACGGCGGACCCCCGTCAGCGGAAGGCGCCCACTCGGTCAGAATGCCCCAGTCCTTGAGACAGGCGCGGTAGTTGTGCAACGACCCCATGAGGATCGAATCGGTGATTCCCCACGACACGGCCGGCACAGAGGCACCCTTGTACAGCGCCAGCGGACCTTCGCGCCGCACGGTAGAGAGGAAACAGTCACCGGCACCCTTGTAGTAGCCCTTCGGAGCGCATTGCACTGATGTCAGCTAGCTGCGGGATCTATGAGCTCCGCTCCCTCCGCTCCGAACTCCGCTCAGCACGCCGCACGGATCCGACGCTCCCGAGCCTGGCAGCCAGAACCTGCGCACCACTCCTCCCGTTCCCCGCAGCTTTCCACAGACACTCTCAGCGCCACTCAGACTTACATCTCGTCTTGATCGTGTCGAAGGGATGTCCGACGATGAGCTTCGTCCATCCCGAGAGCAGCCCGGCCGCGAAACCGACGAACGGCGAGTGAGCCGGCTTTTCCGGCGCCACGCTCTCGCCCATGGCATCAAGCACCGCTTCGGGATGCACCTCGGCGTCGAGCTTGGACAGGCGCGCCGCCTCCGCGTCGAGGTCGGTATCGCGCGGCATCGCTAGTTTTCCGAAATGTCGGAGAGTCGGTGGGCCAGACTTGTCTTCCTCGGCGCGTATGTGCAGTATGTCGTCGCAGCCGGCGTCAAAGAAAGAAGGGAGGAGGAGGTCGACGAGAGCGCGAGTTTTGGGTATGCAGTATGCTAGACTAGAGATAGGAAGTGTGAGGTGTCAACAGATCCGAACGTCAGCAAGGAAGGGTTACGAATCTGAAGCAAAGAGGGACGGAAGAGCTGGGCCGGCGGGCCCCCGCAAACATGGCCCAGTGCGGTGGGTGGGCGATCGAGCGGGTGAGTCGCGCGGCGTCGTTTCACCGGCGTCGGCTATCTCTGCTCTCGGCGTCGGGACGTCGGTAAGCAACTCGCTCTATGCCGGCTTTGATATCAGCCCCTAGTGCCGGTCAAGGAGGTATCTCTCGTCGACATCGAGTTCAAGTTCAAGACTGTCTTTTCACGAAACTTTCCTTCCAGGCACCGAGTCAGGCGTAAGCGTCTCAAGCATCGTCGGCTATCTCTTGACATCGAGTTTTCAGTCTCACTCGTCCTGCGAACGTGTTCTTCGGCTGGCACAAGTGGCCCCGAGCGGTTGTGCAAGCACGACAGCTGATTGTGCACAGCGGATGGCCCACGGCGATGCGGCCGACGACAATGGGCGCGAGAGTGCAGTGCACTCACCGCTCCGGGGCCTTCAATTGTAACGTCGCCAGCGGCGCACGCAAAGAATCGCCCACACAGTCCACTGACCGTCTGACGCCTGGTGATGCACATTGCATACCGCTGACAGCCCTGCTGGGCGAATACAACTCATCCAGCATGCATCCTGCTTGCCATCTAACACTTCGCCGCCTCACACCAGACATGCCCCCGGACATCAACAGCCTCGACAGCGACACCACCTCAATCACGATGTGCTCGGTCCCGAGCCGGGAGGAGACGTACGCCGCCCCGAGCCGCTGGCGCCGGAGCCGACAGTGGTGCAAGCGTCTTGCCCGCTCTTGCACTCGACGCGACGTCAACACCGACATGATCAGCTCGAAAACTTCGCAGAGCTCCACTTCAACCCGCAAGATTCAGAACACGTTCCGCTGGAAGGGTCGTCTTCGGGCTCTCTTTCCCGAGAGACTGGGGACCCGCCGTCGCAAGACCCGCGAGCGATTCCGCGATGACATGAGCAGCGCCGCTTCGGAGGTTGACTCCGTCGATCAGCTGAGCACTTCTGAGCCCGACCTGGACTTCGAGGTTCTTACCGCCTCGAGCGAGTGTGAAAGCCCCATTACCCCCAGCCAGCTCTGTACGCCCAGCTGGGAGATGGTGGAGGTCTTCGACGCCGTTGACGCTGGCGAGGCCGATGGCTCCACTCCCAAGAAGCAGGTTGCACAGGCGCCGCAGCTCGACACCCTCGTCGAGGTCGATGAGGAGGAGTACGACGGCGACGACGAGACGAGCTATCCGGTCATCGACTTCAAGAAGCGGGAACGCCTCCTGAGCGTCGTGTACGAGGAGAGCGAGTACGACGCCGACGAGAGCAACGAGCTCGAGCCCGGGGACCTGGACGATACTCTTGACAGCATTGGCAATACCGCCCAACAAGAACAGCAGGTGGAGGAGGGCAGCTCTGAGACGGGCTCTGAGTACGAGGACGAGTACCTCGGTTCTGACTATGACGACCACATCCCGCCCGAGCTCGAGGTCGTGCTGCAGCAGATAAGCCCGTCCAAGCAGCCCTGGATCCGGAAGAGGTGCCGGTCGGCGCCGGCCCTTCAATCCTCGTCAAACCAGCCGTGCATCCGCAAGAGACGCCGCTCGGCGCCCGGCATCCTCTGCACCAAGACCATCGTGACCCCTCCAAGCACCCCACCGTGGAAGTTTACGCAGGTCTCAAGTGAGTGGGGCTCTCCCGCCACTCGCTCTGATGACTGGATGATGAACACACCTGCTCAGTCGTCGTTCGAGGCGGCGCGTCGCTTCTGGGTCGAGAGGTGCGAGGCGGACAACTCCTTTGGTTCGATCGGGTCCAATTCTTCCCTTCCTTCCGTATTCTAAACACTGTCATTAGCCACTTCCATCAGTTTCTGTTGTATGCATTAGATTCTGTGTTGTTCGTCACTGGAAGCTGCACTGGTGCAACGAATCTCGAACAATCAGGGTACAGGGCGGTGTGGCCATTGTGATGGCCGATTCATTGTGGCCACTTTCACTACATGCTGTCGACAGCTGATGGCAGTGACGGGCAGTGATGAACACTGCACACTGTGATGAACAGAGACGAACGGCAACGGCATGCTCCACATCAGCAGCAGCAACTGTCGCGGATGGGTTATAGGACGCAACTCTATCGCTCTCCTTCTTTCCTTCTCGAACCACCAACACTCGCAATGGCGACCCGCAGGCAGACCCGCAGGCAGACCTGTCCCCCGCGCACCGACGCTTACGCCGTCTGCTCCGCGCTGCTCGACATGAGCGTCTCCAACTCCCACGCCAACGCCAACGCGTACCGCGCCAGCGTTCCGCCCGCCGCCGAGTTCGGACACGTCCGCGCCTGGCCCCCGGTCACGCCTCATCGCCGCCCTGCGTACAACCACCCTCGCCTCCCCTGGTCTCCCGCGCGCGGTGTCAGCGCTTCCCCTCCTCGCAGGTGGAGCCAGTTCCGCGCCTCAAAGGCTCCGTACGTCGGCCCCAAGCCCGAGCACAAGTGGGCCCACCGCCTTCGTCTCGGCTGGAACCGCCTCAAGACGCGCCTCGCCTCCCGGGACCCCGAACGCGGCGTGCCCGACGTCCCCGTCTCGCCTGACAAGGACGAGGTCGAGAGCGAGGAGGGCCAGGGCGTCGACTGGATCGAGGACGGGGACGAGGTCCACATCATCCTCTGGGACGGGTACTGGGACGAGCGCGACCGCCGCTCCATCCGCAGCGACAGCAGCGTCAGCATCCCCATCTTCCTCGGCTCGCACATCGACGACGAGCTCTTCTTTAGCTCTAGCGACCTCGCCCGTGACCGCACACGCGACTGCGCCCTTGACCGCGACGTCAGCGAGAACAGCTTGGTCAGCATCACCGTTACCCCGCCCAGCCCCCGCACGCCCCGCTACGGCGACGTCCAGCGCACGCCGACCCCCATGCCCAGGATGCGCAACGGTACACCGACGCTGTTTCCCCCTTCCAACCGCCGCTTCTACCAGTAGTCGGCTTCCCCCTCGAGGTCATCCTCAATTGTTTCGCATTAGCATCGTTTCGACACCTGTGTATCAGTGAAGCGCATCATCCGGAAGAGGGATCCCTGTGTATGAGTTAGTGTAGTGCACGGGTCAGTCGGCACTCGCAGTCGGAGGTCGGAAGGTTTGTAGTTATTATGCATATACTTCTTTCAGACCTGCCGGGTGATGCAGCTCAGGCTATAACGCCAGGCGGCATCTCGCCGAGGGCAGCTTAAGCCTTGCCCTTGCGCTCGAGCTCGGCCTGCTCCTCAGCCTGGATCTGGGCGTCGATCTTAGCGCCGCGGCTCGGCTCGTTGCCGTGCATGCGGGCAGGGGCGGTCGGGTCCTCCTTGAGGGCGGCGACCTCGGGGGTGTCGGCGTCGGCGGCCTCCTCCTGAGCCTTGCCCTGCTCAAGCTTGGTCTTGAGGTTGGCCGAGTCGTCTAGTCTGTTAGCGCAAGGCACATCCAGCTTTGGCGTGCGGGGCATGCGAGGAGCGTCCGAGGACCCGAGACAGCTGCGCGCTGCGCTCGCAGCGCATCCGATGCCCTCGGGGGCTTAAGCCACCGCGGCAGTGGTTACTCACTGGGGTCGAAGGCGTCGTGGTTGCTGTCGTTGCCAACCTTGGCGTCGATCTTGTCCTGTTCCGTGGAGCCCATTGTGATTGTTCTTGTTCTCGATGTGATGAAGAAAAAAGCAGCAGAACGTCAGCCTCAAGCCTTATATACCCCTCGTCCTCTGCCTATGCATCGCTGGCACCATGCTGGCGCGCCATGCTCGCCGTCATCAGCAAGAAAAAGCAAGGGACAGCCAGGACCAGACCAGGACAAGTGCAAGGAACGGCTTGGGCTGCTTCAAGGCACTGACGTCATTGAGCCGGCGGGCAGCTCCACCAGAGGACGCTCGGGCGACCCCACTCCGGCAAGGGACATGACGAGATCAACCACGGCGAAGGTCGCCCAATCACAGCCTGCCAGATATAGAGTTTCAGCCTCATCATCGCCCGCCGAGAAGATCTATGACGATGTCAGGACGTTCCCGCAAAGGAGGCCGCTCAGGTTCGCCGGCGATCGGGGTGGAAGTCCGCCTGGGCGCTGAAAACGGGTGTGGCGCGGAGGTCCCGTTATGAGAGTTTTGCGCAATTCTGTCTCGGCGCATTGCGCATCATAATGCATGCATACTATGCCACATCCAAGCGGATGGAGAACTATGATCGCACAGCATACCAGTGTTGGCGGACCATGGGCCGTTACCTCCGTGCCTAGTACTGTGTGTGGGTACAATTGTGTGGGCAGAAGCGAAGTCTCCCTGGCAGGCTCAGGGCTGTTCATCCTCGCGCAAGGACGACATCGAGGGAGTGACTGTGACTCGGTAGGCTTGAATGCCTAAGGTCTGCGCAATGCCTGCCTGAATAGTCCACCGAACATCCTCATCCTCTTCGAAGTAAGGGGTAAACGTGACCCGGATGTCGTGGAAGCGCTTGAACCTTTCCCGTACACCTGCAGTGCGGAGCACCGTCACCAGAAGAGAACTTCTCATCGGACGTTCAACCTCAAATTCAAGCGTCCTGACCTGAGGCTGAAGTACCGCGACCCAGAATGGACAGTAGCCGTGGTAGTTGCTGGCCCTTTCATCCAGCTGGTCGAACTGGAAACGAACAGTCACGGTAGTGAACGAGTGCTTGATGGACAACCGCTGAGGCTTGTTGCAGTGACAACCAGAGAAGACAACCTCTAGCGTTTTCACCTCAGGAAGGCGCAAGTCCCACCTTCTTTTCGTAACCTTTGAGGCATGCTCTAGGATGATGGACCTACTCGGGGACAGTCTTGTCACCAAGTTCTTCGTCTCCCGGAAACCAAGTGCGCGATCTTGAATAAGAACAGTCTTGATCTGGCGGACAGTACGGCTCTGGCGCTCAGAAAGCAGGGTATCTAGAAGGGGTCGAGAATGACAGCCATGATGAGACAGTCGTCCAGATGAAACGAACAACCGGAGGGTAGTGTATTGAAAGATGTCGACTATGATGGAGAGAATGAAGGATGAAGATGCGGGTCGAAAGCAGCTTCGGTGCGAGGAAGTGAAGGATTCTGATGGACACGTCACGCTGGATGCACTCTGCACGCACGTCGCACCATGGTCGCACTCAGGCAGACGGTCTACACCGGTAAACGAAGCCTTTCAAGGCCCTTCACGGGCCATGTACACAACTCTTTCATCCCCGACGCGTCATCATCTTCATCATCTTTCAGACCTCGCCCAACAGCTCGAGTATCCTGCAGCCGCCATGGGACCTTCAAACGCCAAACCTCGGCCAACCTTCCATCCCCAGTGCTACCCACACATTGTGGACATGATCCTGTCCCTCAGCAGTTACAAGACGATGCTGAAAACAAGACTGGTGTGTTCAGGAATGCGCGACGTGGTCGACAGGTACCTTATCGAGGATACCCTCACCATCCAGACCGGCCGGGGCGGACGGCTGCTCCTCAGGAGCCCCCGAGGGATCCTGCCGTTCTTCCACTCTCGAGGAGGATCAAATTTCCAAAGGATGGCAATGCGACGTGCGCGCCATGTGACTATCACACAAACTGTCCCGCGCTCGGAGCGGCTCAACCAACTGCTGCTCATGCTTCCTGCGGTCTGCCATGTGCGAATCACGCACGGCCAAAACCGCAACCAAGGCTACCGTCTGCCAGAACTCGCCTGCTTGACAATTGTCTTGGGGGATGCAGTGTGCCAATGCAGCCTTCACTGGAGCGGTGAGTGGGGGCACGCAGCACGGAAGGTGGTCATTGAGTGCTCAGCCGAATGGCACCGCCAATGTCACTTGGTCCGAACAGTCTTCAACTCTGGAGTCGAGCATCTCGAGCTCCGTGGATTCACCTTCTCGTGGTCCTCGGTCATCAACAGCCCACTCGATCGCGCTTGTTGGCTGCTCTGGTCCAAGCACCGTCATCCTGCGGCTGAAGGGGCCCATTTCCATGAGAACCATCGCTGCGCCGATCTTGTCATCGTGATCCGAGTTCGGAAGGGCAGCGGCTACGACGGGGCCACGGAGTATCTGGTGAGCAACTTTTCGGGTCACTTCCGGATAGAGCGGTCGCAAGTTCGAGTGCATGGAGCCGGGTTTCAGTCATGAACTTCGCATGGAATCAAATGGTATGCATAGAGTATCTGATCTAGTCAGCAACATCAGTGCCTAGGCCATGCTCGATGGTATCGGTGTTCATCATTGTGCAGCACCGGATCGGCTATCATGCGCGCCACTGTTGCACCAATCTCGCCTCCACCAGTGCACCGCAGGTGAGTCAACTGCCTAGCGCGCCCGTTGTTCATCACTCATTGTTTTCCTTTTCTTCCACTATTTAAGGTCTCCATTGCCCCGACTCTTCTTTATCATCGCATTCTCTTCCAATCTAAGACTGGGCCGCTGGCCCTCGTCATCGTGCCCACCGCCGTCACCACTCGAACCCGCATTTAAGGATTTGGTCACCATGGGGCGCTCACTCGAACCGCAGAACTTCCCGCATATTGTCGAGCAGATCCTTGAGCAGGTCGACTACAAGGCCCTTCTCGTCGCAAGGAAGGTTAGTCGGTCCATGAACGGGATGGCCAACAGGCTTCTCATTGGGGACAAGATCGCAATCAACAGGAAGCGGCGTGGTTGCGGCCTCTCCTTTGAAGGACCAAAGGGGAACCTGCCTTTCTTCCACCCAGGAAGCCGGATCCCTTGGCAGAAGGAGGCGATGCAACGCGCAAAGCAGGTCTCAATCGCCGAGAACCTTCCGCGGTCGTACCGCCTCAACAAACTGCTCATGCACCTTCCGCCAACCTGTCAGGTGCAGATCCGCCATAGCAAGGAGAACCAGCCCTTCCGCCTGCCGGAGATCGCCTCTCTGGAGGTCATTATCACCGACGGCCACTGCGACTGCAGGAACCGCTGGGCGGCACCTGTTCAGCATGCCGCTCGCCGCGTTACGATCATCATCGATCAAGGCTTGCCAGTGAACTGTCAGCTCGGTCGTTCTATCCTGAACCCCGCCATCGAGCATCTGGAGATCCGCAGCTCCGACTTCCAGGCGCTCTGCAGCGGAACCTTCGTTGCGAGGGCGAACTACCCTAAGCATCCTCGTCATCCTGATCTTAAGCTTGTGCTCCATCTGCGCTGCTGAGTCGGTAAGCACTGGAACGCCTGGCAGCCGTCCGGACACCAGCCGGAGGTGGTTGAGAGGTTTGCGTCGCATTTCGATATCAACGAGTCGCAGGTCAGCTACAGGACGAGCAAGGTCAGGTTGGAGTGAGAGAGAGCAGAGATAACCTAGAGGGAGGTATGCATGGCCGTGTGAGAGTTTCGACGCCTGCCGACGGAGTAGGCCTCACGGCGCAGGGCGGCGGGGGACGCACGGGCATCTGGCAGCTGCCTCCACCATGATGACGCTCCGGTTTGGGGGCCAGATCCCATCTCCTACGCCCCTCCGGTCATGCCTTCTTTCATTCTCCTCCTCTCTCTCACCTACATTAGCCCCATTCCCATCAGCTTGCATAACCACTATCCACTTAAGGTTGCACGATGACCTCCCTCAACCCACGTTGGTTTCCACACATCTTCGAGCAAATCATGTGGCAATTCATCTTCCAAGACCCGACCAGACACGATCTGTACAGTCTTCGGCTGATATCATGGGATATGTGTCGCGTCTTTGACAGTCTGAAATGGCCTGCACTGTACATCCAACTCTCGCATCCTCCGACTGAAGAAGAGGCGACCGGATGCGACGAGCTGGCCGCGTGGTCGGGTGTGCACGTGGCCGACGACTTTCAGATCTTGGCGCTGCCGCTGTTCCACCCAGACCACAATGTGGAGGCTAAGTACAAAGCCATGCAGCGCTCAACTCGTATCCTTGTCGATGACAACATTCTACACGTCCGGACAATGCAGGCCCTTCTCCCTCATGTTTCGCCGACTGCAACCCTCGAGATCATCCACTACAACATGTTCGCCTTGTCAGAGATCAAGATTCCCCCCGTTTCCAACCTGAAGTTCCACGTTGAGGACTCTCGCTCGTGCGTGCTTGTCACACCACCGCTTCTTCACAAGTGCGACAGAGTTGCTATCAACATCAGCTCGGAAACCTCGGTGCCCAGAACGTGCCATGCGATGGTGGCTGCCATCAATCTGGCGGTTCGCAGGCTGGACATCACCTTCGAGAGCCCAATCTGCGAAGGACTTCCGCTGAACGACATTTGTCTTACGCTGCTTTGCGACTTGCTGCTGGGAGTTGGGGCACATTGCTCCGACTCGCTCAACGTCGTCATCAACTTGCCCTTGGAGCCATCCCAAGGAATGATGGTGACTACGACACAGCGGTGTGCGGAGCTGTTTGGCATCCCCTCGGCGCAAGTCACGGTCACCGCCCCGAAAGCTCTCTCCCGCTGATCAACCATCAGCTCAACCACAACCTTGATAAGCATCCCGATGCATGAGACGTGTGATCAAAGGATGGTACAACGCACCGCAGTTCTCCCATGAACTCCAAAGGATCAGGCGTTGCCAGGATAGCCGGATTGGACGACATCAGGGACTTTGGCGTTAGGACGTCTCCGTTTTTTGGGTGAACGCCTTCGCCTGTGCATTGCAACTCCTGAAGCCCTGGAAGACTCATGTTGCCCTACGGACTTCAACTCAGGTCTGACCGTGAGACGCCGAGATCTGAGTCGCGTTGCAGCCGTAGAGCACTGACCACTGTCACCAAGTTGCTGTTTTCGGCGGAGGGCTTCACGGGCAGCTGTTGGACGTCGCTGTCGCCACTTCACAGTGACATCCTCCTGGCAGCAAGATGTTGACGACACTCCTCTCAAGCTCGCTGGTTGATCGTCGGCCACTCACAGCTGCCTGTTAATGAGCGCCGCTCAACCCCTTCCTCTACCCCTTTCTCTCGGTCCAGTCGCCGGTCACGGCGCAGTTGCCCAGGAGCCTATTGCTAGCATTGCTCCCTCTCAGCAGCCTCCACCTCCTCAACCACCGCCCATTGTCGCTGCAAGCAACAGTCATGGTGCTGGACAGGTTGTCTCGGCAATACCAGGGCCAGCAACTCCGACACCGCTGGCATCTACAGGCCCTCCCCTCCTGTACTCCTCGGCGCCAGGGTGGAGCAGGTCTGCCCTCGTCATCCTCTACCTCCTGTAAGCCTTTCGAGGGATGCAACCACTCGGAGTCTGTCCTGACACCCAGAGCATGGTTGAACTGTCTCGCCATAGCCTTCCAGCACAGTCTCCTCTGGAACGGGCCGGTAACGCCTTCCGCAGCGCTCTTTGACTCCCAAGGTCTCCGCCCAGCACCCTTCATCATCGCCGACCTAGTGACAGTCGCCGCGTGTCTGGGCATGGCCCTTGCTCTCGAGTTCACAGGCCCCGCGTTGGGTCTGGGCATAGCCGTCGTCTCCGCAACGCTTGGGCTTGCGCTCTTCGCTCTGTCCCGGAATGCGGCGACACTCAGTGCGGGCCAGGTGTTCTACAGTGTCGGCTTCACGGGTATCCGCCTCGTCATCGACGTGCTCATTGCCGACACGGCGGCGCTGCGAAACCGCGCCCTGGCGTATGGACTGGCCGGCTCACCGTGGGCGGTGACTGCCTTCGCTGTACCCGCCCTACGCAAGAGACTGAACATCTCGAACGAAGGGCGGAAGATGCGCCTCGCCATTGCCGCGTTCACAGGCATCATCCCCGTCCTCGGAGGGTCTCTCGTCGCCTACCTGTGGCACCATAGGCGCACCACCCCTCCAGCTGTCACCAAGGAGAAGATCCGCCGCGATCTCCGCGTGCTCAAGATCTTCGACGTTTGCCTCCTCGGGTTCTTCCTTCTGATCCTCTTCGTCTTCCTGTGGCTGGTGCAGATGGGTCTTCTGCCGTGGTGGGCGGCGTTGATAGCACTCGTGCTATTCTTCAGTACTGTCGCCTTTGTCGCCTTCTCCCGCTCGCCCTGGGTTTGCAAGCAGGTCATCAAGTGGTGGCTACCGCGACTGAGGCGCGGATTACCCGACGCTCCGATGCCGGAGCCGATCAAGGGCTTCCTTGTTGAGTTCTACAACCGTCCCCAGTGGGAGAGGTCCGAGATGAGACTGCATCAGTACAACCCACTCAAGAGCCGGACGATGTGGGCTGTCTGCGTGCTCGCCATGACTTGGAAGTGTGAGTTGATCCTAAGGGCTCGCTGACAGGCAGTCGCGCACTCGGTCTGGAGTGCCAATATCCACCCCTACATGCAAGTCTCGTTCATGGTCTCCGCTGAGAGAGCGCGGCAGCTCATCTCCGTGACGGGTGTGGTAGAGGCTCTCTGGTTGTTCCCATTCAGCTTGCTTGTGAGGCAGAAAGGCTACTTCAAGCCCATAATCCTCCTTGCCGTACCACTCTACTGCCTGGGTGAAGTGCTCATGATGGCTGCGCCGACGTTCCACCACTCAGTCTCCCGTCTCCTGTTCAGCCAAATCCTCCTCGCCATTGCACGTTCCTCCTTCGAAGCGGTGAAGGAGGTAGCACTCCTGTCCGCCTCCGAGCCAATCGACACTGCCGTCGTGCTCGCCATTCTCAGCGTGTGCGATAAAGTCGGCGGCATGATCGGCTCGACTTTCTCAGACATCGTCTGGGCTGAGGCACTGCCAGATGCACCGCGGAAGTATCTCTCAGCAGAGGCTATCCTCAGTGCCGAGCGAGTGCATCCTGAGCTCCAGCGGCAGCTCTCGTTCCCTCCAGGAAGCGGTGAGCGGATAGCTTTGCAACACACCTATGATGAGGCGCAGAGAATCACGCTCATCATTGGCAGCGTGGCTATGGTGTTTGCCCTGGGGTGCGCGTTGGTGATGCGGAATGACAACATCTTGAAAGTCAAGTTACCAGGCAGTACCGCTGTCCCGTAGTCACGTCCCATGTAGCCCGGAACATTCACAATGCATAAGCTTCTCGGGATCAATCAATACTGCACTGCCTGTCTCCTCCTTCCACGTCAAATGGCACATGTGTCGTGCTTCTGCGCGACACGACTCTGTCTTCTGAAAGACCGAGAGGCACCGAAGATGTCTCACATCTTGGAGGTGAGGTGATATCGCACTACTCAAAGTTGTAGATGCGAACGACTAGAGAGTGAGCGTCGAGTGCATGTGGGTCTTACTCACAATAGTCAACGGGTTTCTTGTTCAGATCAGTTGGCTTCTTGCTATCGTCCTTTTCGTCCCACCAACTGTGGTCGATCTTAAGGACCTCGTACACTGCCTCAGTAGTAACAGTAACCTTGGCGGTGGCTCCCTTCTCCTCGTTGTTGGCGCGGTGGCCATAGCCTCGGGAGGCAATGACACCGAAGCGGGTCAGCCTGGCAGCAGCCACCTGGGCAGGAGGTTCCATCCCATCAAACTGAGCGACCTCAACGGTGTAGAAGGCGCTCGGCGTGATGATGACAAGACGGCTCCCGCAGGTAGCGAAGCTGATAGAAGCACCTCCCAAGTCCATCAGCAGCGGTGCACGCTTAGTGCGACCTTCGAAGGGCCCAACGTAATCGGGGAAGACAACGAGTCCGTTGCCTACAATGCCGAAGAGGTGTTTGCCGATGGCTGTCACGCTATGCGTCAGTGAGGGCGTTGAAGAAGGACGTACTTGCTGCAGAACGCATAGTCCTCCAGTTGCAAGAGGTCCTTGACCTTGGCAGCAACTGGTTTACTCTTTTGAACTGCGACGGTGCCGGAGGACGGGACGAACTGCTGGATGTCGCGGATGAGCTCATCGAGCTTGTGACCGGTGGGCGGGGTCTCGGGACAATCGAAGGAGTACTGAGCAGCGTGGTTTGAGAGAGCATTAAGGAAGTCGGTCTGGCCCTTGTTACGGTGGCGAACCATGATCGTGGCGTTATGGGACGAGATGATGACGCATTCGTCCGTCAGAGAGTGATCCTTCCAAGTCAGCTCGAGTCAACCTTGTCTGTGGTGCTTGATCTCACCCAGAAACTCTCGTCCCCCGTGTTGATGATGCGGCGTTGGCCCTTCCATGGACCATAGCGAACCCAGTTCAAGTTGTCGGTGTCTTGTTCATGGATGGAGAGCGATGGGGTGGACGTGTTTGCGCCGTCCACATGGAGGTGAACGCTGCCCTCAGACTTGATCTCCTGTCTACCGATGAAGATGAAGCCCGGAAGTTTAGGCCATGGGTGCTTGTTCTGACCGGGAGCCTTTGGAGGACTACCAAGCCACTTGTAGCCATCCTCGGGGACGTAGAAGTAGGTGTGAGGAAAGTCAACAATGCTGAACACATGACCGAGGCCGTTGACATAGTGCGCCTCAGGGAACTCGCCAGGAATGCGGGGAAGATCGTGAATAGTTTCAAAGGTGCTCTTGTCGACCAGTTGGAAAGTGTCGACGGTGCCTCCCCAGGCTGTAGGCTCTCCAGGGTTGCCTTGGCGTCTGAGCATGATCAATGCAGTCTCGTCATCGACACTCTGCAATTCCCAGAAATCAGGAGGCAGTTTGATGGTTTTAGCGGTGAACTTGCCGATGCGCCAAGCTGCTTCCTTACGAACACCTGCAGCGGCTGCGACACGTCAGTCACTGCCATGTACTGTAGTATCGATCACGCACTTTCCGCGTACCAGTCAACGTTACTCGGGTCTTTGGCGAGAATGCGGTGGCGCTGAACGTCGCTAATCTTGATGAACTGCCAGTGACGGCGCCAGAGCTTCTGCAGACTGATGCAAGCGGCACGCCAAGCACGATTGACGAGTGCTGCGCACAAGAGATCCTTGGTGAAGAAGAGGTGCTCAAAGATGACTAAGAGCACCTCGGCGGGCGGGGAAGATGCGATAGACATGGGTTGGTGGAGTGTAGTCGCAGAGTCGATGTCGACCTTCTGCTTGATGATCGATGCGCTGATGGTGAGTGAAGGTGATGAGAATGTTAAGAAGCCGGCAATGCGAGCATCAGAGACACTCAACCACGCTGGCGCGACGGAGGCAGAGCCTCGACGCCCTCTGGCACCTGGCATGCAAGCGCTCTACACCTCCACACTTGTGTGGGATCTAGGGGTACGGCACGTCAAGGATGCACAGGGCAGACAGTGCATAAGTCGATGAGCTCATGCGCATCGAGCGACACATCCGATGTGCGGTCCTTTGGTCATATGTGTTACGGACGCGCTTCTCTGTGAGAGACACGATGGCACGACTAAGGTTGATGCGTTGCTGCCCAAGATCACGTCAACCTTAGCTCGTCTCCCGCATTACTCATTCCTACTCTACACTGAGGGCGGCATCAGAGTAGTATCAGCCATGTCTGCCCTCAAACTTGCAGGCAGCGGCGATATGTTGCAAGGATGGTAGATATACACAATGCATGTGCTGGTTCTCCTGCGACGTATAATACATGTCTCTGCCTCTTCCAAGTCGAATGAAGACTGAACTGTTCCTGACTGGCGAATCAGATCGTAGACTACTTGAACTGGTAGATCCGAACGTCTGCGAGGTTAACATTGAAGCGGGAAGCCCGCACTCACAGTGATCGACAGGCTTCTTGGCCGCGTCAGATGTATTCTTGTCGTCCTTTTCGTCCCACCAACTGTGATCGATTTTGAGGACTTCGTAGATAGCATCGGTTGTGACTCTCACGTTAGCGGTGGCGCCTTTCTCATTGTTGTAGGCGGGATCTCCTTGGCCTTGGGCGGCTATGACGCGAGAACGTGTCAGTTTGACCGCCGAAAGATGGGCAGGAGGTTCGCGCCCGTCAAACTGGGCCACATCAACGATATAGAAAGCGGTGGCCGTATTGATGAGCAGGCGGTTTCCAACAGAGAGGTAGTTGAGAGGAGCACCCTCCAGGTCTATCACCAGTGGTGCGAGCCTGGCACGCCCATCGAAGGGGCCGGCGAAGTCGGGGAAGACAACGAGTTCGGTTCCTCCCACAACGCAGAAGAGGTGCTTGCCAACGGCTCTCACACTGTGAGTCTGTTAGCACTCCTCCCGGGATATCGCACCTGTGACAGGGAAGATATGACCTCAATTGCTGGAGTTGCTGAACATCGGCAGATACGGATGGATTTTTAGAAGCCACGGCGGATTCAGACGATGGGGCGAATTCTTGAACTTCGCGTATGACCTCATCGAGCTGACGGGCGCTGGTCGTAGCTTGGGTCTGCGAACGATCGAAGGTGTAGCGACTGGCGTGATACGAAAGTGCATCGAGACGGATCGCCTGGCCTGTGGTGCGGTTGCTTACAACAACAGTGGCGTTGTAGCACTCGATGATAATGAAGTCATCCGTCAGAATGGGATCCTGAATAAGTCAGCCTGTCGATGATATCGAGAGCCTGCAGTTCTCACACAGAAGCTTTCGTCACCCATGCTAATCCCACGGTGTTGACCAGTCCATGGCCCGCAGCGGATCCACCCCAAACGCGTGTCCCGTTCATACATGGACAGAGTAGGAGACTGAGTACGAACGCCGTCGACGTGAAGGTGTCCGCCACTCTCAGACTTGGTCTCCGGTCCACCGATGAAAACGAAACCCGGAAGCTGAGGCCACTGATGCTTGTTCCGGCTAGGAGCTTTAGGAGGGCTACCCAGCCACTTGTAGCCATCTTCGGGAACGTAGAAGTAGGTGTGAGGGGGATCCACAACGGTGATCACATGCCCAAGGCCATTCACAAAGCGTGCTTCGGAGTAGCGGCCGGCGGGGATGGGGGAAAGGTCGTGAACTGTGTGGAACGTATCCTTGTCGACAAGTTGGAAAGTTCCCGTGGCCTCGCCTGAGTCACTTGGGCGGCTAAGCATGATCAAGGCAGTCTCGCCATCCACGCTCAGCAGCTCCCCAAAGTCAGGGGGGAGTTTGATGATGTGACAGGTGAACTTGCCGGTACGCCATGCTGCCTCCTTGCGAATGTCCGCCGATGCTGGTGTTAGTCCGGTTACCGTAGATGGTCATTCATCACCCACTTTCGGCGAACCAGTCAACTTCGTCCTCGTTCTTGGCTAGCACACGAAGGCGGTGAACATCGTCGTGTTTCGCGAACCTCCAGTGACGACGCCAAAGGGACTTGAAACTGAGGCAGGCAGTGCGCCAGGTGCGGTTCACGAGTGCGGTGCACAAGAGATCCTTAGTGAAGAAGAGGTGCTCGAAGATGACGAAGAGCACCTCCGGGGGCGGGGAGGCGGCGAGAGACATTCCTTGGAGGAGTGACGGAGCGCTTGAATGATGGTGAGAAGGTAGGTTGACGACCATGGGGGGGAGGTGAGTCAACCACGACAGGGGGCGCAAGTAGCGGAGGCAGACTTCCTATGCCACCACAGCTGAGCACCACGAGGCCGCGAGGATCACATTTGCTTGAAGGCCATAAGAGCTGCACTTAATCCTCCTCTCTCCACGTCTCCGATCCACAACTCGGTACCTCGTACCTCGACTCCTCGATCATGGCCTGCCCGTCGCTGCACCCAGCAAGCTTTCCGCACATCGTCGAGGCTATCCTCGCAAACGTCGACGACTACGCCACTCTCCTCCTCACTCGCCTTGTGTGCTCGGCCATGACACCGCTCGTTGACCGCCAGCTTGCCAGTAAAGAGCTCCTGATCAAGGCAGACGGCTCTGAGCATCCTGTCGTCATCTCTCACCACGGCACTCTACCATACTTCTCCCCCACGTCGCCCGCTGCTCTTCACCGGACTGTCATGCAACAAGCTCGCGAGGTCACAATAGGCGAAGCTGTTCGGCCTACACATCGGCTCAACAGTCTCCTAGCGCATCTCTCATCGGACGCTTCCGTGACGATCGAGCATACTACCTGCACTAGTCCCGACTTCAGCCTTCCCCCCATTCGCCACCTGACCGTCTACATCAACGCTGCGTGCAACTGCTTGGGCACACTGCTGAGTTTCGAGCATGCAGCACGCTATGTCAAGCTGCACATCGAAGGGGATAGTCATCCTAACACACCAAGAGGACTACTGCTCTGTGCAGTGATGCGCAATTCTTATAACCCAGGCGTTGAGACGATGGAGGTTTGGGATCGCAACGCCACCGCCCGTGAACTCAGTCTTCACCACTTCATGTGCCAGCTTCTTGGTGAGCTTCCTGTCGTGACGCCAACAGACTGGAAGGCAGCGTTAACGAAGCGTGGAGTTAAACACTTTCTCTACGCGTATGAGAGCTTCTCGACCCGTGAATGGATAACGGAGGAGATCGTGTGAGGAAGGCAGGACCGCGAGCTGTCGCAGTCTGGAGGGGCTTCTATACATAGCTAGAATGTATTCATTCAGAAGAGAAGGCTTAAGAAGTTCTACCGGTTGCTCTCCGACAACAGCAAGGCATTACCCCCGGGAGGATCGGGCGGCCATGTAGGAGACAAAAACGAAGGCGAACGTTAGGATTGCGGTGGAGCGAGTACGGGTTGTAAGTTGAGGAGCCGAGGGGTATGAGTCATAGTGACCCCAGACGGGCATGCCGAGGATGTAGCTGGTTGGTGGGACGAGAGCGGCGACCTCGGCGGCGGAATCAGGCGCGGGCGCGGCATTCGAGACGGTGTAAGTGTTTGATGAGCGAGTACCCCGCTCCATGTGGTACGCGACCCAGGTTACCTGTCGCACACCGAGGCGGAAGAGCTCCTGCGTCGTGTCGGTCCCCAGAAGCCTCATTCCTGGGGACAGCAGGTGGCGGAGGAAGAGGTCCTCCTTGGATATGTTGTGATTCCAGTGTCGGATCTCCACATGCTTAACCCCCTCTCGGATCACGCCACGGACGAGACCGCAAGTGCAGGTCGTAGTAGGCTGATGACCCTGGAAGAGAACGTTGATCTTGACGACCCGTGCCCGATGCTGCAAGGGCACATAGTTCCCCACGTCGCATTGGCACCCTGCACGTACGTCCAGCTCGAGGCAGCGCAGCTTGGGAAGAACGTGGCCAGTGGAGGAGTTCCGGTTGTGCTCGATGCGCACTCTAGCGTCCGGTCTGATCTGGGCCAGAAGGCTGTTGAGGCGCTCGCTGGAAACGACGTCGAGGCCGATGATGATGGTTCGAGCTTGACGCATTGCGGCGTACTGCAGTTCGAGAGGGGCCGAGGGGTGAAAGAAGGGCAGAACGACACCCTGCGAGATGAAGACCATCTCCTTCCCATCACCCTGGATCTCGATGCGCCTGCATCCCGCAACAAGAGCTTCGTTCGCGAGGCAATACAGGTAGTAGTCCGCCAGTCGTGCGGATAGTAGGCTCGGGACGTCGAGGTAGGGTACGATTCCCTCCGCAATGTGCGGGAACCACTTCAAGGAAAGCGACGCCATGTCAAGTCAAGTCAGGCTGTGGTGAGATGCCTAAAGATGAAGATGAGGGAGAGGTCAGTGGAGAGAGTGAGTTGATAATATACGCATCCTGACCTCCAGGTCTGTCAGTCTCGCTCCCCGCTGTGCTTGCTATCGCGTACATCGCTGTTCATCAACGTTTGGACTTGAGCAGCGAGATGTCTGAATAGCCACAGAGTAGAGGAGGCATTGTCTGGGAGGCTGTGCTGGCAAAACAACGGTGGCCACCTTTCTCCGCAGCATTGTCTCGGCACTAACCCGGGCGTGTGCTACAGCGCCACTCAGGTGTGATGCTAAAGACACAACACGCGAGCTGAGAGCTGTCCAACACTGTGCTTAATGGCGACTGTGTCGTACACGCAGCTGCACAGGTCATCCCAACCCAAGGGACCGCTTGGCGTATGACATTGGCATTGTTCTCTTCCAGCTTGATGACGGAATAGCAGAAGACAGGGTGTGTCAGTCCGGGGAGAGGATGGAAACTGTCAGCCAGTGTTCTCAGCCAGTGTTGAAAGGTTGGCCAGCTGCTAAGCTTGGGTTCAAGTGCGGGGAAGGTTGTCTAGTTGTCAGCGAGATCAGCAGAGATAGTCGTTGCCTCACCTGACCTCGGTGGTTGCGGCCCTGTTTATAGCGCCGATTGGAACTTATAGGTTCATCTTGGCAGACTTAGCCGGGTGTGATATGTGATATGTGATAGCCAGCATGCTGGGTGAGACTGAGTGTTTGTCAGAAAGAGGGAATCCAGGCCGAGGTGGAGGAGGCTATCGAGGTGATCGAGAGGCCGGCCGATCGGGGCACGGAAGCCAACCCTCGTGGTGAGCCTAGAGCTAGCGGCGAATCCTAGTCTCTCTGACACCTGTGGCGACCGCAGGACTGATCACTGGAGCTTCGGAGTCCGATGAGAGAGGCAAATGACCTATGTAGTAGCTCAGAAACGCGGCACGAGTAAGTCCGCTGTCTCGGTCACCAGTCAGTCACTCGGGCAACTTTGGGCGCACCCTGGATTCCGCATATCGTCCACTCAGGCTAGGTGCCTCCCATGTCTGGCCGGGCTGGTAGCGTGCCTCCTGCGTGCCGATCCGTGTGTCCGGCCATAGTGTTGAGCTGAGCTAAACAAGCATAAAGACGAAGTTCCAGTAGCGATGTCTCGTTCCGAGTGAGATCGCATCTCGGCGACCCAGTTTGCTGGCGGCATGCTGACCCTAAATCACGTCATGGTATTTCGCCGAAAAATTCAACTATTCTGCTGAATCGGCCATCTCCCCTCCCAGCTGGCCCCTCACGCCTTCAAAACCTGGCGATTGCGACGTGCAGCCGGGCACGTGCTGCACGGATTGCAGAAAGCTGAACAGTGGCTTGGCGCTCGGGGTGCCCGAGACCTCGAAGGCCTTGGGGGCCTTGGCTGGCATGCGCTGCGGTGATTGCCGCCTCGGGGGACCTTGTGGCCCGACGGCTCAGGAGCGGTATCTTAGTTAAGGCCAATCATCGGGCCTTATCTTTCAGGTTTTGCTCAGGATTCACAGCTTGCCCGCTGGCTGGGCCTTTTTCTCTCCGCAGACCACAGAAGGACCAGAGGGCCTCCGGGCCAATTCCCCCGGGGCCGTGCAGATTTCTCTGTCGGCAACCTGAGGGGCCTGCCTTTGGCGAGCGCAACGAGAGGGGTACCCAGCCCAGTGGCTTGGTCATTTTCCAACAGAGCTCGATGTCGACACCGATGGTGATTGACGTTGGGCGAGTCGCATCGCTCGCTGCGGCCTGGGACTGGTCGGGGTGAACCGATGCCTGCTGATATCTGACATGCTGCTGTCTGCCCAGCAGCACGCCATTATGCTCTGCCTGTCAGCGACGGTTTTACCGGCGATCAGCGCTGTTCCTGATTAAACTATTGGCTGCAGAGATCAGAGAGTTGGCCGAATCGGTGGAATGCTGGAACACGAGTTAGTCTTTGCGGGCCAGTTTTGCGATCACGCCTGCGAACTGCAGAGTCCCGCGATCGCGGCCTCGACTGATAAAAGCAGCTGCGGAGCGACAAAGATGAGGCTATCCCACCCCTCACACAAACACACACCCTCCTTAGGCACACACCATGGCCGACTTCGAGGACCGCAAGGTCGACCTCGGGCGCACGATCACGCCCGTTCCCGCTCTCTCCGCCAACGACTGGGTCGAGAAGTCCTCCGTCAACAGCTCCGAGAACCTCAAGCCCGACGCGGAGCTGACTCCCGAGGAGAAGCGCGCCGAGCGCCGCTTCCTCTGGAAGCTCGACCTCATCTACTGCCTTGTCGCAATGATCGCCTTCATCTTCAAAATTGTCGACCAATACAATATACAAAACGCCTATGTTTCGGGCATGAAGGAGGACCTCAAGCTGTACGGTAACGAATACAACTGGTTTACTACCTACTTGTGAGTAAAAGAAGCGAGAGAAGGTCGAGGAAGTCGAGTTGAAGACGGAGGGGCGATTTTGAGAATTTACGGGATTTTATTGGCGATCGGAGGACCGTACGGTTCCAATCGCAGGACGAGGTGGTAGCCCTGCATAAGGGCTACCGTTTCCCGCAAACAGCGTCGAATTTTGTGCAGAGAGACGGGAGTTATGGGTCGTCGCAACCGCGAGGGTACTTTTGGCGCCTGACGTTTTGAGTGGAGGTCTCGTGAAGAGCCACAGAGTTGTTGTTTTGCCTCCGTGCGCAGCCACTGACGATCAGCAACATCGGCTACGTCGTCGTCCTGTACCCTTCCTGCATCGCCGTCTCATACTTCGGCCCGCACTGGCTCCTTCCGACATGCGAGTTGATCTGGGGTGTGCTCACCTGCTGTCTATCCGTTGTCAACGACGCGAAGACCGTGTACGGCATCCGCTTCCTCATCGGCTTCGCGGAGGGCACCGCCTGGCCCGGAAACACGACGATCCTGTCGCAGTGGTACCTTCCCAACGAGATCGGCACCCGTCTCGCCCTCTTCAACATCGCCCAGCCGATCGGCGCGATGATCTCGGGCGTCATGCAGGGTGCGCTGTCCGAGACGCTTGACGGCGCCCTCGGCCGTGCCGGCTGGCGCTGGGCGTTCATCATCAACGGCGTCGTTACCATCTTCATCGCCCTCATCACCTACTTCACCCAGCCCGGCATGCCGGAGAAGCCCAACCCGCTCGCCCGCTGGTACCTGACCGACGAGGACTATGCGATCGCCCGCCGCCGGGTCGCCCGCATCGGCCGCAAGCCCCAGGTCCCCCTTACTGTCAAGAGCTTCTTCAACGCGTTCCGCTACTGGCAGCTCTGGGCCATCGCCCTCTGCTGGGCTTACGGCTACAACACCGTTCCCAGCAATTACTTCAACCTCTGGCTCAAGAGCCTCAAGAACGCCGATGGCTCGCCCCGCTTCTCCGTTCCCCAGCTCTCCTACATTCCCATGGGTGGCCAGGCGGTCTGTCTCGTCATGCTCGTCGTCCTCATGGGTCTCAGCGACTACCTCGGCGTCCGCCTTCCTTCCCTCACTCTGCACACCATCCTCAACCTTATCTCGCAGGTCATCCTCGTCGTCCGCCCCAAGAACGAGGCGACCTACATGGCTGGCTTCTTCCTCAACTACGCCGGTCTGCCCGCCTACCTCCTCGTGTGCGCTTGGGCGGCGACCTTCATGAACGACCTCCCTGAAGTCCGTGCGGTGATGTACGCCACCGGCACGCTCATCTCGTACCTCAACGTCGCCTTCATCCCGCTCTGGGCCTACCCGGCCAAGCAGGCGCCGAACTGGCACGTCGGTGCCAAGTTCTACCTTGGCTCGATGTGCGTCACCTTCGTCCTCTTCCTCGCCACCGCATACGGACTCCGCTGGGAGCAGCGCAGGAAGTTGCGCGCGCAGGGTGTCGTCGTCCCGAAGCCGCACCCCCTGGCTTGGCTGTGGACGTAATGGTCTCGCATGCCCGTTTGCCACTCACTCCAAAGAAGACCACTGGTTCCTGAGGAGTGGTCCGAGCGCTTGCGGCGCAGATAAGGCGCCTCGCTATCGCTGCTAGTGTCCGCGCTCTAGCCTGAGCGCTCCGGCTAGGGGTTATCTCGGATAATTTCAACATTAGAACACTGGTTAGTAACTGTTTAGACTTGGTTAGATTTGGGCTTGGTAGATATAGATAGAACTGCTGGCTTCAGCATAGTGTACAATGTAATCATTCTTTGGGTTCACCGCTCGGCCGCAGCACAACTATCTTTGCATACAGAGAAGTGCTCCAGGCTCGCTCTCGACCGTCACTTGCAGTGCAGCGCGGACCCAGAGTCGCCGTCCAAGAGCTAAGAACGCTCGGGAGCCCCACACGACGCCACTGACCATTCTGGTCTGCACTAGTGTTCGTCTCCAGACAACGCGTGATCGAAGAGCGCACTGTCGGCCCCAGAATCTTCAACGAGGATCCACCCCATAGACAGGTGCCAAGGGTCAATTGGGCCTCGGACTAACTACTCCACCAACGCCGAGTGTGAATGGATTCGATAGCCGTATGCTCCTGCTCCCTCCGAATCCGAATGTGCGCAGCTTGCAGCTCCGAGAGGCTCCTGCGCGGAGGGTGGCTGGAAGCTACGCGTGCCATGGCTGGTACGGCTGTATTCTCCAGATCTGTAAATCATGATCCGGCTGTACCGTAAGATGGACGCGTTAGCTTCACGCCACCGCGGTGGGTCGAAGCGGATGGGCTGAGGGAGACAGGGACCGAGGGATCAACGCTCACGATCGTTATTCCATACCCGCGGCTGTATGGACAACTTGAGGAAGGGATCGGAGGATTGAGGAATAGCGATAGGTCAAAGCAGAGCAGAAAGCTGCAGGCCGTAGCTCTGTCACTGTCACAGATTAGGCAAAACATTCGGCGACAGTGGCGCAGGCAATGGGGGAAGATGATGTGCACACATGCCGGGGTCGTCGAGATGGGGGCGATAAGCATGGGAATCGAAGACCAAGAGCAGTTAGCCGGGGGAGTGGACGTGAGTTGGCGCCCATGCTAGTCGTTCCAGGTGTCCGGGTGGCGCTGATGCCAGCGAAAGACATGTCCGGTGTGACTCAATGGTGTCGGTAGCGCATTCCAGTGGAGCTGGATTGCGCCAGGGACGACGGCGTGGCTAAACCGGGCAGATCTCAAGTTCAAACTCTGCAGGTGTGATGGTGGCCTCATACGCTTCAAGGCTGAGGAAGCGAGCAGCCTTAACGTCGCTCCAGTTGCGCTTGGGGCTGAGCTGTGGGCTGAAGTGGCTCACCACGCGTTCGAGCTGAGCCGCCGCCTGGTGTTGCTCACTGGGCCAGCTGCGAGTGGCCTGCTTGAGCCCGACAATTGTCACAGCGCCGAGGTTATGACTGGGCACACCTTCGAACAGGGTGACGAGCAGTTCCCCCAGCCACGAGTGCTGCAGGCCATCGCCTGTCTCGGGCTCTTCCTCGAGCTGGGCTCCAGCTCGAAAGAGAACGACGGTCTCGCGAACGGGTTGGTCGAACTTGTGCAGTCGCAAAAGGTGTTCGACCCACGGTCCGGGGCGTATCGCTCTTGTCGGTCGGAAAGATATCACCACTCGTCGCAGCCCCGGGAGAGGAATCGAGGTAGGCCACTTCTCTCTCGGTTCTCCGAGAGCTATCGGTGCAAAGACGATTGCCGTGCCTTCCAGTACACCTGGAGATAGTGTTGGTAGCGCTGTCGTGAGCCCCAGTCGAGCGTAGTCTGCGTATGTGTCCGTTCGTATGAGGTCCGGAGGCTTCAGCTGCCTGGGCCAGGTAACAAGGCTCCGCCGAGCTGGCCGGTGCTGGGAGCCTGTTGGGCCAGTGGCCCGTCTCTCGGAGTCGCCATCAGGGTTACAGTCACCGGCACTAGCGGTGTCGTCCGTGTGCTCCGTCTGCGTGCTTCCCTTTGCTCTGAGATGTCCGACGTTCGACTGCTGCTGTAGTGAGGAGGGCACGAGCAGAACCTGCACGCTCGGTGCAGGCTTGGAGGAGAGGTAGGACACAAAGTCGCTCCGAGGGATGCAGAACACGTCGATGATCCGAGACCCGCGCATCAGGCGATACTTCTTGAGGTTAGGGCGGAAGGGGAACTCGCACAGAAGTTCCGCGTTTGCAGTGAGCGCAGGTGCAAGTTCGGCGGGCATGGGCAACGAGGAAGGAGTAACAGGCAGCGGGGCGGAGACAACCCGTGGCTTCGTGCGGTGGAGTCGGGCGGCGACGTCAACGCTTGGTGCCGACGAGGTGAAGCCAACATGGGGGCCGAGGCGATGGATAGTGGTCTCGGTCGGGCTGGACCCCCCTCTGGAGGGTGGCTCACGACTTCGAGATGGCGGCATCTGGTGTTTGTGTTAAGGATGAGGGCTGTCTGCGCATCGCCACCGATATATAGCTGCCGTCGCGTATGGCTTGCAACAGGACTCACGCGGTCGCAAATTGCTGAATGGACGGGCGTGTTGCGGATATCCGTCACTGAATGGAGGGAAGGTGATTTGCCGACTCTATTCCGAGAGCCAGGCTCAAGGCCTATTGTGGCCACAGGTCCGGTAACAGGCCAGGAGAGCAGGAACCACAGGAAATCGGCAGTTTGAGATAGGAGGAGCAGACTAGCCGATACGTCGCTGCTATGCAGGGGTTTGAGCAGGAGTGTCTCGGCCCAGATGACCAGGTTAGCGATCCAGTCCCCTGTCGTCCCCTTGATGGTTCCTTGTGGTGTGGCAGTCTAGGGCTGGGGCTAGAGAGATAACGCGACTCAACGGGGGCCCGTCGACGTTCCGTCTGCGATGGGACTGAAGTGATGGGAAGTCCAGCTTATAACGCAAACGACGATGGCAAAGTCTCTCGAAATGTGGAGAACAAGGAAGGAATGAATCGTCGGGTGCTGTTGTGATGAGCGGGTCATATCAATGGCGGTCGGTCGAACGGGCAAGCGCTTCCCTCAATTATGAATGTCGCACGCTCTGGACTCCAGCCATGGACCTTAGCCCCATCCCGACGAGACGACGTTGTCACTGCAGGCTGCTTCAAGCAAGCAAGAAATCCGAATCGTCAACATTCTCATTTACGTTTGTTCCTGAGTGACTTGACATTCAGTCTGGAGAATGCTGTGTAAGTTACGTGCGGGCCAGGCGGCCCGGGTGGAGCGTTACCACTCCTTGTTGGATTCCGCCTGCTTTCTCGGCGTCTTCTGCCCTTGCCTGTCCTTACGCTCATGACCCGCACAATGCAAGGTCATCCGTGCCCGAGATAAGACCCGGCCCTCCGTACCTGCAATCCCTGCACCGCAATCGCTCGGGAAGGGTCAGCCGACTGAATCGCATCGCTAGGAGGACGATGACAACCTTACAACCGTAACACGGATCTGTGTTCCAGCAGACGAAGTCAATGGACTTATGCTGATAGTGGGAAGTCAGAAACCCCACTGTCTTCCCTATGCATAAAGGAAGTTCAGTGTGTTGTGGTACAGTGGCGTGGGAGAAGTCCGAGTGTGCTACGGTGCAAGGGGAAGGTCGCGACTCACTGGAGCGCAGGGAGCAGGGAGGCAGGTGACGAGAGACGATCGGCGGTGAGCGTCATCCTGATCGGCATTCATCACTTTTGAATAGGCTGCCCTGTTTACACCAACACGTGAACACGGGGAGAACGCAACCTCACCCCGCCCTGCGCGTCCTGGCCAGAGGCTAGACGTCGCATTCCAGAAGGGGATACGAACAAGGACATGCGTATGTAGCTTCCGGCGGAAGGTACAGCATCTCCAGAGCCTCGCGCGGACCCCACCAAACGGTACGCACAAGGTTTAGACTTACCCGGTCCGGTGGCTGTCTTGCGGACCGAGGTTGTCGCAACGTGGGTGGCGTTGGAGCTGAGGAATGCCGGATGCTCGTCGGATCTTGCCACCAACACCTTTACGTTCAGCGAACGTCAGCTGGCACAATCCGTAGCAAGGTCTCAACCATCTTCTCTTCCCCACCATTGTCAACTGACCAAGTCCGTTCATTCACCGTGTTTGTGCTAACGCTGTGACGCTGCTTGATGATGGCTGATCTGTGACAGGAGGGGTAGCACTGCCTCGAGTTTCGAGCGACTGTGGCGCCTGCCTGAAACTTGACCTCCTGGCTGATGGTCCTTCAACAATTGTCACGACTTCAACCATCGCATGGCTGGACACCTTCAGCTTCCTTCTACGACAGTCTCGGCCTTGATGTCGATTGCTTATCGGACCTTTCAGGGCTGGCATGCTGCGCTAATCGGGCGTTATCGCTTCGTTTGGGGCCAATTGCCCTGGACGTGAGCGGCTAGCCCAGTGAGACAGGACGGATGGTCCTTCGCAGCGTCATCCCTAGGTTTCTTGCCATTGATTCTCCAACATTTACTCCGGCATGAGCATGAGCAACCAGATGAGCATGAGGAAAGGAAGTAAGTAACGGCGAGGACAAGCTGTATTCACAATGCTCGACGATGGAACGTCACGGGCCAAAGCGGAGGGCGTACGAGGGCGCATGCGTGCCCAGGTCTGCAGCTTGCCCGCGTTTGCGAACATTGTGGTCTCAGACCATAGTGCGTCCGGAATCGTTTGCATATTATAAGGAACGTTGGCTCAAGTACTCGTCATAGATGCTCCGACGCCGCCTTCTTCCGCTCCAGAACTCCTTTTCACTCGACCATGTTCCTCCACCACCTGCGTCCTCTCCTGCTGAACGTCCTCAGAAGCGCTCCGTCCTCGGCCGGAGGGCTTCGCGCTCGCTCGGGGACGGTGGGATTCTCCGACTTGGTTCCAATGACGAGGCTCCGGCGGTGCTCGGGGTGGTGCTCCTGGTGATCGTCCGGCTGCTGCCACACAACGGTGCGGTCTGATTCGTAGTCGCGTCGAATGGACTGGAACGAGGGAACGGGGGGCATGGATCGATGGGTCGAGTGCCTGTGCGAGCTTGCAGAGCCGTTCTGAGACGCGCTCCGGGCCAGTGACGAAAGGTCCGGCTGCGAGGGAGATTGGAACTCGAAGGCGCCTCGCATCGAGCTACGGCTCACGGTGAAGCGAAGAGAGTCGACCTCGAGAACGGGTGTTAAAGTGGTCTTTTGGTTCTGGTTCTCAATGGGAGGCACCGAAGCAATGCGGCGCTGGAACTCGGCACGGCACGAATCGGTCGAGGTCTGTCGCATGTTCGCGGCTAAGTGGTACTGCTCGGCCTGGACCGAGGCCGAGACATCGGCGCAGACCCATTCGCTGGAGGACGACTCCTCACTGCTTTTGACGTCGGTGTGATCTGTCGATTCGGCGGTATGGTAAATGAGTGGTGCGGTGTGTTGTTCAGGGCTGGCCTGCAGGTGGGACTTGGACTGCCGGAACGTGTGCTGTGACTCAGGACGATAGAAGCTGTGATACTCAGACCCAGGCGGACTGAGATGTGAACTCTGAGATTGAGACTTCGAATTCTGTCGGGTGAGGCATGGCCCCTGCGAGCAGTTTCCACAGCTTGCTTCATCGCTGAGGACCTGGGAGGGGCGGCGCAGCTCGTCAAGGAGGCCGCGCACGTCGTTCAGCTCCTTCATCGCCCGGTCCCAAGCCTGCTCAGCCTTGTGGAGGTTGTCCCAGCTGTTAGTGCTGTGGAGGGTGTTGCGGGTTTCAAGCTTGGGATCGCCCTGGAAGCTCACGGTTCTCAATCTTTCTGGGCTCGCCTGGACTGCTTTGTCCTGCATGCTTGTCTTGGGAAGTTTGTGACGCAGCCATTCTTCCCACTGCAGTGCTTCCCTCGCCAGCTGCCCAAACCGCTGAGACACCTCGGCCAAAAGTGCTGATTGCTGGATGAGCATGTCAGAATGCGTGCTGAGTGCCTGCGCGATAATCTCGGGTGGAGGTGTCTGCAGATGTAACTCAGAGCTCGAGGGCGAACCAGACATGTTTCCGGGTGTGGACGGCATGGCCTGCAGGCTGAGCTTCTGGTACGTGGGCTGGTGAAGGAATCTGGTACTGGCGACGCCCGCTGCGGCTGAGTCGGTTTCGGTGTGCGACGTCATCGGCGTCCCCTCGTAAGATCCAGAATTGTCTTGCAGAAGGACCTTCGGCGAGTCCTCATCGTCAGGGATACCGAAAGTCTTGGTCCGCACCACCTTCGGGATAAGCTGGTCCTGGTCGTTCGACTGCCTCGGAGGAGACGTTGAACGCGTTGCTCTCCTCCGGATGAGGATCGACGGCAGCCTAGAAGGAGGTCGAGTGGAGAGCGAGTCCCTCATACCAAGACTGTCGCAGCTGCTGGTGTCAGTCGGAGGCACGAGGGGTATGAGTCGTGACAGATATGCCTTACCTGTCCCTGCTTATGGCCTGCACCTGCGTCTTGAAGATGTCGCTCAGCGGCCGGTCCTTCAAGCTGTCCAGTCGCGCGTTGATCCCAAAGAGAGGCAATGGTGAAGTGCGGCCCGTTGTTGAAGCATAGCCCAATTCCGATGCTGGACGCGGTACCTCTTTCCGAAGCTGTGGATAAGCCCAGGCTCGTCGTGATGCCCCACCTTTGTCTCTGTTCTTCTCTGTACCCGCATGGACATGGACCGCATGGGGGTTCCACCTTTGGGTGTCGGGAGTCGGTTGTCCGCCGGATTCACCGGCATGACGGAGACACTGTTGAACTGTTTGGTTGGAGAATCCCGGAAGGAGCAAGGTGGAGCTTTAGGGGGTAGTCGATGCTGTTGTGCGGACTTCAAACTCGGGCGCGGGTTGACAATCATCTTCAAGGGCACGTCTGAGCTTCGGGCTGAGTGGGGCGAACGGGTCGGTGCAGCATCAAGGGTATCCTCACTTTCGGGTCGAGGACAGGAACGCGAAGCATGTCTGGTGCGGTTGGTGCGTGTCGTGCGGTAGGCAGAGGGCAAAGGAGGAAGGGGAGGTGCAGATAGAGGTGCACCTGGAGCAGCCGTAGTCTCCATGGTGCGGTGATGCGGTGACCTTGGTACGAGTCTGAGCGATGCGATACGTGACCCTTTATGGACCTTGAGCTTTGGGCGGACACCTCACAACGAAAAGCACGTTGGGACAAGGAGGGCACGGCCGGCGAAGGCGGTGACGGCGAGGGACATAGAGACGAGTGTCATGATGCGTGAGAGAGGTGCGTAAGGCTTTAACGACGAAGTTGAGTACCGAGCGAGGTGCTAGGATTGGGGAAGAACAACGAGAAGAGATGTACGAAAGCCAGTGCGATTGCAAGTGCGTGAGCGTGTGGGCGTGTGTGCAGACGTTCTTGCACGTTGCACAGATTCAGCCCACACGCCGGAGCAACGCGGCCGTGCGGGCTTGATACCTGGCGCAACAACCACTGAGCATGGATGACCGTCTACCGACATGTCTTTGGCAGAATACCAGTGCTTCGGGACACAGCATGTCAGGAAAGCCTCATGCGGCCGTCAGTGATCAGTTTACTCTCGTATGCTCTCCCGGGTAGATGGGTTGCTTCAAGTCACTTCTTGTGCGAGCCGACATCCCGTCAGTTTGGCGACTCCGCAATTACGCTTTTGTTTCGCCTCTCGTGCGTGTCAGCTGTCTGCGGTGAGTACTACCTGTCGGCGGGTCCGTAATAGGCTAAAGCCGGGCGTTCTGCGTGAGGGCGCGGTGACCACGGGATAGAGATCTCACTGAAGCCATGATTTGCAGTGGGGACTCACAACCTCATGCTCCCTTGAACCCCGAAGTACTCGTTTGGCAGCTGGTGCCCCGGCGGAAACGAGTTCAAGGAGTACGCGGCTCCATGCTTGGTGGACTGCAGAAAGCAGACAGATGAGCAGGTGACGTCATTCTCTGGTGACTTCGTTCTGTCTTTCGTAGGCTGACTACTCTGCAGTTTCGGCTCTCTCGGACCTCTCCGACTCACAGCGTTGCGATTACAACTCTTGCGACGTCGGGCACGACTCAATGCGTGGGTTCGTTAGCTTGGTATGTCAGTCTCGGGAGCCTTGTGCTCACAGTGTTGGACTGCGGAATCCTGTGGGTGCTCATCATCGAGGCTGGGAATGACCGGAAATGACGTCGTTCCAGGCCCGCGATGCTCCACTGTGCAGTAGACCAAGCACTCTCCCCACGCTCACCACGCGCAACGCTTTCGTAACCTCTTTGCCGGTCTCCGGTCCCGATATAACTCGAACGCGTTCCCATCTTTCGCCGATTCCCCCATACTCGCACCTGTTGATCCATCATGAGATTGACAGCTCTCGCTACCTTGGCCACCGTGGCCAGCGCCCGCCCCTTCCTTCCCGATCTCACGTCGACTGACTGGGCTCAGATCCAGTCGGGCTTCAGCGTTGAGAACCTGGGAAGTTTCGCCAGCGATATTGCTTCCGGCATCGTCGACAAGATCAACGGCGCCCAGAAGGCTATCGAGGAATACGGCGGCGACGACACCCAGAAGACGATCTGGCAGCAGATCAATGACGACTCGGACAACTACTCGAAGCTGATCAAGGTCCTGAACGTGAGTCTCCTTCTTCCTTTTCCTCTTCTGTCTTCCTTCTCAAGTCTTCCTTCTTCTGTTAGTGTCCTTCTGAGGCTGACGTGTGCATAGTTCGAGGAAGACCACAAGAAGATCATCGACAAACGCCAGGACGGCTACCGCATCACGTTCTTCGCGCCCAACAACGACGCTCTCAAGTGCCCTCACCACAAGGATGACCTCGAGGCCGCTTTCATTAATGAGGAGGACATCGGTCTTGCTCAGGTTTCGGCCGCCATCGACTCGCTTGAGACCATGGGCGGTGACGACAAGGACAAGAAGCGCAGGAAGGAGATCTTCAAGAAGATCGCTTACTACGCGCTTCAATACCACGTCCTTGCGCAGGACTTCGATGAGCAGGCCCTCGCGCAGAACTCGACCATTGCGACGACGCTGAAGGGCCCCGCCGGCGGTTCGGGCGGGCACAAGCTGCGTGTGCACATTGAGAAGCACCTGGTGCCTCCCTCGCTCAAGCTCAACTTCCACTCGACGATCAAGTCGACGCACAACGCCGTCAACGGAGTCTGGCACGAGATCGACCACCCGCTGTACCCTCCCGTCTCGATCTTTGCTGAGGCGCTCATGATCACCGAGTACCTGTCCACCACTGCCGCTGGTATTCAGGCTGCTCACGGCCGTCACTACATCGACTGGGAGTACGACCACGAGAAGTCGCGCAAGAACCGCCCCGTCTTCGCCGGCACTCCCGCCGCGACCTTCGTCGCCCCCAGCAACAAGGCTTGGGACGCTGTTCCCGAGGGCTTGCGTCGCTTCCTGTTCTCGCCCATGGGCCGCCGCGCGCTCGCCAAGACGTTCGCTTACCACTACCTTCCTCGCCAGATCCTCTTCTCTGAGACGTACCACAAGGCGAAGGACATCTGGTCCGAGGACGAGGATGAGGGCGTTTGGGAGGTCGACAGCTTCGGCGACGACCCCTCGTTCAAGCGCACGATCGACGCGCCGACCGGACTGAAGGGCCACAAGCTCAAGTTCGAGATCGAGAAGAAGAAGCTGCTTCCCGTCGAGGGCGCCGTCAAGGTCTCCATCAAGGTCGAGGGCAAGGACTTGCAGGTCATCGACGTCCCCGCGTCCAACGGCGCGTGGCACATCATCGACGAGGTGCTCTGCCCGCCCCACGATGGCGACCACAAGCACCTCGCCCCCCGCACCTGGGACAACTGGGAGGAGTGAGTACTGGGATTATCGTCGTCCAGTCAGAGATCGAATTACCCCCGCGCGGCCGAATGTCGGCCCCGCACGGCTCGATGCCGGATCCCGGGGCCCTAGATCGCGCGGCAGGCGAGATTCTTGGCACGCTGCGGGGTAGCGGGCATCTGCGCTTCTGCTGCCAGTCAGCGGTGGGCAGAGCAACGCTTGCTCGTTTTCGGTTACGATGAGATCCCTTTTGACACGGTGATGAGTACGTGGCATGCTGACATTGCAGGTGGGTTCCCCAGTGGGCCATGGAGTAAACCCCCTTTGCTATCGCTTAGGCCGAAGCGATCGCATCAGCCAGCTCCGACCGGGCTGCACTCGATCACTATCGCTACTCTGAAGGACAGGCAGAAAGAAGTCAAGTAGTCGAATGCAGAAGATCAAGACGTCACTGACTACCTCGCTGGTACTGCCGTTTAGCAGAAGCCTGACCGTTGCGTGTCAGTGCTCGATCGCTCAGCAGTTACGGTCGTTGCTCACTGGCCCTTAGGCTAACCCGATGCTGTAAGCAGCACGTTGCCAGCAGCAGGTTTACAGAGACTAGAGACTGCCATCGGTCTGGGGCTGGCTGACATTGTCCGATGAGGTCTGGGGTGCGCTTGGCGACCTGGGTCCGTGGAATGTTCAAAGCCATGCGTGCGTTCCGGGGTTGCAGGGGGTGTGCTCGTTTGGTGCGGCGACCTTGCGGTGTGCGGCTGTGCAAGCACACTAAGCAGGTCACGTTTCTCACCGCTCCTCACGCTAAAACGCGGGGACGTGGGGTCGTCCGATACTTTGTGGGTGGTGTAATCACGGGACCACGCTGGTGCATTGATGCTGGCGTTTCCCAACCCAGGCTCAGGGCGGAGGCTGGCTTGGGGGCGTTCTAGGCTCTAGGGGCAGAGGAAGAAGATGGTCAGGTACGAGGTCAAATCAGGCATTAGGAATGCCATTACCGGTCCTGGGGTAATGACGTCCTAATCTGCTGCATGACGCGAGACTGACATGCTGCGAGACTGACAGTCCGAATGCTCACTGTGGAGCGCGATGGTGTGATCCATGGTCGAGTGCGTCTCCGATCGGGTTGAGCTCAGATGCGTGCACGGATAACGCAGCGGAGCGTCCACCGCCGAGGTACAGGTACGCGGCACGCATGCTGCGCACTACAAACGTGCAGCGTTGTATCGGACTTGCGCGCGGCTGCCAGTTCTGCATACCGCGCCAGCGCCAGTCTCATCTCATCTTTGGTCACCACCCTGCAAGTTGGCGCTCCCCAACGACACTCGAACGTGTTCAGCAAGCACGAGTTGCTGCAGAACGCAGGGACTGACGGCTAGCATCGCAGGCGTAAGCGGCTGCGGCATGGTCACGGGGTCATCGAGATCGAATGCCAGGGGGGCCGGAGTAACGGTTGAACTGACGGTGTCTGTGCTGAAATGCCCGTAGTTCGTGCGTAGCGCTTTCCGACGACACTCTGCCCCTGTCGATCTGTTGGGCCATGGCGATTTGGTTTCCCGTATCCGCTGGCTTGATCCTACTTCCCCATTCTGAGCAGCCGGTAAACAACGAGCAGGGGCTCCAGTTGGCCATGCAGCAGCGGTATGCCTTCATTGTCAGAGGGCATTCACCGACATTGAGTGATTATTGCAGCCTATCGTGGAGTATGCGTGCACGGACATCGGACAAAGCAGTCTGCGAGCGCAAGCCGGAACGTAATCTCGATCACACCACCAGACGTTCCCGCGTATTCACCAGACTAGCGCAGCACTAGACAGGGCATGAAACCCGTCACGGACGGCCTCAAATAGCTCGATTATCGATTAGACTCAGCGTGCACTCTGGCGCACGCAGCAATCACCACCAGACGTTAAGCTCGTCGGGCTTCCAATTCGATGCGCTATTAGGCTCACGGCCGTCACTGCTCTCGCGAACGCGACGTAAGCTCCCACGTGAAATTCGAAAATGCCCAAAGTCGAGCGCGCGGGAAGGAATCAAATCAGACTCTGAACCGAAGCTGAAATAGAATAGCACGGCAAGGTCGGAGGGTAGCGGGCAAGAGTCCAGGTGTCCACGGCGAAGACGGCGCGGCGATAGAGCGCCGACCAGCCACTGCCCACTGGCTCGCCTGCCCGCTGGCCTTCGGACCTCGGGGCTGCGGTGCCAGTCTCAACGGAACTCACTGCATGTCAGCCAGCTCCACTCGCCCGTCGCAGCCGAATACGCCTAGGGCGTCAGTATCATCTCGATTGAGGTCCGAGTCACCCAATTGCTGGATGGCGCTAAGCGCGCCGCGGAGCGCGCGGCGGTCGGCAAGCTCGCGCTGCTCGGCATGCCCACCGCCCCGGATCCCGGAAGGTCCGGGAGGGTGTCGTGTAAGCAGTCCATGCTCTGTTCACAAAATCCCGCAGACCACGCGTCCGTCCCGTTTGTCTGGACTCCGGATGCAGACGACCGAGCCCGCGCTGACCGCGTTGACCGCGCACCCGAAAGTCACTGCGCGCACCCGAAAGTCACTGCAGCCTGCGTCGCTGCGTAGTTGCAGCGTGGCACTTCGCATACCGCTGCCGAGAAGCGCGCGTCCCTTGTTGCTTTCTCTCACGTTCGGTATGCGGCAAGGCGGCAACGGGGGCTGCGGATGAACCAAGCCCTCCCAACGCCAGCTTGGCAAGCCTCAGCCAAAGGACTCAGCCTCATCTTGTTCCTCTGCGCTGTTCTTCGCGTGCCGTGTTAAGCATCACACACCATGTTCAGCTGGTCTCCAGAACGCCTCATGGATTGCCCCAAAGCTTGGCCCATTGCGTTCGTCCGGCTTGCTGCAGCCCGAACGTTCGTTGCAGAAGCGATGATCATGTGCTCCACTCTCTGCAATGAGTGGGCGGTACCGGCTTCTTCGTACCAGGTACCCAGCGAGCTCAGCGCGGAGAGCGCATGTACGCAGTGCTCGCGGTCGGGTGTTGATCAGGCCCCGGCGACCCACTGCACCAAACGAGACTTGGCTGAGGCCATCGTCAGAGCGCGTCAGAAGTCGTCAGAGTGGTAGCAGCCCGGAAGCATAAATCGTGACATCAGCTGGTGCGTGCCTTGTTCCTGGACCCGGTGTGTCAGTCTCTCGGCTGGCTCGCCATGGCCCGTTTGTTGTTACAGCATCGTCAGCGTGCCTCTGGTCGTGTGCCCTGGCGCTTGTGGTTCTGGCCCCGGCCAGAGCAAGCAGCTCCCTGCACGCCCTGCACGCCCTGTACACCCTGTACACCCTGCGGCTCAGTCGAGTTTGGTTGTCAGCATTCTCAGCGCCCAGCTCGCCCAGCCCGCCCAGAGTCGGACCATGTCACCCTCATGTCTCAGCCTGTGGTGCCCTCCCCACAAACTTGTGCTCACTCCCTTAACCGAGCCCACTCGGTGCCGGCACTCGCCTCACCGTATGCAGCCGTCCGTAGACCGCCGAGATTACATGAGCGATCGCAAGCAAACATACGCATCCACCCACGAGCACCCATACATCCACATGCATGGCTGCATCGCTCTCTGACGAGAATGACGCCCGGCGCTCTCATTCCCCCATCCATGCATGCATGCATGCTGCATACCGAACGGTCGCTATGTGCACTGGCAGCCTGGCACTCCGGCTCGCGTCCGGGGACCGGTGTCGGGTTCAGAGACGCAATGCCAGAAAGTTAGTCACCTCCGGCACCCAGTGCTGCGCCGCCCAGCTCAGCTCCCACCGTCGTCACGACCTCTCGACCCCGGGCACTCCGGCACCCCTGGCCGACCCCGCCCCCCCACCCAGCACCGTGCCCGGTCTCGCGGCCAGCCCCGCGCCCGGCGTGTGCCCCCGTTGCAAGAGTCGCTGACGCGCACCTTGCTGACACCCCGACGCAACTACGACATTTCTCATGCCTCACGGCCTCTCGGCTTACCCTCACCACCCTCCCAAGTTACCCAAGCATCGCATTCACTCAGGTCGGTCGTCAATCGCGACTGAATCGCAACACCTGGATCTTGAGCCTGCCCGGCTGCTCCCCTTGACCCCGCTGTGTGCTTATCTACTTGGGCGACTGCATTCTTGGGACGAATCCCCTCCCCGACTCGTCGTCACTCCATTGCACTCGCATACACCGTCTATCGCTGATCACCGATCGGTTCATACGCAAGCCACCATCCCTACCAGCGCCTTCACCGCAGCACTCCCCACCACCACCAAACACCTCTACGATGTCTCAATAGCCCAGAAGCATCACCCACCCCCGTCAACGCCCCCATTGCTCTCTCCGCCGCACTCTCATCGTCCGCCGTTGACACTCCACAAAGCTGTGAAAACGCTCCCAAATCGTCTTAACTCCATCGGATTCCTTTATCAACCGGCTCCAGCCCCAGCATCCGTTACGGTGTAAAACCACCGCAGCACCCAGTACCCAACGCCTCCACCCAGCCAAAACCGGTTGCTGGCCCCCTGTCTCGGCCCTAACACCCGGCGACCCCTCAGCCACCCACGTCGTTCGACTGCAACGGTGACGCTCTTTCCACGGCTCCACTGTCAACAACCAGTCACAGCTTTCCAGTGACGACGGTGCATGCAAACTTAGCGACGGCTACTGCATTCGCTGTCGACTGCGCCCGTGTCCGCCCGCTCGCTCCACGGTCGGTTCGGCGTTCCCCTCGCGCCCATCGCGAGCATCTGTTTTATCTATCAGAGTTCGGTGTGCCCTCCGGTTCCGGTCCCAGTTTCGGTCATTTCCACCTGCGCCTTCCTCCAGCTCACCGACCACTGAACACTCGCCTCGCCCCTCTGTTGTACAGTGTAGGCGACCTGTTGACAGCGTACCGCATCAAGCATTGATTTGCATTGCATCACGATTTCGCCCGCAATACCGCAGTATCCTCGCATCCGGATCATCGCATTCAACCGTATCGACACCTCAGCATCAGCATTTAGGGCCCTCCGAAAGCCAAGCTAGCGCCCAGCCAACACACTAGAGAGCACTAGTCAGGCTATCAAGACGGTTACCACGTCGCTCTCGACATTCCCCGAGTCGCCGAGAGCCGAGTTTGGGCGTCATCGACTTGCTGTCGCCAGCCGCTCGTCTAGACTAGCTGGTCTCTCAGACTCATAAGGCTCAACTAGCACCGCCTGGTCTGCAACGTGCGACCAGTCTGCAGCCGGCGACCAATACTCGAATTCCCTCAGCGCTCAGCCGTCCCACCAAGTGCCGCAAGGACGAGGTGCATACCGCTGAGTTGTTTTTCGTATTCGTCCCAGCCCAATTCTGTAGTTCAGCCTGTTCAGCCTGAGACGACCCCAATTCCACCCCTTCTCGTATCGCACATATCGTACCGTCCTATCTCTGGTGCTTGCTGGCCGAGCGATTTCGCGCATCTCGACATTTCGCATCGCACGCACGCAACGGACACACCATATAGCACCGGCACCCTACCCTCCTTTCCGCCCCAGCTCTTCGTTCGACCTTGACCCGGTGTGAGTGCGCCTGCGGTGTCTGCATTGCAGAACTTTTTCGGTCAAAGTGTGAGTACAGTGCATTGCCCCATCGGTTATCACGCTGTGTCTGTCTGCGCTGCGTGTGCATTGGCTGTGTGCCGTGTGTGCCCTATCACCCCACTGGCGGTGCCAAAGCATTAGTGTCTTGGTTTAGCCCCTGCATTTGGCTCATGGCTGGAGTGGGACCTGGGGTGCGGCTGGTTTTGCGGCCTCTGCCTGGCTGAGTGTCTGTCTGGTCTGTCTGGCAGAGCTCCCCCGCACCCAGGACAAGAGTCCATCCAGGGCGGCACTTTCGCCCCCGGCTGGCTGACCCCGCTGTCCCCGCCGTCCCCGGCCGGCCCCCACGGCCCCCACACACCCCTTGCATGATACTGCCGCACACATCTATCACGCTCTCGGCCTCCCTTTGACTTGAATGCCCAGCTGACGCCGTATCTCTGATTGTGCATCTCCCCGCCCCCGATTCCTGTGTTCCGTTCCTTGTACTGGCCGCCGCACGCATATTCATCGACGCGATCTTTCGGGAACAACCTGGGTGGTCTCGTCCTGTCACTCTGTCCCACAACCCCATCTCCACCCTGAACTCGTCCTGAACGCCTGCCGCCTGACCACGATTGTTGCACTGGCACACTGGCTGGGCTGACTGCGGCTGCACTGGCTACCGGTTGCGATTCAATCACGCTCACGCGTTATCCTCCTCCCCCATCTCTCCCCCTCCCCGACCCTGACTGCCCTGCTGCCCTGCCCTGGACACCCCGTACACCCCGTACATCCACCTCATCTCCTCGTTCTCGTCCCCTCCTTGGCCACCTTTTCAACCACTGGCACGCATTCCCTTCCCTCCCTCAACACCCACCTCCAACATCCCTCCAACCCCTTCCTTTTTTCTTCACCTCCCTCTCTCACTCGTACACCCATCGCTTTCCCCTCAACGCACAAACAACGCCAACGAACATACGACATACGCCTGACTCGATCGCGTTCCTCTGCGCACCCTTCCCCTTCGCCCACACACATCTCACCCTCGACTGACCGCACTTCTTTCTTGTTGCAACATGGATAATCAACATCAGTCTCGATAAGACTCGCAGTCACGATCGATCACCCGAAGATCACCCCCTTCGCTCTTTTTCTCTTTCTTTTGCCTCGCCCCATCCCCAGCGTTCCTCACGTGCGCCCTCGCCCATCCATCGCCCATCGCTTGAGCGACACTCTTGGACTCCCTCCTCGCCCCCGATCATCCCTGGCAGCGAGCGAATCGCGCCCTCCACCTGACACGCTGTTGTGCTGAGCATTGTGTAGTGTGTGTGAGATCGATTGACAGTGAGTGTCTGCGTCCTCGTCTTCCCCTTCCTGCTTCCGGCCCTCCTCCTCCCTCGTCCTCGTGGTGCAGGGTGGATCAGTCGGTGTCTCTTATGAGCACTTCGTTCGAAAAACGAAGCTCGCCGGCCCCTGCCTGCGGCGCCGCGCAACCGGCATGCCTGCCCGACCTGGCCGACCTGGCCATGGTCATGCTTCTCGATTCCCGATTGGAAAGAGGGGCTCCGTGCGCTTCATTTGTGGACAGCATGGTCTGGGCGGCCCGTTCGCAGATGGCGTAGGGCATGTCGAGTGTCCATGGCGATATGGCGCGGAGATTAGCCAAAACCCTGTCTGTCTCTGGCCTGTCTGCGCTGCGGGCGCCTGGCGCGCCTGGCTTGCCGCCCTTTGTCTACGCTGTATCCGGATCCCGGACGCCCTCGCATTTCGCATCTCGCATCGAGAATGTCGAATCTGCGGATGCGTGCACGACATAGTCCTCGAGCACGGTGGGCGCAGCTGTCCAAGACCAAGGACCTTCGCGCCTCGCCTTGGCCCTCGGGCGACGGGCCGGGCAAGACTCTGATGTATCACCGCCCACACCCATCCACACACGCACAATCGTCTTTAATCACCTGCTGACCATCGCCCCCGGCTTTGTGCTCTCCACCGACTCGGCCTACTACGCTTATCCCGAATCGCCCTGTCCTGTGATCTCCGCTTCCCCCTTTTCGCACTTGGTTTCGCACGGCGATCCCTACTGCAGCCCAGCCCAGTCGTCCCACCCACAACAAAACAACACGAAACGCTGCTAGCACATCATCGTTATCATCCCGCTACATCAAGGTCTTATAAGAAACCCCCTCAGTCTTCGGACTCTCCCCAACCTCGCCCATCCACCATGGAGATGGACATGGACATCAGTTGGTGCTTGGCTTGCTCCAGGCGCACAGTGAGTACCCCTTACCTTGGCCGGTTATCGGCCATCGTCTTCCAACTTTTTTCCTGCAGCTGACACCCCAGCGTGACCCGAATAACCCCTATTGCTCGGAGTCGTGTCGCCTGAGCGATGCTGAGCCTTCGACGCCGCTGAATGAGCGTCAGCTCATCACGTCACCGTTGCCCCCAAACTTTGTGCCATTACCACCCTCCCCGAACGTGTCGAGGCAGTCTTCGGATCGTCGTCCTTCGCGCCGAGCCGCTCCTACCTCCGAAGTGCGCCCCCCTCTTTCCCCTCTCGTCACCCGCCAGGCGCCGTCCACTGGTGCTATTCACGACCTGACCCAGCAGCAGCAGCGCAAGGCCCGCGACCGTCGTGCTCTGTCGTTCCCCGCAGAGTGCGAGCCTTGCCCTGAAGAGGAAGAGGTCAACCCGGCCCTCGCCTTTGTTCGCAAGACCAAACCCGTCAATGGTGTTTCACGTTCCTTCAAGAGGCGGTCATTACATATGTCCCCTGAGATTACGCGCCGGACTATGACGACTGGCCAAGTCACGCCCTCCACCCCGACAACGCCCGCCATTGAGACGGCGACCTTCTACTCGACGTCGGACAGCGAGGACGGCGGCTCGAACGGACAGCGCAGCCCCGCGCTTACCAGCACCCAGCTGCACCCCGCCCCGCCCATGCCTTTGACTCGTCTCAACGCCAGCAGCAACACGTCCTCCCATCGTGACAATGGAGCGAATGTTGCATCGTCGCTCAGCGCCAAGCTTCCCGGTTACCCCACGCTGGAGGCTCGCAACAGGTCGAACCCTGTCACGCGCATGAGCTCTTCGTCGTCGCGCAGTCGTGAGGACATTATCAGCTGGGCCCGTGGCGTCGATGCTCGCCACCGCTCGGACGACGGCACGCCTGTCGACACTGCGACCATTCGCCGTTCGCGCGGTCGCCGCCCGGAAGCTTTCGCCAACCTTGTGCCGCCCAGCACCGAGCCTCTCGACGAACCCGTCACTGGCACGACCCCCAAGAACGCAGGCCCGCTGTCTGCCCTGAGCATGACGTTTGGCCCCGTGATGAACGCTTTCCGTAGCGTCTCTGGTGGAACTGCCCCGTCACCCACGGCTCCAGTGCAGAACCCCATTCCGCAAACCTCGGCCTAGGTCTTCAGGCTGTGCCCGCTCCGGCTGAAGTCTCGATTGTGGACGTTGTCGTTGGCACAAAGTCTGACTGCCAGTCTGCCATGGACCCTAGCACGCCCAGCCTTTCGACCATGTCATTGTCCGATGCCGTTGACCCCTCGACGACGACCGACATGTGCGACACTGCCACAGACGACTTTTCCATTGTCTCCTCTGTCTCGCGCCCGCCCATCTACACTGCGCCCAGCCCGCACAACCCGCTGCCGCAGCAGTTCCGCCGTGCGAACAAGGCGGCACTGCCCCTCCGTCCCACTATCCAGTCGACGGCCTCGGCTCTCTGGAACTTTTCTACCTACATTCGCTCCCTCACTCCCTTTGCCGCGCCTACGACGCCCAAGCCCGAGCCCTCTCCGCAGCCGACCGAGGACACCCTTGTTTCGGAGTCCGTTCTTTTGACTCCGGATAGTGCCGTGCAGGCTACCTCGCCTGTGCCCACGACTGTCGGTCGCCCCGAGTCGCCTGACTTCACGAAGCAGCCTGAGCAGCTGGTGCGTAGCGTGCCCATGGACATCGCCATCGCTCCCGGCAGCAAGGCTCTCGAGGTCATCCAGGAGCGCCAGCGCGAGCGCGAGATGCTCGAGAACATGCCCCGCAGCCGCAGTCGCACGCGGATCATGGCGTCGCGATCGCCTTCGGTCGAAGCTCAGATCGGCAGGAAGCACAACCACCACCACGCCCGCCAGGTGTCGTACGATGCCGACTGCAGCGAGGTTGGCGGCGGTGAGGACCGCGGCCGCCGTGGTCGCTCTCGCGGTCGTGCCCCCCGCGGCGAGCGTCGTCCCCGCACCCAGCCTGTCACGCCGCCGGAACCTGTTGCCAAGGCTGCCCCCGTCGAGGAGGAGCCCGAGCGGGGCCGCCGCCGCGACCGCGGGGCCGAGTCTCGCGACCGCTCATGGAGCGCTGCGCGTGGCCGCCGCTCCCGCTCGCGCACGATGCGCGCGTACTAAACGTTTCATTCACACTACATGTTCCCATTTCCTCTTTGTCCAGCATACCGGTCCTTCTGTACACCACACGAGCTCATTCAGCCATTCATCAGCCAGCAAAAGCATTACCAATTACCAGTCACCAGATCATTTGTTACACAACCAAACACCTCACTCTTGTCATCATAGTTGGAGAAGGAAGAAGTAAACGAAACATCCAATACAAAATGTCCATCTAGCACTACCCATGCATCGTGGCCTAGGTCCAAGCTGTACAAGCGCGAGCGAGCAGGAGCGTAGCAAGCATAGAGTGACTAACGTGGTGCAATGTCGGCCCAGGGCCAGGGCGATCACGAGCGGTGAGTCGAGTGCTCAAGTGAGCTCAGCTGGTGGAGGCCTGCGTGAAACATCCTTTGGCGCGTTGTGTGCATCGGATCCTCGCACCCCTCGCCCTCAAGAGTGCTGTGCGCATGCCCCGCCAGGCGCCAGCACGACAAATCTTTCTCTCCATCATTGTCAGCATCCTTCAACCATCATTGGGTAGTCAGTCACCACTCCGCGACAACCATCTGCCACCTCGGCCAACGACTCAACCGATAGCGCAAGCCCCAGGAGTGGGTCACCTGAGCGAACAAAGGCTCGATCACCGATCACCTCGCTGAGCGAACAAAGGCTCGATCACCGATCACCTCGCGATCCGAGCGACGCCTCCAGCGGCAGCGGGCAGGCAGCCACGATGGCGCTGAGAGAGAAGGGTCGCGGGATGGCAGACATGCCCCGTGACACCATCCACGGTGCGGGCAGCGAAGAGAAGGAGGAGGGTGACAGCCACGCAGTCCACGAGCCTCGGGCTGAGGCGTCGAAGGAAGGTGAGGCTGGCGTCGCAGGCGAGGCCCATGCTCGTCCCGGCCAGGCGCTACCCGCCAGCCAGCCCCGCCAGGTGAGCGAGCACGGTGGCGCAGAACAAGAAGGTCGCGAAGCATCTTCTGGCCGCTCCGGCACCTCCGGGCCAGACGCCGAGTCTACATTTGCCAGATCTCGAGGGAACGCCGCCGGTTCTTCCGTCGCTCCCCACGTCGCTTCTGCCGCGGAAGAAGGCAAGATCACGAGACCTGCTACGGACGAGGCAGCCGAGGCAGCGACGTCTGAACAGCAAGGTGAAGGAAGGTCTCGCGAATGTCTCGGAGCGCCCGGCGAAGCAGCGGTCGGCGGTCTCGGACTCACTCCCGATTCCGAATACAGCAAGACGGAGATCCAGGCGCCACTGGAGAGCGACAACCCCACCGAATTCGGGGACGGACAGCATGCAGTCTCCGGCACAGGCAAGGATGAGCAGATGCACGTCGATGAGGACAAGCCCGCCACCGCTGCTGGCAAGACTGAGGGAGACGCCCACGGCAAGGGCAAGGAGGTACCCGGCAAACTGGCCATGTTCGCCTATGCGAACGCGCCGCGCCCGACGCCGACCCAGGCTCTCGCGGCACCTCGCGGGCTCGCCTCGCTGCCTGCTCGTCCCTCGGCGGCAGTCTCCTTCGGCCGCAGCCGTGCGCCCCTCCCCTCCCAGAACGACAGCTACACGACCTCCCTTGGCGCTTCGCCCTCGACCAGCGACAAGCGGAAGGACGATGGCCCGCGTCCCGTTGACCGCAGTGCGCTGACAAGCCTGATCTTCTCCGCGACGCCGCGCCCCGCCTCAGAGCTGCTGCAGCTGCCCCTCCCCTCGCGCCGCCAGACGCGGCGCGCGACGGGCGCCGGCGTGCTCATCCCCGTCGAGCGGCTGCCGCTGCTGCCGCTCCCGCCCCTGCCGCCGATTCTGGACCAGAAGATCGAGAAGGTCGTCTTCTCGCACCAGTCGCTCTTCCCCCGTAACGCGGGCGTGTTTGAGTATCCGGTCGCGATCAAGAACGGGGACTGGGACGGCGGGGTGCCGCACTACGAGAAGCTGGAGCACGTCGGGGACGCCATCCTCGGTGGCGTCGTCACGACGTGGCTGCACCGCTGCTGGCCTGGCCTGACTTGCGGGACTGCTACTGTGAGTGTGACGCGGGTGATGGCGCTGACGCTCGCCGCAGAAACTCAAGGCCCATCTCGTCTCGAACAACACCCTCTCGCACCTGAGCGGCATGTACCACCTGCCTGCGCGCCTGGCGTGCGCGCCGCTCCTGCGCGTGCAGACCGACATCCGCGCGGCCCTCGTCGAGGCGTACATTGCCGGCGTGTACTTCTCGCGTCCGCCCGGACGCGGCATCCAGGTCGTGACCGACTGGCTCGAGGAGATGTACGCGCCCCTCGCCGACTTCTTCCTCCAGCACATGCGTAGCGAGTACGCCGTCCTGCGCGCGACGGTGGGCACGAGCGAGGGGCGGGTCGTGACGCACGCGTCCAGCTCGGCCAGACTGCTTCCGGACCCTTCCTCGCCCACCCGTGTTGAAGCCGAGTCGTCGGGCGAAGACAAGAGCGGTGAAGACGGGCCCAGCGCGCTCAGCGAACTCAAGATCAGCCGGGACGCGCAGGACGGCCGCCGCGGGAGCGTCTCGCAGCCCGACGCGCTCGAGGCCGCCGACGAGCGCATGCGCCCCGCCCTCGCCGCGCTCAGCAGGCACTGCCAGGACACGCGGACGACGCTCGAGTTCCGCGAGAAGCGCTTCCGCCTCAGCTCGGGCACGCTATGGAAGATCACCCTCGTCGTCGGCGGACAGGAGCGCGGCGAGGGCACAAGGGTCACCAAGTATCGCGCCAGGTGGGTTGCAGCCGCGCAGGCCTGTGGCGAGCTTGGGGTCGCGTGGACGCCGGAGAGCGGGGGGAAGTGAGCGAGGTTCTGCAGAGTTACAGGAGTGAGTCGGAGCACGGGCAAGGACAGGTCGCGAGTCGGAGCACAAGGAAGCGAATTAGAGGCCTGTGGATAGGATCGGGAGAGCATGCACTTTGTACATCCTGTGCGGTCAGTGGTCGCGTGAAAGAGGCCAAAGTCAACGTGGAGACGTTTCACGACGTTGATGAAGACCAGGAGACCCCCGACCACCGTGTGAAAGCAGGCCGCCGGCGATCTGCGATGACTTTGGGGTCCCACGGAGTCCCACGACCAACCACCACCCTGTCGAGTCTCCATCGGCGATACCAGTCAGAAGGCGAGTTCAGCAAACTTGTGCATGCACTCCTACGGTACAGAAGAATGGCAAGGCTCCGCACAGCCTTTAACCGAACTCCTCATCCATATTAATCAAACGAAATCTGGTGTTGGGGGATGTTGAAGCACTTGCGTGCCCAGCGGAGGAGCTGCCTTCGGTCTTCTCCCTCGAGCAAACAGTCAGGCGAAAATGTAACCCTGAGTTCGGGACTGGCTTGGACACTTGTGCTTGTGAGCAGCCTCGGAAATGCCAGGACGTTTCCCTCGATGGTAATAGTGTTGACGCCTGGGTTGACGATGCCGGCGATGACAGCGCAGTCTGGTACCACTCCGGGTGTTGCGTCGTCCAGGAATGTGACGCGGACGCTTTCTGCGCTGTGCTTGAACACACCGGTGCTTCGGCAGGCACACACACTGAGCATGTGAATGACCAGCTTTTGGCAAGGAGCAATGACGAGATCGTAGGCCAGTTTGGGAGGATCCGAAGGATCATAGTAGCGGTCATTACGATGGTGTTTGAAGAACACCGAGCATGTTGGCCGCATGTGCTTCAGGAAGTCAATGAGCTGCTTGTTCGCAGCCTCGGTGGGAAGTGGGATTATGTCCAAGTAAGACGCCATTGTTATCGCTGCCACTTGGGGTTTCGTGTTGTCCCTCAAGCTGTCGGGACAAAAGCAGGGCAGCCGCCCACCGGCCAGCCGTCCGCGATCGTCCCACCAGGTGTTGAGAGCATAGGAGAACCCTTGAAGACCACCACCCCTCTCGTTCGTTCGTATGTACATCTCCGGGAGGGCCAGCGTACGGTCGGCCACTTTGAGCATCGCGGTCGATACGAGACGGGCAGCCAAGATGGTTTTCCGGTCCAACGTGTGGAAGAGAATGGCGCCGAAGACGTGAGGGTAGTACGCCGGGTCGAGTTCAGGCATGGTGTGTGCACGATGGATGAGTGATGGGGTGAGGGAGGGTGAAAGGACGTCCTATTGTGGGGTTGGTTGGTTGGTTGGTTAGTTGACTGTGCACAGCCGCCCGGATCCGACCTGATCTGCGTCGTGCGGAGATGCTCAGGAACACCCCACCGGGATCGATCGGCCTGGACGGCTCGTCAGGTTGCATTACAACGTAGAATACCTAGCTACCCGAGTTTCTATTTACTGCTATGACCAATAACCCTCTAACTCTAGTCACCATCCCAAGCTGTGGACGTCCCTGTTTGGTTCGGTCACGCAAATGTGATCTGACCTCTTGGGATGTTTAACAGACTATGGGTGTCGGCGAGAAGCGTCATTGAATCGGTGGGATATTGCGCACAGTCGTGCTTGAAGCGAACCTGCAGTGTCGGACTAGCTTCAACGTTGACATTGCCAAGCAGGCCTGGCAATGCGAAAACGTTGCCGTCCACAATAAGCTGTGACACCCCGAGGTTGATGACGCCGCTCATGACGGGGCAATTGGAGGAGATGCCCGGGCTATCGTCTGCAACAACGTAACTGGGAATCAACGAAAGGTAGACGCGGGACGCAGCGTGCGTAAACACCCCGGTGCTCTTGCAGACGCACCGCGAGCCTATGACTATATTTAGGTCCTGACAAGGCGGAAGAGCGAGATCGCGCGGGAGCAAGGAAGGGAGTGCGCGCGCTTGCCCTTCCCACATGTAGCGTCTGAGAGTGACGGACGCGGCCGGCGGCAGGTGGTGAAGAAAGCCGGCCACATGCTCGCTCATCAAGTCAGTTTCGAGAGTGAATGTTGTCAGGCGAGCCATAGCAGCGGCTTGGGCGACGGGGCTGCCGTTCGGAGAGAAGTAGGGGACACGGGGGTAATGGAAGCCCCAGTAGAGAGGGATAGCTGTTCTGGCGTCGAAGTCAGGCTTTCCCCCGGTCCTCACCACGTCGAGCACATCACGGCACAGTCGGGGATTGACCAGCTTGAGCATAGCTGTAGACACGAGTCGGGCGGCAAGAAGGGTCTTGCGGTCCGTGACTTCGGAGAGTTCGAAGAGTATGGTGTCAAAGACATGGGGAAAACTGTGCGGGTCGAGGTGTGCCGACATGGTAAGGGGACGAGGTGACGAGGATAACTCGAAAAGGGATGTCTCGAGGAAAGCAGTTTGAGGAGAACACCGACGCCGTGACGGTGATTATACGGTTTACATTTTAAATGGGATATTCGAATAAAAACCTCCGATAACTACGCCCTCGACCCTCGAGAATTATTGACGCGCCCGGCCCAGTCGGGCACTGTAGCGGATTATCCCCAGGGCAGGGAGCCAAGGCTCCCGGCAGGACCTGCTACTTTCTCGGCGGGCCGGTCTCTTCCTTCTTACTTGGTACGAGGGGATGAACGCCGCATACGAGGGCCGCACTTCGGGAGGAGTCTACCACGCCGGTAACCTGAGCATTGAAGGCGAGATGAGGCGGGCGGCCAGTAGCGTACCGCGGTCCGTGACGTTGGAAAGGATAGTCTCTGCGATGTGCGGGAAGCACGCGGGATCGAGATGTACCGGCATGGAGGTGGTGGTGAAGTGAGAGTTGTGGTGGAATGAGAAATGGTGGCGAAGTGAAGGTGGTGGTGAAGTGTGGTCAAGTTGATGATCAACTGAAGGGTTGAAAGGAGGAAGGCATACAATGGATATGGAGAGTGTGGAGTGAGCGGCTCCTGGCGGCTTGCTCCCATCGTCCCTCGGTATCACCGGCACAAGCGCGGCCAGGCGCCACAGTTTGACAGCAGCTCGTGGTTGGGAAACGAAGGGCTCGACTGCAACAATGCATGCATGCATGTGGTCTAACCTCGACTACCGGACACAAGTCACAACAGGATGGGATGTGCTTCTATCAGCGCCTGACTTAGCCGGTGGCGCCTCTCCCTGCGAATGGATCGCGTATCTAGCAGCTCAGTCACTTTACCATCCGTCGAATTCGACCTGATCTGCTGATATGTTAAAGCGCTGAACCGCCTCTCGGCAAAGATCGTCCTGCTCCGCAAAGTAGCAGCCATCGGGATCGGAAATGAGCACCTGCAGGTCTGGGTTGGCACGGACGTCAATGCCTTCAAACAGGTCGGGCAGCCCCGACAGCTCACCACAGATATCGAGCTCAGACAACTTCGAATTGATGACTCCAGCAACCATACGGCAGCGTGGCCCCTTCCCGTCATTGTAGACCGTCAGCTGCACCTCCGAGGCGGCATGTGCAAAGGTGCCTCCGTCACTGTGGCAACCGCAATTTGTGCTCGCACTGATGTAGAGTGGGCCACAGTGAGGTATCACAATATCGCTCTCCAGCGCGCCATCGTGGTGCATCTCGATTTCGGCAGTGGGCGGTAGATGTTGCAACAGGCGGTTGAGATGACTACCTGCGGCGCGTGTGTTCAGGTGAAGGAATTGAAGTCTGCGCAAAACTGCGGCTTGGGCCGCCTCGTTGCCGTTTCGATAGAAGTATGGGACTCGGACATTAGAGGCAGACCAATATTCACCTCTGCTGGTGTTGGTGAGGGCGGTCAAGATGCCGCCTGAATCTCGCATGATGCGCAGATACGAGCCGCACAGAAGGGGGTTGACCACATTCAACATGCTGCTGCACACCAGCCGGGCAGCGAGGAGGGTTTCTCGTTCCGTGTTGGCGAGGATGGCCTCGAAGATGTGTGGGAAGTAGAGCGGTTCCAGGCTTGCCGGCATGGTGAAGTTGAAAGATGTGGTGGTTGAGGAAGTTGGGACGAGCACGGGGCAGCTTGACAATGTGTTTTGTTCCAGTAGCTCTCAGGGGTGCTTGTCTATCACGCCGCCCGCCGCGGCATACCTGGTTCATTCTGGGACGCGGCGCGCCTATCATTGGTACTTATCCTTATGCATATCCTCTAGCCTACGTAGTGACTCGCTCACTCCACCGCTTCACCTCGTACTGCACCTGTCGCGCTGGAACGCTGAAACAGCGTGCGATATCGAGCAGGAGCGTATCCACCTCGGCTGAGTCGAGTTTGCCATCGCCTGCGATGACGATGTGGAGGTCTGGGCTGGTTTGGACGTCGACTCCATCGAAGAGCCGGGGCAGTGCGCGAATGTTGCCGGTCACTAGGAGGCGTTTGACGCCGGTGTTGATAGCTCCCTGTGCGACTGGGCATACCGGCCTCCTGCTCGCCAATGGTGGTGGTCCAAGAGGTTCAGGCTCGAGGTGTAGGGTGACTTCGGCAGCGCTGTGGGAAAAGGAGCCGGCTGCAGCTGTCAGTTCTTCTGCGACTAGCGCACTGCCAGATCCGTCAACGGAGCCGCCGCTCGAGTCGTCACTAGTGTCCATTCTGTTCATGCAGGAACAGTCGGTGTAAGCAACGAGCTGGAGAGACCCGCAGGGCGGAAGTATGACGTCGGTCGCCAAAGCCAGGAGGTGATCGCGGCCGAAGGTCAGGAGAATGTCGCATCTCGGTCCTGCTTGTTGGAGGAGTTGGTACAGGCGTTGCGTGGCGAGGAAGCAATACACGTTGAGGCGCTTTGCGCGGTTCACCGCCAGACGCTGGGTCGTCTCGCTGCCTGCCGGGTGAAAGCAGGGAATGCAGCGGTTCTGGGGGTGCCTTACTCTCGCCAAACCAGTGACGGACAGCAAGGTCGAGGAGCCCTCCGCGCGGCTCCATATGCTGAGGGTGTCGCCGCTGAGCAAACGATCTGCGACGTCGCACAGTGAGTAGGATACGAGCCGTACCGCGAGTAAGGTGGAGCGATCTGTGCAGGAGAGTATGGCTTCGACAATGTGTGGGAAGCGGCTTGGGTCGAAGCAGAGGTTGTGCTGCATGGCTAAGGAGGTGGTGATGGTGATGAAGGAAGAGTGAGAGAGATTGTTCCTATCGATGCACACGGTGGAGGCTTGTACTCTACCTTTCGATGTCGCATTTGCGCGAAAGACTTGGCCAAACAACGAGATCATCAAAACATACACAAGCGATGACATTCAGAACTAACAGAACTATACAGACTCAGGTGGCATGTTGGGAGGAGATGGCATGTACAATACGAAGTGATCGCTAAGTCTGAGTGTAGTGCACCTGATGCACTGGAATCTTGAAGAGAACCGCTGTCTTGTGCCTAAAGTCGTTGACCTCGGCAGCTCCCATTTTATGGCACCAGTCGGAGTGCTCGAGAGTGACCTGAAGGTCTGGATTTCTGTTGATGTCCACCCCATCGAAGCTGGAGAAAAGTCCACAGATAGTGCCGGTGACAGTCAGACGTCTGACGAGGGGAGTGATAATCTGCCTCACGAGACAGCAAGTAGGCCAAATGATGGATGTATCCGCTTCGCAGTCGCCGAGGATGAACACAGAGACATGGCTTGAGCTGTGCTTGAGGACTTGAGGCACTGGTCGACTGCTGTCATCGGCAAATACTGCGTTGACACCGCAGCATAGGAAGGAGATCTCAATCTCGAGAGAAGAGGTGGGCGGGATGTGTAGAGCGACATTCGAGGTGGCGTATTCGTCCGTGTGAGAAAGGTGGACGTGGCACGTCGGCTGCACGTGCTGAAGAAGTTCGTTGAGCTGAAGGGTCACGGCACAACAAAGGAGGGACAGGTTCGAAGTCCGTTTGATTGCTCGATGCTGTGCTTCTAAGTCTCCTCCAGGACCAAAGCAGGGAACCCGGAGGCGAGGAGGGCCGCGGGTGATAGCCTCCAAGCTTGTACCCACAGAAGTCACACTCCGTGTGAAGGACTCGCTCTCCTGAGAGGATGACCCCGTCTTAGCCTTGGAAAACACAATCGACATCCCGTCTCCACAAAAGAAGCTGTCTGCGACACGGCGCATTGAGGACGACAGGAGGCGAGCATCGAGCAGCGTCTTGCGGTCGGCGTAGAAGAGTATCGCCTCTACTATGTGAGGAAAGCAGTCGTGGTCGAGGGTGACGGGCATCGTGGAGAGATCGACTGGGATGAAGGAGATTACGGATGTAAACGCGAATGTGGATGATGGACAACGAGTGACAACCGGCTAGTCGGACAGGGGGGAATGAGGCGTTGCAGGGGTGATCGACGCCCTCCATCACTGATCCTATGGGTCGTCGACCGGCTGCCTTGACTTTTGACTAGACGAATGCATCGGGTCCTATTACATCGCTAACTCAGCTCTATCAGTCCGTCGAAGACCCCTTCTTGAACCGCACCTGCTGTTGTGGAATGTTGAAACACTTTGCTGTTGCTTGGCGAAGGCCGCTCACAGTTGCAAGCCGAAGCTTGCCCGTTCTGTCGATGTCTATCAGAAGTTCGGGGCTAGTCTCCACATCAAGTCCCGTGAAATGGCCGAGGAGAGCGCCAACGTTGCCAGTCACCGTGAGATGAGTGACTGACCTGTTAATTGCCCCTGCGATAAGGGGACAGCGGTACTGCAAGGTTGAGATCGGCGGGCGGTTGGCGGGTTCGTTTTCGAGATGCAGGGTGACGCTGGCCGCTTGGTGACGGAAGGAGCGTGGTGCAGCCGCATTAGTGCTCTGCAGAGTCATTTTGCTGTTGCATGAGCAACGCATGGGAATTTGGAGGGACAGCGAAGCACAAGGCGGAATGGAGATGCGGGTGGCGAAGGAGAGGCTGTGATGAACTGTCCGCCAGAGCTCGACGCTGCACAGGGGGTGAACATGTTGCAACAGCCGGTTCAGTCGGGTAGAGGCGAAATTGCAGTTGAGAAAGAGACGTCTGGCGTGGTTCATAGCCCGATGTTGCACTTCCAGGTCGCCGTCGGGGTGAAAGAAAGGGAGCTTGCGATAAGGAGAAGCGCGGTTTATGGGCTCAAGGTTGGAGCCGTCGGACATTGCAATCAGAGCAGGGCGGCCTGCTTGTCCGAAGGTCTCGAGGACAAGGTGATCACCACTCAGCAGACGGTCCGCCAGATCGCACAGCGACAACGACACGAGGCGTGCTGTCAGCAATGTTGATCGGTTCGTATGGCGTAGGATCGCCTCCCATATGTGAGGGAAGAACTGGGGGTTGAGGGTAGGGGTCATTGGTGAAGTGTGGGAGAAATGAGGAAGTGTGTGGCAACAAAGTGACTATGAGCTTTGGTGGAGGTCTTGCCGTCAATCTGCATTTGCGACGCCCGGGCAGGGCAACAACAGACGACCTCCTCCGGCCCAAACACAGCACAACCAAGCAGGTCACTGATATACATGCTCTCCCGTAGTACAGCCTCCTATTATACCAACTCACGGTTGAGTTTTGTTCCACCAGTCCGTAACGACGTATTGCACTTGCTGCTCTGGGATCTTGAAGCACATTGCGGTTTGGCGCCGCAGCAAGTTGGAAGCCCCAGCTTTCAGCATGCCTCGCAAATCTTCGATGGTAATCTGGAGGTCTGGGTGGGTCTGAAAGCAGCGTCCGCCTGTCGACGTGTTGGAGGATGTTTTCGAGGATGTGGGGAAAGAAGCGAGGTCGAGGCTGCTGGGCATCGTGGGTCTGTAAGTGTTGTGGGACGTCGGTGGTGAAGAAGAAGGAGGCAACACTGTCAAGTCGTTGCCATTGTTCATGACGGCGTTGCCGCATAATCACAAACAAAGTGCAGCATGGGCGTGAGCTGAACTCATTGTCCTGGCGGCCGTGTCTCACAATAGCATCGCTTAGCTCCTTCAGTTTTGCTACAATCCCTCCTGTTCACTCTAGCTCCCACTCAACCTGGGCCAGTGAAATCTTGAGACAGTGCGCGACGTCGCGTGGAAGAGTGAACTCCATCAACATGTTTAGACGCTCCTTGCCGACGAGCTTGACCTTGAGGTCGGGGTGGGTCTTGACGTTCGATTTCCTGAGGAGCATGGCCAACGCGCCTTTGTTCCCACGAATGGTGAGGTGCTTGACTTCGGCATTGAGGACGCCCAGGATGACGGGGCATTGGCGCTTGACGGGAGGAAGACTCCAAAACTTTGCAGGGTCGACGAAACGGGATGTCGCCAAGTGCAGCCTCACGTTCGTTGCGGCGGGGCTGAATCGACCCTTCCCGAGGCCGAGGGTGTTGCAGGCGCATCGGGGTTCGACGTGGACGTGGAGCACGGAGCAGCGGGGTATCTTGATGTTGACGGCCAGGGGACCATGAAGCTCGACGATGACGCGGCATGACGGCTTGATGTGCTGTAGGAGCTCGTTGAGGCGCTTCGTCGCGAGCTGAGCATTCACGAACAGAACGTCAGCATGGTGCACAGCAATGTGCTGGGACGCCTGACTCCCTCCTGAGCAAAAGAAGGGAAGGGCGCGACGTGACTTGATTCTCTCCGAGGGCACCCAGGCGTGGGCGCACACTTCGCCTGCCTCGCTAGTTGACAGAGTCAAGCGCTCTCGAGGAAGCAATGTGTCGACGAAGTTGCACATGGAAGCAGACACGAGACGCGCAGCGAGGGGTGTGTCCCAGTCCGTCTGGCAGAGTCTCGACTCGACGATGTGCGGGAAGCCGAGGTGGTAGATGCTGGGCGGCATGGTGGTTGGGAGGCGATGGAAAGAGGGCATCTGCTGGTCGATAGTCGAGTCACCCGAAAGTGGAGGTGGACGCCGATCACTTCGATCACGGTCCGCTTCACTGTCGGACTCACTTGACTCGCCCAATATCATCCCGACTTCGTCAGCTATACTTCGTGCCATCAAGTCGGTAGCGCTCGTTGTTTGGTTCCAGGGTTCGGCGACCAGAAGACGCCGATCCATGCAGTGACCCTGTGCGGTGACCACACCCGCGCAGGCAACGTCCTACAAGAAGCTGACGTGGTTCTGTGGGATGTGAAACCTCTCCGCAATCTCGCTCCTTAGCCTCTCCCCTCTTTTGCCTAAACTCTTTCCGACACGAACGTAGAGGTTGGGGTTAGTGTCGATATCGGTGTCTCCGCAAAGCACAGGTCGTATTGTGCTGAATTGATCGGCGAGAGTCAAGTCGAGAACGCCGAGGTTGACTGCCCCATCGATGACAACACAGCGGGGCAGACCGCGCTGCTCCTCTCCGCCGCCACCGATGAAGTGCATTGTCACCGAACGGGCCTCGTGGATTAGCTTTCCCGGTGACTCGTCCTGGCACGCGCAGTGAGGATCGATCCCGGCTTCGATCAACAGCTCCGCGCAGCGGGGGATGCGCACGTCAACACCGAACACTGAGCCAGACGAGTGCAGCAGGGTGACCTCGGCGTTGGGATTGATGTATTGTAGAAGTTCGTTCAGACGCTCACTCGACCTCTCGCAGATGATTCGTATCCGTCGAGCTCGGTTCATTGCCGCACGCTGCAGGAATTCGTTTCCTGACGGGTGGAAGTAAGGGACGCAGAAGGGACGGTCGAAAAGCCACGGCATCCAGGCGCTGACAGTGAGGTCACCAGCGGAGTCGGTCGACAACTCGAGCAGTTCCTTGCACAGGAGCGGGTTGACAAAGCGTTGCATCCTGGACGATAGCAGCCGGAGCGTTAACAGGGTTGACCAGTCGGAGTTCCCAACGACGGCCTCGATGATGTGCGGGAAGTCGTCGGGGTTGATACTCATTCGCATGGTGGGGTAGTATCGGTCTGCCGTAGTGAGGAGATGAACGATAGAGTGATGGAAGATGCAGAGCTCTGGGGCTGGTCGTTAGTAACGCAGAGCGCTGCGATGACGTTTGGGGTCGTTACAAGCTCGAACCTTGGTCGCGTCGTGCCAGGGCACTTGTTTTGAACACCGACCTTGGTTACCGTGATTCTTATCATTGTTGACCCTGATTCGAGACGAAGTTCAGCGCACCAATGAAGCAGACGCAGGGGGTTGCGAAATCATGAAATGCTCAGTGTCATGCGCAATGCATGGGGAAGACAAGAAAGTTCCCTTTGCATGAGTGACTTTGGGGAGGGCTGTCATTGCGACGAAATGAGTACGGAGTTTTCGGTGCCCAACCTCTGTCCCATAACGACCGCGGAGGCTTGTCAGTTGACGCCAGAATGCCCAGCGAGAAGCGCGTGCGGGGTTGGATGCATGGCCTATCGCTTGTCACCGAGAACTATCACCGGACTTCCAGGTACTCCAATCGGTTACTTGAGCCGCTGGAAGGTCGAAGGCTGCACTGATACTAGATGCCAACTCCCCTTTCGTGATACCATGATAGTAGTAGTCTTGGGAGATTGTGACTCTGAGCTTGGGGTTGATCTCGGTGTTGCTCCTGTCCAGCATTTGAAACAGAGGTTGCACGTTCCCGCCGATGACCAACTGGCGAACACCGCCGTTGAGCGCCCCGTCAGCGAGGGGGCATCTGCCCTTCGCTACCGGAAGTGATCGCTCTGAGTGCAGGCTCCCTGGGCAGACGGGGTCTTGCTTGAAGAGCAGTGTCATGGTGCTCGCATTATGCCGAAATGTGCCTGTGGAGAGTTTGGGGCAGTCGCACGCCGGTTGCATGTGGAGCTCCAGGGAGATGCAGCGAGGGATGCTGATATCGCAAGCAAGAATCAAGCCTGGATGGTGGCGGAACGACACTCGGCACGTTGGTAGGATGTGCTGCAGGAGGTCGTTCAGGCGGGGTGTCGCAACCTTGCAGCTTACGAGGACCTTCGTCGCCCTCCTCACAGCCGCATACTGGCGCGCAGCGTCACCATCGGGGTGGAAGTAGGGCACATTCGGCCAGCGCTTGACATCGAGGTTGATTGCCTTCAGGTTGCCGTGCTCATCGGTCTCTAGAGGTAGCATGGGGCTGGACAACAGCGGATCGACAATGTTGCGGATGGTCGAGGAGACGAGGCGGGCGGAAAGCTGGGTATCCCAGCCCGCGTAGACGAGGACGGATTCAAAGATGTGGGGGAAGTTGAAAGGGTTGAGAGCAGCTGCCATTCTAGAGTGTTGGATGGCTGAGTGGAGAAGTGAGAGTTGCTGAAACTCACTGCAGTGGTGGAGAGATGGCGTGGAGGCATGGCGCCCGCTGACCCGCTGATCTAAGAGCGCTTCTCCTGTCTCGCAAGTAAACACTAGCGGGCCCACATCAAGCGTTGTCCTTCCTCTCGCTATGCGACGGGTTGCCGGCGATGCTCCGCTTTCCCTCCCCTCCCGCGCTTCGCGGTCGGCAGCGGCGGCGCCGGCGGACCGGCTGCGCCCTCGCCGCCATCGTACAGTGCCTCTTCGCTAGTATATCGGTTAGTATAATCGCCTCTCAAATGGGAGATCCTTGAGCAGCTGGAGCTTCAAAGGTGCGCGATAGAGCAGGGTTCGACTCCCTGGCGGAGAAAGCAGGCTATGTAGCCACTTTTTGGGCGCTCCAGCCCCTCTGAAGATAGTACCTCTACGCGGCATAGCCTCGCAAACGAGCTTCGCAGTCATCAGAACTATTGAATGAGCATCCGTATCAAACAAGTTCGCTTCGAGGGACCCCGGTTATTGATGACCTCGATGACCGATGACCTTGCGCTAATCATTCAGAAAGAGTGTACCTTGCTTTCGATTGAATGTTACATGCATATCGCCTAACGCTTATCCCCAGCGTCCTTCATCAACTGTACCCTCTCCTTTCCTCCGACTTTGGCCGCTTACTGTCTGCATAGAAAGTGGTGTGCCGTGGTTAGTCAGGGAGAGCTGGTCGAGTCCCGTGGCGGGAAGGTGTTCACTGCAGATGGCTTTTCCTTGATAGCTGCGGTTCTAATCGCTACTGTCTTCGTCACTGCTGTACTCGCTTCCTAGAAAGCCGTAATCATTCGGGTATACCCAAATGTGGGCTTCTGGAATGTCGAAGACTCGGGCGTAGCGTTCCTTCGCCTCCGCGACTACTTCGTCATAGTCCGGGTACAGACTGGAGCGGTCGGTCTCGATTGCGATTGTGAGGTTTGGGTTGCGCGAGGCGTTGGGAGACCTGAAGTGGCTCAAAACTTGATCTGGTCTTTCAGAGTAGATCGTGAGCTTTTGGACCCCGGAGTTGATCAAGCCGTCCAGGTGGAAGTCCAAGTCCAACGCCAATGTCGAAGCTTCCTCCTGACAGTCTTGACACCTCAGGTCGTGCATGGTGAGAGATACATTGGCAGCATTGTGCTGGATCTGTTCAGCAGGAGCCAGCGTCTCGACGCAGGGGCAGAGAATCGGCAAGTTGAGGGCCAGACGCTCTATGCGAGGGACTCGGAAAGCCATGCGGGGTGGCCTGCTACGCTCGATACTGATTAGAAGGTGTTCAAGATTGTCAATGCGTTCAAGGATATCGTTGACCCCAGCGAAGCGTCCAGATTCCACGTCCTCAAGGACAACTTGTCGCAGATTCCGAACAAGACGTGTTCGAGCCTCTACTGAGGAATGGACTGATGAGGTGGGCACCACCGGCATGCCAGGAAGGGCGCGTTGGATGACGAGAGGTTTATCTTGCTCGATTTTCAGTGCTAGCGACTTCCGTTCAAGCTCAGCGTCGGCGAGTGTGCATAAGGCGGCGCACACATGTCTTGCGCTAAGAAGGGTCTGGTAGTCGACAGAGGAGAGGATGGTCGCGAATATATGGGGATAGAACCCGGGGTCGAGCTGCACTGTCATCGTTGGCGTAGGAGTGCTTGAGGAGAGCAACGTGAAGACTCAGAGGGACGGAGGAGAGATACACGATGGTGGAGAGTGTCGTGGCCGAGCAGGCTTGTGATGAGTATGAGTGAACGTGAAAGCTGGAAACTTGGACAGGCGATGACCTCGTCAATTTACAGTGGAGGTTCCTCTTTCCTGTTGTGGAGGCTGCGCTTGATGATTTGGGCGTATTGCGGAGAAAACGGCACCAGATGAGTTCCGTGACGGCTGATCTGCAGCGTATTCAACAAATTGCATAGATCTGGAGACGGTATAAAGGAGAAGAAGAGTTGAAGCGCTGGACAAGAAGGCAGAGGGGGTTCGAGCGACGGCCAACGACTTGAAGCAGTATGACATGACCACGTATCAACCAAGGAGCCATCGGAACAATGGTTTGGCTGCAAACTTAGATATCATCTTCATCGTCACTTTCGCCGTCGGGGACAGACACCGTGACTTGTTCCAGAGGGATGTCAAAGCGTTCTGCGCATGCATTCTTGAAAGCGAGCCGGAACCGCGACTGGGTGACAACATGTATCCGCAGATCTGAATGACGCTCAAGGCTGGGCGTGCCGAAGTACTCCAGCACGTTGGGACTGTCGTCTGAATCGATAACAAGATACTTGACGCCTCTGTTGATGATGCCGTTCAAGCGGCTCACGTCACGCGCGAAGGCAGTGTCGCGTTTACACTTCGTAACACGAGGGTCGCCATAGTCGCAGAACAACACCGTCACAGTGCTGGCCTGATGCTCGATCCTTTCTTCGGGAACAATGCATTGGCACTGCGAAGGGACGTTCACCATGAGGGAGCGGATGGCAGGTAGACGGAATCCGAAAGGGGTATGGCTGATGTAGATAGAGACCCCAGCTGTAGCAGGTAGGCGCTGGAGAAGGCGGTTGATGTCGTTCATGTACTGAGCGGGAACGTTGTCCAACAACACCCGGGTGACGCGGCGGATGGCGCTGGCCCGTGACTTGAGCGAGGCGTTGGCCCACGATCCCGGCACCCGTCTATTCGGACCGCGGTAGAGGCCACTGCGAACTTCCTGCTCCTCTCCCACATGGCTGAATGTTTGATCAGGGAGGTGCGTAAACTCCTCATCCACAAGTTGACGCATGGCAGAGCAAACAGCTCTCGCCGAGAGCAGAGTTTGATAGTCGACCAGGGTCAGGATTTCAGCAAAGATGTGCGGAAAGTACCGTGGATCCAGCCGGAGAGGCATGGTGAAAGGCTTCAAGTGTCCGAAAGAAAGGCCAGAAGTTAGGCAGCAGTGTTGAAGGTGGGTGAAGTGATCGATTGGAAGGAGGACAGCACAAATAACGTGGCCGGTGGAGGTCAGAAGAGAGCGGGCAGATGGGGCACACTGTTGTCGATCACTTCCAAACAGCACCTGCACCAGGCTAAAGCACGCACAGATACTTCATTTTCCTGCCGTTTTGCTCTCATCTCTTGCCGCCAAATGTATTGTAACACACTGCTCACCCGGCTCATCGTAAGTACAATGGGAATCCTGGAAAACTCGCCGATATCCGCCGTATCGCCACCTTTACCACTTGGGGATCAGAGAGGTGCAGGCAAGGTGCAGACCACGCTTCTTGAGCAGCAACCGACTCCTACCTACTACTAAGCAATCTACTATCTTCGTCGCCCCGAATGTGGACGAGGTAAGCAGCGACTGTGGTGTGGGCTGGGACCGGCGAGCCTGGACAGAAGTACAGCATACCGCCTTCCTTGGTGGACGCGACAGTGACGGCGTCCAGTTCGTGGACGATCACGTCTCTGCGGGCCAGGTCACCATCAACCGCGAAGCGCATCGAGGTACGACAAGCCGGAGCGTCAAGTGGTCTCGGCGAGGAAGATGTACAAGAACCTGATCGATAACGTGAAGATAGCTGCTGGTGTCGAGGCGCGGCGTCATCGCTCTCCAGTCCGGGATAGTGTTGAATCGAGGGTGCGAACGCTAGAGCTGTGAGTTGAGACAAGCACAAGTGTGCTGTCTGACCTCAGTACTGACCACTGATTCCGACGCACGGCCAGATGGCAACGTAGGTACGAAACCGGTCAAGCCATGCATGCATTCGACGCGATATGTGTACACTATACGTACCAGGGGTCGGTCAAAACCCGAAACGCAGAGGAGAGACGACGCTGACATGCGACACCGGCAGTCGAAAGTGTCCGGCTATGTCTTCGCGCAGATCGAGTTCGCCGTAGAACCCATGAAACGCAATGTCGCTGCTCTCGATTCGAACGCGGAGCCCCCTGGAGATTTGGGTTGCGAAGATCCCGTAGAAGAGGAGGCGAACGACGTTCGATACGTGGCCAGCTGGGTGGTTGAAGCCTTTCCAGGTCACAGCGATGATGAGCGTGTCCACGCCCTGGTTGAGCAGGTCGACGGCGCGGCCACGGGAGGCAAAGTTCGCTTCGTCCAGGAGGTGCGTCGGGTATACGTGAATGTGGAGGTAGAGCTTGAGTTCGCGCGCACCGTGCCGAGAGATGTAGAGTCTTCTGCCTTCTTCGCCACCCTGCAGGTACTCCCGCCCGATGTCCAGCCGTTGAATGCGCGGGAGAGCCAGTGGGCGCTGGGCAGTGTTCTTGATGCCCTCTATTGTCACGGCTGCATTGTCCTGAAGCTGGCCGAGCCAGACGTTCAGGCGGGCGTCGAGGGGCGTCCACTCGGAAGTGTTGCCGTGGATGTGGACATGTTGTGCTCGGCGCATAGCCGATGCCTGCACAGCTTGATCTCCCGCTTCATGGAAGTAGGGAAGACGGACGTTGTCCACCTGCACGTCGGGCGGAAAGCGGCCGGTGATGATGATGGAGAGGTTCTTTGTCGAGTACGACCTATCGACCAAAGCCTTAAGCGCTGAACATACTGGCCGGAGCCGCAAGCGTTGGTGGATAGGAAGGCACGCGATGATTGTTTCGAAGACGTGCGGGTAGTCTTCTGGTAACAGGCTTGGCGGGCTGGACCCTGGGTGGCGACCGTTGCTGGGCTTCCTTTTCCATGTCACTCGGTCGGAAATGGAGGTTCGAACTCGTCGAAGGAAGAGGAGCTTGATCGAACTTTGGGGAGGGAAAGAAGCCATGTAGCTGGTTGTTACTGTGAAGACGAGCAGGTAAGTAGCACTACGACCAGTCGACAAGAGTGTTGTTGTAAACAGTGGTCAAAGCAAGCGGGACGTCTCCGTTCTGCACCACCGATTGAGCCGAAGAAAGACCGAGAGAGATCTCAAGCAATCGGCGGTTGTAGATCTCCAACGCCTTGACTCCTTCACTCCCCTGCATGTTGCACGCCTCGAGCATCCCGGCCGCATCGATTCGGAAGCGTTCCTGGCAGTACGACCGGCCAGCACGTGAAGCAGTGCTTTGGCTTAGACTGACCCGACGACCCACGGCCAGCCGACCAAACGCAGGAGCGGTGACGATCAGGGGCTAGGGTCCCTTTCATCGCATTCCGCTATCTCGTGGGAACCGCTTGGATCTGGATTGCAAAAGTCCTATGGGGCTGACCTCTTGGAAGTCATGGCGAACGAGGGGTACGAAGAGTGTTGAAGTGTCAGTTCATGAAGCGTTTACTTAACACCCAAGTCGATCTCGGCTTTCAAAGTCGGCAGCTGGGCGATGGGCGGGATCAATTACGGTGACGTCGTCAGCGAGATGTCTGCTGACCTTCTGGTCTTGTCGATTCGGATATCTCCATCGCCTCTCCCACCTCCCACTCATTGCCGCTTCGACATATGGCATGGACAGCAGTGCTGAACGGCGTGATCGTGTGACCATGACAAGTGGTGCCTCACGGGTGTCCGCATTGTCGGATTCAGCCGGTTCGCCGCAGTCCGCTTGAACCCCGTCTCCTACCCTCTCGGAGCCGACCTGAATGTCGGAATGCGCCATTGAAGAGCTCCTACCTGCATGACGTCCGCACTCATGCGGGCACTCTCGCGCGTAGCTCGACAGATAACTGCTAGCGTTCATGTGTGACAATCAAGAAGCTGTGTCGTCCATCTCCCCTCCTCAGTCCCACTATCGCGATGACCTGGTCCATCCCCATCAGCTACGAGACGCATCCCGACATCATCGACAGCATACTGCTAGGAGTCGATTACCATTCCCTGCTGGGACTGCGCCTGGTAAACCAAGACTGGCACTACGCTGTGGACTCTTTCCTCTCCGGAAACTCATTGACTATCGACAACTTCTCAAGGAAAACGGTGCTCGCCCGGAACCGGAAGTACCTCCCGATCCCCATCTTCCACTCGCACGGGGACCCGAACGTCCAGGCTGTGCTCATGCACAGAGTGAACCGACTTGTTATCCGTGCTCCTGTGCCCCCACAGATGAGCCGGGCGATGCAAAGCCTGAATCGGGACTGCTTCGCTATGCTCATTCACCAGCACGGTGGAGATCTATGTGCAAACCTACCCGTGGACCGGCTGGTGATCGCGATTCCTCGATGGTGCGATTGTGCGGCTCGATACCCACGTGCACTTCTACACGACGCCAGCGAGGTCCTTCTCCTGGTTGGAGAAGCTTGCCCTGGGCAATCGGGGTGGGACGGTGGCGATTATGACGACAGTCGGGGTTGCCGTGTCGTGCTGGACGCTGTGGGCCCGAGTGTGAAGCGACTCCGACTAATCCTGGGTCATGGGCCAAGTTTGGACGAGACGGGCTTTCCCGCTGGTGGACACTGTCGATGGAGCGACGAGTTGAAGGTCGAGCTCGTGCTCACGCAACCGACGGAGCCTCGGCACGGTTTCCCGCCGGATCTGTGTGAGAGGTGGGCCGCCAGGCTCGGTCTCGGAAAAGGTCAGGTTTCCGCTGTGAGGCAAACGGCACCGACGCTACTGGCATGACGGAATGGGCGCCGCCAACTACGGCTAGGAACGTGGTGATCGAACCTCTGTGCAACGCGGAAACCAGCCGTTCCCCGACGTGTCGAGGGAACGGGCCGCCTTACCGTCAGGCATGATCTCGCTTCTGCCAGTAAAGTCTGGACCTGCTCCTGGATCTGCGAATCCGTCAACTCAAGATGCCAGCATCATCTCTGTTGACGACCAGACTTCTCTCCCCGCAACATATCAGAGCAATCGGAGACGCTTAGTGATCGGAGGCGACATGTCTATTAGGGTTACTGGCAGCATCCTTGGATCTCGGCAACCCGGAAGTCGGACGCCCTTGTTTAAGACAAAAACAAAGAACCATCAGACAATCGGCACGGCCAGCACAGCTTGGTCACGGCGCAACAACGGCTTCATCGCCTCGAGAAGCAACCCTCTCGTCACCACCTTCACGACCTTCAAGGTTCTGCAACTCGCCCATGCTTAGACTCCTCGCTTCATAGGACCGGGAGCGACGACCCGACGACCAGTCGCCCACGCCAGCCCAACGTTCTCGGCCATGGGTTTACGCCTACGTCTCCGAGCGGTCTGGCGGGGACTGCGGAGGGGCTTTGCGGGCGGCGTTCGGAGGCACAAGCACAAGTCATGTGCGACGTGCCAGGCATCCAACCCGCCGCTGACCAGGTCCCCGCTCCTGCGACCGCACTCACCACCCAACAGCGCGAGGGGATACAAGTCGCTGAACAACCCCGATTCACCGACCACCCCGATGTTCTTCATTTCCGAACGCAAGCCCAAGCCGATCCGCGCGACGCTTGCACTGTTGGAGCCCAAGGCAGTGAAAGCGGCTGTCGTCCCGGCCAAGCTACGGAAGAAGCCACCTCAGCCTCCTCCGCTGTCGCTGCCCTTTTCGAGCGGCACTTCTCCCCCGTTGAGCTCCTCTCAATCGCGACCACCGTCGACACAGATTCCGGTCGGCCCCCGGTACGCTAAGGGAACGGACGACGGAGAGTCGATTCTCGCTCTCGCAGTCACGCCGCGCCTGACCCCAATCTCCGAGATCTCCCAGCTGTCACTCAAGCAGCTGCCCCTCAAGCGCTCAACACCTGCACAGCAACCGCGCCTCACAGATCTGCCGGATAACGTTCGGGCAGCGCGGTCTCAGAACGTCTGTGAGCAAGATGGGGACACGCGTTCGGCACGCATTCGACGCTTGGCGCAGATGGGCAGGCGGCACAGCAGCGGCGCCAAGCTACAAACAGTGGTCTTGCCACAGAGCATGTCTGCCCCATTGTCCAGCGGTTCACGTGCATCTGTGTCCTACTCATCGGACTTGAGCTTGGAGGGTAGCCCGCTCTTGGACATGAACAGCGAGATGACCTCGACCGGCCAACCGAAATGCGCCACTGCACCGCCCGACTTCACGCCATTCAACTACTGGGGAGTGTTTGCGTGCATCGTATCACACACGGACTGGAGGACTACGCTTGCTCTGCGAAGAACTTCACGCGTCATGCGAGAGATGGTGGAACGCTCCTTCCCCCGAGAGCTCTGGCTACATGGGACCGACGACACCGTCGATGTGGGGTTCTTCGAAGCCAATCCGGACACGGCGATGCCCGTTGTGCGGCGGCGGCTGCCTTTCTTCGCCAGGGAGGAGGACGATGCCAAGGGGAGGCAGGCTGGGGCTCTGTGGCGGGCGATGTCGGTAGAGATCAGCGGCGTGTCAAGCAAGGCGCTGAACGGTCACCTGCGCGGGCTCAGTCCGCGGGCAAGCGTCTTAGTTCGCCGCCTGCAAGGCACACGACGGAACCCGCTCCTCCTTCCCGAGATCGACAGCCTCATCATCGACTCGTTCCACATGCGCTCCCTCCGCCTTTACACTCGGCACGAAGCGCGCAAGCTCTACCTCGTCTGTCCGAACCCGCGCTTCCGTGAGCGGGCCGGGCGCCGGACGGCCCAGCTTCTGAACCCCAGCGTGCGATATCTGTACATCGAGATCGGTGGCCGGCGGACCGCGCATGCGGTCGCGGTGCTCTTCGACCGACTCAAGGAGACGCAGCTCTTCCCTCACCTCGTCTACGAGATGGGGCACAGGGGCGAGATCATCGGGTGGGAGCGCCTGCTTCGGGGATCGCTGAAGTCGTGGTGGGCTGGGGCCGCTCAGCAGCTGCGTCAGCTCTCAGTGTAACATATCAATTGTGGCCATGGACCTTACGGACTCGTTGTATGACATGTGCACATGCACCTAGTTGTGTAGCTCATGGCAGAGACAAGATAGGCAGGCGATCTTTGATCGCCTTACCTAACGGGACGGAGTCAGATCATGTCGCTGGGATACATTCGAGACATCAGTGTTCGACTTTCTCTCACTTCAGCAACACCAGCATGGTCAACCCTGACCTCAGCAACTCTCTCGGTCTCAGCGGCCTGTCGCTGTCTGACAAGGCCTCTGGCAAGAGTATCGAGCACGACAAGCCCGCTTTCTCGTCTCTCGAGGGCTTCCCGGCCATCGTGGACAGCATTCTCCACCAGTCCGACTACTCCACTCTGTTGACATGCCGCCAGGTTTCGACGTACTTCCGCGACCAGGCAGACAAGGCTCTGTTTGATGAAATCCCCATCACGGACTTGAGCAAGGACGACATCGTTATCAAGTCCAAGGGCCGTGTCCTTCCTTGCTTCCACCCCGATAGCCCCGAGAAAGGGAAGATCAAGACGCTCTCCTCAGCCATCGTGACGACCTGCACAGCATTCTCGCACTACCAAGCCTTGGCCCCGCTGCTCATCAAGCACCTGCCGTACAAGGGTGTGCTGATCGTGTTCGGCGTGCCCCTCGCAGAGGGCCACATCAAGTTCCCCAAGATCCACTCGCTGCAGGTGCAGCTCGATTTGCGCAAGAAGGACTCAATGACGCCAGCTGCTACGATTGAGCACGAGAGCATGTGCGTTGCGATCGACCTCCAGCTGCCCCTCATGGAGCCGACGCACTGGTGGAAGCTCATCCCCTTCCTCCGCCCCAACAGCCTGCACTGCGCCCACATCTGGGGCCACGGCAAGCCCCGCATGAGCTGGATCAATCTCGGTCCTTGTCGTCCTGAACCTAGCCAGCCCCCAGACACCGACTGGCTCCACGAACGCAACGACAACTGGCACGTTTACGTCAGCTGCCCGGACCTCAAGGGCGATGGTCTGAACGAGGCCATGCGCGCCGGCGTCAGACGCTCGCTCGCCATCGTTCTCGCCTCGCCTGACGGACGTATTCTGGACAGTACCGATAAGAGCCCCTTCTGGGGCTACGAAGGACCCTCCCAAGCTGTCATCATGGCGGAAGCAGAGGCGAGAGCCTGTGAAGACGACGGCTCTGACTCGGACGACACTGTCACCAGCCCCGGCCCCGGCGCCCACGAACTCATTAGCAACTGCGCACAGCAGTAGCCGGCCATTACGCAGATCGGACCTTCTTCATGTTCATACATCATGTGCTATTCCGTGATGCATCTCCGTTGTTCGTATCCCAGAGTCGCCATCGAGAGGCCTGGAGGTGCTCGGCCGTGTCCGAAAAGATAACGAGCGGAGCCAATTCGTCCCTTGACCATTCATTTGGTCACCGATCTCGAACTCGAAATGACATCTTCGACCTCCCTCTCCACCCCTAGCCTTACGATCCCATCGTGCCCTCTGTCCGCTGATCCGCCCATGGCGTCTCTAACAGGATGTCCGCTCACGAAGTGGCCTTAGAATCTCGCAAGCCATCCCTCAGCTCACAACCTCTCCCCGACTTAGGTCCCGTCCTGCACCTCATTGTTCCGCACTGCGATCCCAACACCCTCCACTCCCTCCTCCGGACGTGCATCTTCTTGCGTCAGGAAGTTATCGGAGACATCCGTCGGCGCGGTGGTGGGGTGCTCAGCATCGAAGCTGGGAAACGAGGCTGGGAAGTCAAGTCGTGGAGCTTCCTTCTGCCATGGTTTCGCCCTGACAGCCCGATGCAGCCAAAGGTCACCACCCTCCAGAGGTGCAAGGAGCTACGTATCGACTTCGCCGCCATTCAGGAGATGCAACATCTGCTGGCCCATCTTCCTCGGTCGTGCTGCTTGCACGTAAACGACTTCCCCACAGCAATGTCTAGCTTCTCCGATCTCTCGAATCAGGTCGTCCTTCCTCCAGTTGACAGACTGCACCTTCGACTTGCGCTTGGGCTGAAGTACGACTTCTCCCTGGAGACGGTTCCAATCGAGCATTCGGCCCAATGTGTGGAAGTAGAGCTGAATCTTGACGCCCTCTTCCTGGAGCACTGGCTCGTTCTGCCAGCCTTCGTCGGCCCGTCCACCAGGTGTTTCCACGTTCGATGCTACGGCGACACCTGGTTCGACATCCCGGAGGAAGAAGACCTGATTCACGCTGGACCTCCTTCTCAACGCCTCAACGTTTTCACCCTCTTCACTGGTAGTGAATACGGCTTCGGTAGCCCGAGTCCCCGTGCTCGGGAGCAGGTCAAGGAGGCGCTCCAATGCGTGTTCAGGACTAGAGATAACGTTACAGACGCCGGCGCAGACGGGGCTGCCCGTGGTCGCCTCTGTTCACTTGCTGATCGGAATCCTTAAGTCATTGAGGGCTACGAGAGGTATCGTGTCCGCCCTCGGCTGGAACACACATTGTAAGTTTATGAAGACTGGAGGAAGCTGATCACAGGCAATGGCAACTTGACACCCACACACGTCCTCACACACTGGCGCACCGATGCGACGCGCAGCGTTTGTTGACGGCACCTGTTGCACTATGTGTGATCCACGACGTGGAGTGTGCATCCGACGCGATCGTCATTGTTGCATCCGTCAACTTTCCACAGCGGCAAAGGAACATCACAACTTTCCATCAACGTTCATCAACACACCACCCATCCAACCCGACCAGCCACCATATGACCCACAACGACTGAGCTTGGGTTATGGTGGCAATGCTCCGTGCAACACGCTGGTCGACTGGACTCGAGACGTGGCCCGCCAAGGTCCTCCTCTTGAGTGACGACACGAAGGTCGGACACACCCTCCAGCCAAGGAGCCTGATGGCCGCCGACCTGAAGCCCAGGATGACGACACAGGAGTTCATTGAGGATCTGCACTCCAAGCAGCTCGCCCGACCCGAGCAATCCAGCAAGGCCGCCGCCAAGCTTGCAGCGTTAGAGGGCAACCCCAGTGATGCCCCAACCCCGAACGGCATCAACGCAGTCGGCCAAGGGCGGTCAAGCCCGAGCGACGGAACTCCCAGCGACCTCTCTTCCGGCAGCAGCACCGCCGGCATTGACTTTGCGCAGGCCTTTTCCATCGCCGCGCCATTCCTCGACTGGTCCTCGCTGCTGGCTCTTCGCGGTGTGTGCCACCTGATCAAGGAAGCTGTGGACGACTACCTCACGGTGCCGCAGCTGATGTTCGAGATTCGACCTCCCGACCGCCCTCACGAGTTCATGGTCTACGCGCGCATCGGCGGCTTCGACCGCCTGCTGCCCTTCTTCAAGCGGGCCAGCGGCAGTTCGAGGCAGATGACGGCGCTGCGCCAGGCCACGGCAGTCTCGCTCAGTGGTCGCATGCACCCGATCGTGAACCTAATGTTCACCCAGCTTCCGGCAACCGCGACGGTCTACCTCGACCTCGTAACTGGGACAGCCAAGTGCCCGGTGGACCTGCCTCCCATCCGCCGCCTGATCATCGGGGAGGACCAGGCCGCTGCATGGGCCGGGCTCGCCCTCGGTCTCCACGTCCGGCACGCCGCACGTGAGCTCGAAGTCCGCGTGCCCCTGCACGGCTCGTGGATGGACTGGGTCGTGGGGCCTCTGCTGTGCCAGTCGGGCTTCTCCTCCCTGCTCCGACCTTGCACGCAGCTCCTCGTCCTATCCGCGAACGGCCGCGTCGCCGCGTTCCTCGACGCCGTCAAGCTGCTCTTCCCCATCACGGCGCACCCGTACCTGCGCATCGGCGTTGCCCTCCGCACCGACGAGTGGTGGGCGCGCGTGCAGCCGCACGGCGTTATCAGGCGGCGCCTCGCGGCCACATTCGGGGTGAGGGTGGACCAGGTCGCCGTGCAGCTCCAGGACGCAGGTGCGCTGATCCGCTGGATCCAGGAGGCGGCAGCGGAGGAGAGGCGGAAGGAGATCGCGCGCGAGATTGCGGAGACGGAGGAGGAGCTCGAGGACTGGGAGATCGACGGGGACTGGTTCGGGAAGAGGGCTTAGTGAGCCGAGTGAGCGACGCAGGTGCTCAGCGTAGCGGGCCCCGCCTCCTCGCGGGGCGCAGTCGGCATCACGAGTAGATGAGTATGCATAGCATCAAATAAGAGAGCACGCGAAGCGGCGAGCATGACCGTTACTGAGCAACCGCGTGTGCGCACAGATGGCGCGAAGCTGCACGCTGTCGCAGTGCCTGAAGAAGTCCCAGAAGGCACACCTGCGGATCATCGCTCCGGCCAGCTTGAGCCGGCGCGAATGCGCGAGCGCGGGTGCGCGAGTGCGAGTGTGAGCAGCGCTTGCGGTGCGGCTCTACGGCCCCGGTCACGGTGTACAGCACATATGCTCAGTGCATAGACATCCTTAATCCGTACTTTTCTCCAGTCGAGACCGGCAGAAGTTCGCCATGTTCATCTCCCGCCGCCGACCACATTCAGACCCGCCGGCATCGTCCCTCTCCGTCTCGGCTACGGAATACACTATCGTCACTGATGTGTCCTGCTCGCCTGGCTTTCGACACGTCCGCCCGCGCCTGCGATCCCGGCTGTGCCGGTTCTGTCGGCGGCGGATCCTGCGGCCACTCGGTCTCGCCTCCAGCAAGGGCCGAGGGAGTGTGGGCCTGCGGCCAGACGTGCATGCTGGCGTCTGGCTAAGGGTGGTGAAATACCTGGACTACGACGCGCGATTGCGGCTACGCTTGGTGTCGAGGGCGGTGCGAGACGTAGTGGACGCGAGCTATCGACCCGCGGTCTGGTCGATCGCCGTCGGCGCCGACGTCGAGCTCCGCTTCCTCGACGGGGCGACGCGGCGGCTGCCGTTCTCCCACCAGGGTTTGGCGTACTGGACCCGCGGAGCTGCGTTGGAAGCCGCGGCGCTGAGGCACGCTCACCAAGTGCGTCTCCTCGGTGATGGCGTCACGCCGCCGCCGGCAAGACTTAACGAGCTCCTCGGCCAGCTTCCGGCATCCTGCACTGTGTCGATCGACAAGCTCGCACACACGGCTAGGGCGCCGCTGTTCCTCCCCCCGCTGGCGACGATAAGGCTGGCGGGGTGGCATCTCTCCGGCCCTTCCTCGTCTCGCCTCGTGATAGCCGCTCATGGCGCGCGCCGCCTCAGCCTGTCCCTCTCCCCCGCCCTCGGCCGGCTGCATCCCCTCCTCCCGTCCTATGCCGAGGCGCGATGCCGCGGGACCGCGTTGCTGAACCGCGCCGTCGGCGTCATATCGCTCTGGATCAGTGGCGGCACATCGCGACCGAAGGCCGAGGACGTGCTCTCGTCCCTCCGCCTGCTGTTCGCGGACCTGCACTCTGACCAGATCGCGCAAGGCCTCCGGATCGAGATCGACAGCGACTGGCGCCGGTTCGGCGGCCACTTGTCCCCCTCTGCGCTCGTTTATCTGGTAGCAGACGTGTTCCGCACGTCTCCCCGGGACGTTTTGCTCAACTCGAGAGGCGTGTGGGGCATGGCGGAACGTAACCCCGTCCCACCGTCCGCGCTCGGCTTGTGACTAAACAAGGATGCCTTCGAGGCCGGAGGGAAGGGGGGCGCAGTGCCCGCACCGGCCTGAGGGCTCGGCGGGCTGCCCGTGCAGTCGCTTCCATTCGCACCGTGGTAATTCGCGGGCTCGTACCGAGTCCATCCCTAGGCCGAAGTAGGAAGCGAACCGCCGCCGGAGCTCGGCATGGTCCTCGGTCTGGCTTGCTGTGCGCCGCATGCGCGCGCGGAGGCGCTCAACGAGGGAGCGCACTTCGAAATCGGGCAGTGCGCGGGCCAGGATCTCTACTCGTTTAAGAGCCAGTGTCGGTGGAGGGCCGGTTGGAGACGTCGGGTCCAAAGGAAAGCTGGGCGATGACGGGGATAACGGAGTGGTGAAGGAGGGTGAAAGAGGCCGAGAGGGCGGAGATGGTAGCGGCACGAGGCAGGCGGGGTTCCAGAACGGCTCAGGCATCACCCCTTGCTGCTCGAGCACCAGCGTTTCTGTCTCTGCCGCCAGGGCTCCGGACAATCCGGCACAGAGCTGGGAATACGACGCCCGCGCAAGGATCGGGTCGGCTATCAATCTTGTCAACCTTACGTGCACTGTTCGGGCCCTGTGTCGGAGCTCAGGGGTGCCGCCGCCGTCGTTCAGGCCTCCTGTTCCTCTGCCGCCCTTCCACCACGCCTTCGTCGCATCTTCCACTCCAGCCACAGTGTCCGCTCCGTTGGAGCTGTCGACGCTATTGACGCCGCCGGCACCCGAAACAGTAGGAAGCAAAGACGACGCCCGCGCCCATCTCTTCCCGACCTCCTTGATACCGAGCCTAGCGCCACAGAGACAGTTCGGCGTCACGCTCATCGTGAGCTTCTTGACTCTTGGAATCGTGTACGCCGGCGCGGGGGCGTGTTGTGCGTGCAGAATCACCATTTGCGCCTCTGGCCTTATATGGGCCAAGACCGCGTCCAGCCCCGGCGACGGTGGAACGTCAATCAACACGACGACCTTCGCTCGTGCTGTCGCACTCGCTCGCGCCGACGCCGAGCCAAGGGGATGGAAACACGGCAGCCTCTCCTCGTCCGGTTCGGCCGGCGAGGTCGGCACGGGCGCCTCAGTCGCGGCCGGGTTGGCGGGTACGTATCGTCTCCACGGCGACGGACTCCTATGCCGTCGCGGACTGCGGGTGCGGCTACTCTCCCGACTCCGGCTCGGACTGCGGGTCGCAGTGCGCCAGTTCCGCAACGGTGGGAGGTCGGGTTCCCATACCCCGCGCTGGGAGGAGACGACGAGCTCGCCCCGATCAGCGCGGAAGAAGAGCGTGTCTCCACAGAGCGTACGGTCGACCCAGGAGCGGAGCGTTGAGCAGGTGAGGCGAGAGGTGAGGAGGGTGCGGCGGCCGGAGAGACGGAGGATGTCTTCGACTATGTCGGGGTAGGAGGCGTAGGGGAGCGCCATCTCCTGTTCTCCATGAATTGCGGATGTTCGCGTTGGTGACGAGAAGGTCTCAGATGGTGAGATGGAGAGTAAGGAGGACTGCTGGGCACACAAGCACGCTTAAACGGCTGAGCAACTACCGGGCTTCCCACGATGGCACCGAGGTACTGGAGTGGGTTTCGTCTGCCTGAAACGGCGGGCGATATCAGCGACGAAGGGGCTAGATAAGCGCGTGGTTGCGTGCACGTGATGCCCTCTTCCGCTCTTTCCCTTTCCTCCTTGCCTCGCCTCGCCTTCCCTTTCCCTCTCCTCGATACGCCTCAATACGAGGCCCAGTCTATCTCTACATGCTACGGTGCATGACATCTATGTCTACTGATACAATAACACGCGATCCAGCCAGCTGGGCCGCTGAGTCTACTGGCTCTCGACGGGCGGATCGATACCCATGTCCCGATCCACGACTGGCCTTCTCTTCGCGCGTCCCACGGCGGCGCCAAGCTCCTCAACGACTCCGGACAGGATACGCATCTCCATCTCCGGCCCGAGGGGGTCCTCCTCGTCCGTCCCCAGGTGCACGCCCATGACGCTGCCCTTGAAAGACCGGACCTGGCTCCGGAACGCCTTCAGGTCGAGCTGGGCGCGGTTCAGGCTCTTCGTCGTGTCGTCGATGCCCGCTATCGTGCCCCTCGTTATCGCCAGGTCGGCGCTGATGCGCTGCAATTTCGATGGGTCGCCGCCCTTGAAGAACCGCAGCGTGCTGTCTAATGCCCGCTGCCAGCCGGGATACCGCTCCTTCTCGGCTTGCAGCTCGGCGGACGAGGACGACAAAGTGTGGAGAAGCTCCCAGCCTTTCGCTGCGCCGCGCACGCTGATCGGGATGGCGCTGTCGATGGCAGAGTACAGCCGGTCGAGGTCTCGGTCAAGGCGGGAGAGTAGCGAGTCGAGGCGCGCCATGACGCGCGAAGGCGGCGGGCCGTCTGGCATCCCGAGCAGATTCACGAGCGAGGAGAACTGATGTCAGCTACACTTGTCGCGTACCTAGCTGAGGCACCCCGCAGGCATCTGACGATGTTGCGCAGGATCACACTCACCTCCCAGAACAACCATGAAAACGTCGTCACGCTCATCGCGTTGATGGCGACAATCTCGTCCGTCAGCTCGCTGGCGAGATTCGCCAGCTCGATGAGCTCGAGGCCGACCATCTCACGCTGGTCGAGCGTGCTGCCAGTGCTAATCGCGATGCCGAGTTCGTGAATCCTATACGTTAGCTGTGGTCACATTAAGCTAGCTTGGACCCCGGATGAGGGTGACTCACCTTACATGACCTAATCCCTGGGTCATCCGCCCATCTCCAAGCGCCGTCAGACTCTCAAAGATGTCCTTCGCGTGTCGCGCTTCCTTGCTCAATCCCCTCGAGACGGCAGCGACGTCGACCTTCTCTCTGTTGAGGCCACGCCATTCCCATCCCTTACCGACCAGGCTTAACTCGCACGCAAGGCCGGTCAGGAGGCACGCGGGCGTCGCGGCGAGCTTCAGCGGCAGGCCAACAGCGGTTGAGAGCGTTTCGGGGATTCCGCTGAGAGCATGTCGAATGTAGAGCACTGCGATCCACCCGAGGCCCGCAAGAACGAGCAAAATGACGAGCGTGTTGAGCAGGTGCCAGAGTACCGGGCCGAGTACGACGCGCAGGGGCATGAGCACGATGCGGAAGGGTAGGAGCAGCAGATTGATCGTCGAGCTCAGCGTCGGCCTGTTGTCGTCATACCTCGCGTCGGCCTCGGCTTTCGCTGCCCTTGCTGCTCGTCGTCTTCGGCGCTCAAGTCGTTGTCGGTCCTTCTCCTCCTTCTCTCGTCTCCGTCTCCGCTCGCTCTTCTCCGGCGAAGATCCCGAGCTGGAAGCGCTCTCGCGCCCAGAGACGAAGGGGTGCTCTCTCGGCGGAGAACGCGGCGGCTCGACATTGCTGGAATGACGGTCGATCGGGGCTGAATTCGAGGCGTACGCGGAAGAACCGCTAGCGCCGCCTTGCGCATTCCCATACACGACTTCCTCGGTGAAGGCATTGCTAGCCGGGGTGCGCTCAGAGGCTTGCGTGAGGCGGAAAGAGCTCGGTGGGGACGCTGCGCCTCCGGAACTTCTTGATGACCGGCTGGAACGACGCGTGGATGGTCCTCGAATACTGTTCGCTGAACCACTTCGTCGGATCGAGGGATGCAGCGGCACCGCTGATGAGCCAGACCCAGCGCCGGCGTCGTACTGTGCCGCAAGGTTCGAGGAAGACATTGGTCTCGGAGGAGGAAGGGGACCTGTGTACCGCCGTGCAGCCTCTTCGGCTTGAACCTCGTCCGGGGTCGCGGGGAGCGGCTTCCCAGCCAGCGGGTGGTTGACAGCCGGTGTATGGCTCGGCGTCGTCGGCGCGGGGTAGCTATGCCGTTGTGGACTCGACTGTGCGGATGGATGCGAGTACGCGGGTGACGGGTACGAGTGTGTCGCGGGGCGCGTCGAGCGCCGTTCGGGTGTCGCACTTGCTGTCGAGGCGTCGCGGGGGCGCATCGGGCCAGGGACGCTGTACTGCGGGGGCAGGCCCATGGCTTGCAGACAGTGTGTCGGCCGAGCGGAGCGGAAAGAAGAAGGCGAAGGGGAGTACGTGTGTGCCGGCGTGCGGGATGAGTGAGGGGTCGTGTGGATGAGGGGGGAAAGAGGATGATCAAGAGTAAGTTGTTACTCGGTCTCGCCACCGAAATGAGAAAGTCGCCTAGGCTGGGTGAGACAATGCCCGCGTGAACATGGCCTCGTCCTACAGGTGACGCCCAGGCACGGCCCGATTGCCTGTCCCGGCAATTCTGGCGCTGAGCTCGGGCCTCCCTGTCTCTCCCTGCCCTGCATTCCTACCCTGTCACCACCCCCGAGTGCCCACTTGCCTCGCGACGACCATGCACCCATGACAACGCCGGATGCACACACAGCGAGGCCGTTACTCTGGACACAATCTATGCCATGCCAATGTGTGGAAACTATGTAAACAAACAAACACTTTCTATACCCCCTTATCTATCCCTGCGTGTCACTCGTCGGCCGCGTCGACTCAATGTCGTCTGAACTTTATCAGCACATCTTCCGCGCGTCTCACGTAATGGCCCGTTAGCGTGGCCTGCTCCACCCTAGCACACCCTTGAGAGCACATGCTGCGAAGGATATAGAGGGAGAGCCGACCAAGCAGGACCGTCGCGTTCGTTTGCACTCACCGACGAAACTCTCGTACGCCCACTCGACGGCCTCGGCCGCCCAGTAGAAGTCGCAGTGCTCGCTCTTGTCGAGTTTCGTGACCTTGACCACGCGCACGTCCTTCTCCTTCTGCGCAAGGCGCTCGAGCAGCGGCTCAGTCAAGACGAGGTAGTCGCGCCCGCCGTAGTAGATCGACAGCGGGGGGAAGCGCGCGTCGTACCAGCGCTCGAGGCTGTCGTCCAGCGTGCACTTGCGGTCCGCGAACCCGCCCTTGCCGCACCACCAGAAGATGCTCGCGCTCGACACCTGCGTCGGCGTGAAGCGGAACATCTTGGTCTTGCGCCGCTTCAGCCAGTTGGCGTCCGTCCAGCTGAACAGGAACGCGAACATGATGTAGCCGACCGTCGAGAAGATCTGCGCCGGGCAGTAGTCGTACGCAATCTTCATGAGCGGGATGAAGTCGAGGACACCGAACAACCGCCGCCAGGTGTCCCACTCGATCCGGTTCAGCGTCGTGAAGGGGAAGCCGGTCGTAAGCGGGCCGGCGTACACTGCCGGGGCCAGCGCGATGAACACGCTCATCTTCTGTCCCAGATCCGGGCACATGCCGAGCGACAGGGAGATGAACGTGAGCCCGTTGCCCTGCGAATGACCCATGAACGCGATCTTGTCGTACCCCGTCTCGTCGCGCACGTGGTCCACCATCGCTGGCAGGTCGTACATTGCGAGGTCCCTGATCGTCCAGTCTGATGTCAGCTGAGCTTCTTATCTCAAGATATCCCGGCCGGCTCGCCCCTGCCGGTGGCTCGGCATACGATGAGCTTCGGAGGAATCGCGGGAGCAGTAAGACTTCCAACCACATCCAGCGCGCAGAAACCTTAACGCGCCGTTCCTGGCCACTTCTCACGAAGCACCGCGCCGCACGTCACCACCAGCACAACCCCGTATCAGTCATCGTCACTCACCCCAGAAACGTGGATCCGTCCGTGCATAACTCCGGTGGCCCATATCGAACACGCCGCGCGTGTTACCCAGGTACACCTGGTAGCCCTTGCGTGCGAGCCAGAAGGCCAGCGAGCGGTCCTCGGACGTGATGAACGAGCCAGAGCTCTGGAACAGGCCGTGCAGAATCAAAACGGGGAAGCCGTGCCCCGGCGCAACGGTGCGGGCGTCTATCGTCGGGTCGGTCACGCGGTGCACGCTGGTTTGTCAGCTTCCTATCCTTGCACCGCAGCTGTAGACGGTCAACTCACCGCAGATAGAAACCGTCATCAGTTACGATGGTCTGCTCCTCAATCTCCATGCCGCAGTTACGCGCATAGTCCTTCGGGTCTTTCGTGACCTTCTCCTTCTTCCAGTGCTTGTGGTCGTCCCAGTCATACGTCTTGTCTTTCTCTATTCCGAGGATGCGGCGGACGACCTTTGGTCCGAACTGGTACGCCTCTACGAAGAGAGCATAGACGACCACGCCGAGAAGGAACGCAGTCGAGATGACGAGCGAGAACGCCTGGTTCACGAACAACCGCGCCTTCTCCCACCGCGTGAGCGGCCGGTGCGGTGCGCCGTGGTATGTCGGAGCGAGGCCGGGGAATGTGGGGCGAAGAAGGTGCTGTGTCGGCGTGACAACGCGGTCGATGAACAGCCGCAAGTACGAGCGAGTGCTCGACGTCGACGAGCTGCGCGACAGCGAAGGGTGCACTGGTGTCGGCGCCAGGAGCTGGGGGTCATTAGCCCCGAAGCCCTTGCTGCCGCCGTTGCCACGCAGCGCCGCAGCGTTGCTCGCACTGTTAACGCGCAGCAGCGGGTCCGTCACGCCCGCCTCGAAGTTGGACATGGCGGGCTGGCGCATGGGCTGGTCGCGCTTGCCCGGGGCGGTCTTAGCGACGGGAATGGTGAATGTGTGACTTGAGCGGCCACAGCGCTATCGCAGGAACGGAATGGTGGCGATGTCGGAGGAAGGTCCGGCGGTCGTCAGAAGATGGGAAACGTCGGCGTGACGCTGCCGTTCAAAAAATGGGTAGCAAGGTGCAAGAACGGAGTGGGTATGGATATCGGGAAAGAGCTTTGGCAGACAAAGCGATGAGAAGAGGTCGAGGCTGCTCAGGTGGAGGGCGCAGGTAATTTCATGTAAACATCGAACGACTGGCCCGGTTATCTTATCACGTGGCACGCCCTGGAATCACCTTCCCGCAAGCAATGCCGCCAATAGGCGTCCGGATGCGGCCCGGCCTGACGTAAGAGGCTGTAGGCGCGTCACAGGCACGTATTTCCAGGCGGCGTTAGGCGTGGTCGCCTCCACCGAAAGGGAATGCTGCGCCGAGAATCGTCACTGGAGGTCGAGATGAATACTGCGCTCTCGGTGGAGTCGGAGCACGAGATCTTGGAGTTGGAGTCTCCGCCTCGACTTCTTCGAGCAGGCCATATATCGAGCGCTACTCTTGCCGGTCGTACGATGCGCGTTCTATAAGGAGGTGGCTCGGTATGTGTCGGTCGAGGCTAGGATCGGGGCGTGGGTGGCATGTGTGGCCTCCTTGTGACTTCACAGCCCGCGTCACCGGTCCCTTCGGGCAAACTACCACATGCAGCGCACGCAGCACTTGACATTCACGACCTGTCATTCTGGAGTGAGTTAACTGTTGGGACTGAAGTCGCTTGAGGGGAGGTCTGCTGTTATCTTATCGTGAAGAGACGCCGAGAACGGCGGTTAAAGACTTGCCGGTTCCCTAACGGAGTCTTGATTTTGTTCGATCACTAACTCTGAGGCACCAGATGGTGAAACTGACGGCGACTGGCTGGTTACTGTAGGAGGGCGCTGAAAGTCTTGGACGGTGTGAAGATGATATTTGACTGGAATCAACCGCCCTAGCGACCTCCACTGACTACTGACTCGCGAACAGATCCTCACGCCGCCCCTTGGACGTCACCTCCCTTTGCACCTCCACAGACTGTCACAGAGGGCGGGAGCATCTGACACACGTCCAGACCTGTGCTGTGTCAGCTCCTCTTACCGTCGCACAGTCATCCACACTCATCCACTTGTCACTCAGGCTGACGGATGTGGTAACAAGTCTCATTCCTTGGTGCGTTATGCGTGTGGCCACTGTCTAACGCCCAGCTGCTGAGCGGTGTGAAGCGCTACCAAGCGCGGCGTGACCTCAATCGATCCTGCTCATGGCTGATTCCAGGGAAGTACACAGGGCAATGGGTTGTGCTCTCCGGGCAGAAGTGAGCTGCAGGGCTTGTCTTTCTAGCTGACAATCAGGGGGCCTCGACTTCTGTGATCTGGGCGATGCACTCCATAACAACGATTGATACAGACCCCGTGAGCTACAGGATGGACATAGCCTCGAGCTGACGTGCAGAACTGCCGACATCCTCACGTGGGCTGAAGTCCACCATGTCCAACCGGGAGGAGGGATACAGAATCAATCTGGAAGCGCCTGACATCCACTCTATGAGCTGACTCGTGAGTAGGATAGCGCAACCCCGTGTACCTTGATTATCTCCAGCGGTAGTGTGGCTGATCCGGTTCGCTCAGCTGACCAACAGAACCCGGAGCCGGTGAGCTACCGCTTCGGTGGAAGTCAGCTAACATGCAGTCCTGGAAGCGAGAGGCTACCTATCCATCGCCAGCAAGTCGACCAGCCAATCTGGCCTCAGAATGAGCCAAGCCTCCAATCTCTCAACTTGACTCGCAGCCGGTGTCCAGACGAGCATTTCAGGCAAGCTATATACATATCGACCGTCCAGCTGACACCAGTACTGCATCGCCGCAACCAAGCCATCCCACCAGCGGCGCCTGGCGCTGTCCGCATGCCTCTGACCGTTGCCCCGAGCCCCAAGCCGATACCCGGACACAACGGTAAGGCAATGAAGTTGAGCTGCTGGGCTGCTCGACAGGTTGTAACTCATCGCAGCGCTATGGACGAAGGCTGGTCTCCGTGGCGCAATATGGCGAGGGTGAGCTGTTTTGGCGGTCCACGTAGCTGGCATCACAGGCAGAGAACGGCATTAGCTGTGAGCTATCCTCTTCATTTTACTGTAGCTGACTACAGTCTGGTGACAAGAGTAAGCTGGAAGCTCCTTGGGTGCAGCTGACACAGAGCCGAGATCCCAATAAGCTCTCACGAATTCACGATTAGAGACCTGTCACACAGGACGTAAGCTTCTACGCGCCCTCCGCCGGCTAATTCCAGGCCGCTCCCGCCTAGAGCCCTCAAGAGAGCTCAGGATCGTCCTAAAAGCCGAGTTTCGGGTGTCTGCCACACAAACGATGGTGAGAGCATCGTCCTCTTAACTCATAACTGCCACTCGTCTGGCTTCGGTCGCTCTTCAGATTGACTGGGCAAGCTGTCGGGAATCCTAGGCTAACTGGCAGTCTCGGCTGTAGGCTGCGGCGGCTGCAATACAGCGGAAGGCCATCATGTTAGACGACACTGTGAGCTCGATGTGAACTCGTCAGCGAAGACTTTGACCTGATTAGCAGTCATTTAGAGCGGTAAGCTTGCAAGTCCTCTTCTTGGTAAGCTGACACTTAGGCGCACATTGCGCTGTGAGCTCATCGACATCGATGGAGGCTGACTGCCAGGCAGATCAGCAGGCGCCACAAGAGCTTACAGAGCTGTTTTCTGGGATCGTAAGCTCGTCGAACGATATCACAGAGCTGATCCCAGACTGTTGCTCGAAATCAACTCGGTTATGAGGCACTCGTGGCCCAGCTCGTAACGGAGCACAGGTTTTGGAACCAAATATGGGGCCCCAAGGGTGATAACTGGTGGGACCACCACTGACCTGGAGGTGGAGGAGCTAACTGCTATCGCTAGGTTTCGACGAGTGACTCACAACCGCGCGACCGTATCCGTCTCCGCTTCGACCGCGCACCCGTGATGCAGGCGGCAACGCGGGGAAGAAGCAAGGAGAGGTGATCGTCACCCCAGGCAGACTTCTGAGGCCTCACCTTCTGACGCCCTCGTGGTGGCGTCGTGACAACCGCCTTCGTCATATTACCAGATCTGAACACGCACAATCCCCTCCCGACACCAGAGCAAGGGGAATGATGCTAGCCTCCCCGCGTCTGACGTCGGCACCACGCCGCTTTATCCCACCACCCTTCTGCGTCCCCTCGACCTTGTACTTGCATCGTCACCCATTCCCACGCCTCACAACCTGGCACCCTCCCTGGCCACCTCCCACTCGAGCACCTACCAGTCAACCACCAGTAATGGAGTCCTTCATTTCGGTCACGACCAAGTTCGTCCCTGCGCGCAACCCGCAGAAGTATGTCACGCTCGTGTCGAAGGACCCGAACATGTCCGAGGTCGAGCACATCATGGACAGCAGTGTACTCCGCGCAGCGTCGTGAGTAGCTGGCTCTCTTGGGTACTCCAGCTGACACGCAGGCCAATCGTCTCGTCCTCGCTCCAGAACGTGAATCTGGCACAGCAGAAGCCCGTCTTCGTGCTGTACGCGGACTCGATCGCGGTGTCCAACTTCATCTCGCTGATCAGCCTGACCAACCCCTTGCCGAGCGACATGGACGCGAGCCGCATGCTCGAGGTCGGCCGCCTCATGGCGACCTTTGCTGTGATTCCCAGCATTCGCGACCTCTACCGCCGCCACGCCGAGGCGGGGTTCAGCAGGTGGACCGAGCGGACGATCGTCACCTGGGTCCAGGTCGCGCTCCTCGCGCAGTCGGCGGGGATCTTCAACACGATCCTGCTCCGCGGCGGGTTCCTGTTCAAGAGCGCTAATACTGTCGAGCGCTGGCTCGCGTGCCTCAAGGAGGCGGAGGACGAGAGCGAGTTCGAACCCCGCACCGCGAAGGTGCTCTTCTGGATGACCGGGATCGTCAAGATGGGCGCTAACCTTGGCGCGTACCGCGCCAGGTTTGTCGGTGAGTGCAGCTGGACCATCTGGACCCAAAGCTAACGTGTCAGACAACAAGCTGTGCTTCTCGGCTGAGACCGATGAGGACGTCTGGATCGAGTGAAAGTGAGCTACAAAATACCTGTGCATGTTGAAGCTGACTTCAGCTTCGCTTTGAGCCGCAGCTCCACGGGAGCCCATGCTTGCCAATGTGTCGCAGTGTGAGTGATAGGTCTATGCCGGATCCAGCTTTGATAATCGCAGGATTGAAGCTGATTGACAGGTCGATGAAGATATTCGGTCGGCCTCCTTCAAACTCGTGAGTTGGAGCTCCCCCAAGACTTCAGCTGAGCTGACAAACAGATCATGCTGTATCAGAAGTTAAATCCTATGCAGGCCTACAGTCATGCGTATGATTCCCCAGCTGGACATAGCGATCAACGTCCTAAGCCGACAAGATCCTGCTCCTCAACCTAAACATCCCTGCCCGTGGCGATGGCTTCAAATGACCTTGATAAGTGACTGATACCTCAAGGCAGACCTCGACCGCGACCGCTGTCAGTTCCTACCGCAGAACACCGCCAAAGAATCCCAGCTGGTGAGAGCTGTTTCTTCCTGCCGGGCAAGCTGACCTCAGAGGTCGGGCGGTGGAAAACCGAAGCGTCTTAGCGGACTCATCCACAGCTTAGAACCTCACACGTTGTGGGCAATCATTTCTCGTGAGCTACCTCGTTGTTCAGTATGAGCTCATCCTAGATATGCCACGGCTGTCGCATATGCTCCAGCCACTGGCCGAACTTTCCGCGGCGGTCAGACCTGCACTCAGCGGAAGAGTCCCAAGACATGCGTGAGCTGTCCGCTTGTCTCCTTAGCTGACATTAACGCAGAGCAGGCCTTGCCAGGCCTTGCTTTGGGCAACGGCCGGACTGGGCGCTTCCATTCCCCAACATCTCGACGGTGGGTGAAGGGCCTTGTCCTCGCTGATCCCCTCCATCTGTGAGTATTGCATAAGAAGTCGGAAGCTGACGCCAGCCTCTTCCATCTACTGCCGTTCGCGGGCCATACATCCCCCGCCAAAAGTCCCTCTCATCGAACACTCCGTAAGCTGCATAACGCGTCGCTGTAGCTTACCACAGACTCCGAACTCTGAACCTTCGACGCCGTCTCAACTGCGTCGTGAGCTAGTCAGCCTCTACACTGAAGCTCACCACAGCTCACTCTCTGCTCGTGAGATACTCAATCGTGAGTTCCTCAAAGCTCGCGCTTTCGCTCTCATAGCTGACCTCAGCCTCATGCAAGCTTCGAACTCCGTCGAAGTCCAAGCTCACCCCAGCCCAACTCCTCATCCCAAGTTTCGCACTTTGTAGTCGCAACACGGATAAGCAGCCTCTGTCTGTCGTGAGCTGCCCTACGGACCTCCATAAGCTCACACCAGCCGGTACGCCTGCCTCAACGCTTTGGCCTTGTGAGCTTTACAGAGTTTTCCCGAGCTCATTCCAGGCTGCTTCATGGTGAGCTTACACTCGGTTGCCTTGGAAGCTGACTTCAGCGATCCCTCATGCGTGAGCTCCGAAATAGTCGTCCAAGCTGAACTCAGCCCCTCACCTTTTCCCTGCGACTGAAGTACGAACTCTTTGTCACACGTTGTCACGACGTGAGTCCTCACAGCTGTCGAACTCCTGATAAAGCGCTGACCGCAGCCTCTCGCGTTGACTGCTCCGCCGAGATGTCGCGTGAGTCTCGCCCAGCTACGCCCTCCCCTCAGCCGAGCTGACATGCAGACTCTTACCGCCCTACACTCTCTGTTGAAAGATACGCCCGCCTTCGACACTGAGCTTGTGCGTGAGTAATTCCAGCTCCTCGCACTCTGGTTAGCTGACCCCAGACCCTCCTTTCCCCGCGTATGTGCTGCCAGCTGTTGAGAGCGTGTTCGAAGCTGACCTCAGCCTCCTGTTACCCTCTTCCCTCGAGACCACCTCCGAGACTTCTATTCGACAACCACCAACGCCACAGCACTGCCGTTCCGCCTCCCAGTTGTCGCCGCCGAGAAGGAGCGTTAACATTCATAAACAGCGCCGGCCGCGAGCCTCCGACAAGCGCTTTCAAGCGCAATTACCTTCCTGTTCGTATAACGGCTAGTATGCTCGCTTGTCACGCGGGAGATCGGAGTTCGATTCTCTGACAGGAAGCTCTCTTTTTTCGTCCTTCTACAGGGCTTTCTATGCATGGAAGGGACGCAGGGATGATGTTTTTGGAGGCGGAGGACGGGTGGAGATTGGGCGGAGGCGGAGGGTCTGAAATTTCATGGTGGAGGTGGAGGTGGAGGTGCAGTGGTAGCCGCGGTAAACAGGATGCTATGCATGGACTTCGCGACTTCTAATCTACTTCTAATCCTGCGGGATAGGCTTCGCGACTGCACTGTCAGCTGTACGGACTGAAAGCCAACCCAGCTCACTCATCGTCTGTGGCCCAATGGCCTCGACTTGCCAGCACTGTTCATCAGCTTTTCATCAAGAGACTGACCAGCTCACAAATCCCGCTTCCTCAGCAGCAGCAATCAGAACTTGACCAGCGCCGTCCGGTCGTTATCTCTGCAAATGCAGAGCCGTCCGTCTGCTCTGTCAGCTACTTCCTGCACTACTTACCGCAGCTCACTATCGTAGACGACCTTGACATCGACGAGAGATCCGGTCAACGCATGCTCGTTCCCGAGATACACGAGAGCGCGCCACACGTCGGGCTCGCGGGCCATCGCGTCGGCTGCTTCTTCCGGCGAGGGCCAGGCGGGGTTCACCTCCCCGCCGTGCCGTGTCGGGGCAAAGAAGGCGCCGGGTTTCGGGCCAGCCTTGAGGGCTTTGTCCCAGAGTTCGGAGGAGGCGGTTAGGTGTGCGAGTCTGATGTCAGCTACACCACCCACAACTGGAAGCTTGGTTTGTAGCCACTATGCAGATGACTTACCTGCCGGTCAGCTCAAGAAAGGTAATACAAGCTTACCTGAAGTGTCAGCTCGTCCTGGCTGCATAGGGAGCATACCTGCGGTGTCAGCTAGTCGACCGTGTGACAAGCGTACCTGTTGCATCAGCTCAAGAACTTCGAGTCACCAGCTGCTCACCTGCAATGTCAGCTGAAACTTGGGCCAATTGCAGCTGACCTGCTTATCAGCTTGACATCCGCAGGGCACTCAGCTCACCTGTCTAGTTAGCTCGCCTGAAAGGGCCGAAATCTTACCTAACTCGTCAGCTCAACGGAAAAGACCCAGTCAGCTCACCTGTATGTCAGCTGCTGCCACCGCGCCCACAGCTCACCTTAGCAGTGCGAAGAAGTTGCTATTCGTGATCGGCCCCACGAACGCCTTCTCGACATATCGCTTCACGCTAGCAGACACGAACGGCCGGCAGCGAAATACGTTCGCAGTCCTTGCGACCTCGAGCAGCTCGTCGACCGTGAAGGAGTGCTTGTGTGCGTGCGGCGTGATGAAGGTGATGAAGGCGGTCATGGCCTCGATCGGCTGCAGCGTGTCGATACTCGGCAGAGCGGAGGAGAGGTCGACCTCGTCGAGGATTGTGTCGAAGACGTCGCTGTTGTCAGCTCAACCACGCGATGATGAAGCTTCATGGGGCGGTGTCACTCACGAGCACGCTCTCAGCACCTGCCCATTCGCCCGTACTTGCACCTTCCTCGCCGAGTGGGTCTTGCAGATGAGCAGCACGTCGTGGTGCGGGTTCGCGCTCGGCGTGAGTTCCATGTCGAGGAGCTGCTTCGACATGCGCCGCTGTGCCCTGCCTTGCGGCGCGGGGGTCGGAGCCGGACTCTGGATCTGGGGTGGGGAGCGGTATCCGCCAGTCTTGAGCTGGAGGGCGGACATGTTATCCCAACTGTGTCTTCCTCCCTTGCTTGTGGTTGTTGAGCTGAAATTGCTTGATTTGAGAGGAAGAGAGCCGAGAGGTCGGAGCAGGTTGCAGTCGGCGAACCAGGAAGGAGGCTAGAGAGTGGTGAGGGAGAGGCGGTGTAGAAAGCGACGAAGAAGGTGCGATGTCAGAAGTAGCGCCGTGCGTGCTAGCGCGCGTGCTCGAGGGTCAGAGCGGGGCCATTTTCGAAACACTGGAGGAAGACAGTGTCTGTGCGCAGATCGAGGCTACGACAACGCCCTCAGGAGACGATCCGCACGCTGACTGGAAGGCTGAGAGCATTATCTGCAATCTCGTCATCTAGCTTCATCCATTCCTATGCATCAAGAAAGGCGGCTGCGACTCGCAAAGAAGGCGGTAGACACCTGATGATGTTGTCACTAGAGGACTGGGGGAGCATTTCAGGGCCAACTTCGTCTCTCGTTTCCTTCAATAGATCGTGCAAAAACGGTCATGTATTGGCTTGCATCCCAGCATTATGGATAGAAGCTTTCCCTTAAACGTCTAACAGACTCACTCACCTCATGCACGGCATGTCAAGGATGATGCGGTGGCCTGCCCTCGCCCACCAGGTTCAAGTACAGAAACGCTAGCGCACATGTCTGCGGCATCAGCTACTCTCCCTACAGAGCAGCTTACTGATTTCCCATCACTGGTGACTGGTCGGAGTTCCAAGGATGGGGTGATCTGTGTCACCTGCATAGTGAGCTTCTGTTTGCTGTCGCGAAAGCTTTCTGTCAGGTGCAACTCCGACCTTGCGAGGGGCCGCACTTGTTCGCAATGGCATCCTGGTATCAGCTCCTGCAACAGTGGATCAGCAATGGGATAAAATCAGACACCTATTCTCTTTTGATAACGGTCACCTTGTGATCCAGACTAGAGTTGTCATCTTGCAGAGTGGATGGAAGAACAGCGACTCACATTCTCGTCTGATATCAGCTAAGAAGAACGTGCTGAAGCTGGTCGTGTGACTCACTTGACTCAGGCAGCAGTTCTAAGCTACCAGCACGTCCAAGGCATGCAGTGCGTAGTCATCGGCTGGCGAGACTGGCGTCAGCTAACGTTCGCCACGCGGCAGCTGCAACTCATGGCACCTACCCGTCGAGGATAGTACGTACCACTGGGGACCCCTGGGATCTGTTAGCTACAAGTTCGTAAACTCAACACACCGAGAAGCTGTCATCCGTGACTTCGTAAAGGCAGTGGAGCGTAGCAAGGTAAGTGCCGCAGAAGACGCTGACCATCGGGGTGTGCACGCCCCGCGCCAAGTATCGCAGCAGTCCCTGTAAGTATCTGGCGTTAGCTACAGTAGGCATCTGAAACCGAGCCAGTCTCTATCATGACCACGGCAGCGTTACTCACAGCTGCACGGTTGGGTTTAAGCCGAACTTGAGGGGAGCTGCAGCATCACCATAGCAGCTCGGAAACTGGGACTGCGGAGGAGTTTTGATCTGCCAAGTCTGACATAACCTTTGCAGCCACAGCTCTGTTCATCAGCTGAATGCAGAGAGCGAGAACAATTTACAGACTTGTTTGATTCTCCTGGTAGCGGTGGCGTTGACTTCCTTCGAACAAATATTGCTTGCAGGTATGCGCCACAAACTCCGAGCTCACAGCTGGCCAGCCTTGACTTGTTCCACCGTGTCGCCGACGGCTGGGTCAGCTCGGGGCAGTTAGCAGTGAAGCTCACACACACTGCAGGGAGGAATCCTCGGTCGACTGGTGTCAGCTAACCGGTCGGCTCGTGCCAGCTGGCGGAGAAGACTCACCCCTAGCAAGCGGCTCTTCGCTGCTCATCAGCTTAGCTTCGGAAAGTAGCGGCAGCTATGGCAACTCACAGTCTCAGAGGGAAGGCATTCGTCGGAGCAAGTCATCTTCCACGCGCAGTGAGGAGCCATCCTGTCGATTGTAGGCGAACATCCACTGTCCAACCCGCGCGATCGGGGCTCGTATCCGAGTGAGCTTATTTGCGAGGCTAGAGGCAGCGCTTGATGCAAAGTGAAGAACGAAGTGTAAGTGTAAGAAGCATCGATGCATCAGAAAACAGCAGTCGTGTGCACAGCACCCGTAAAGGTGGTACGGTGAAACGCTGTCTCCTTTGGTCGTCAAGCAGACGACCGTCCAGGAACGGAACTGACGACGAGCTGGCTGCGCCAGTTGTCACGTTGTCACTCGTTCACTTGGTGAAACGCCCGCTACGAGCAGCTTAGGGCGTGCAGTGAAACACGTCTTTCTGTCCTCTCATCTGACACTTCGCATTCCAGCAATTAGCCAGCAATCCAGCACCTCACCACTTAGCTGACAACGGCGAATCCATCTTTGTGCTCGTGCTGGTGGCCAGTGAACGCAGGGTAGGGAGTTCGCCACCAGACCAGCTCTGGTTAAACGGGCGCCGACGCGATGCGCGCCTTCCTCGCCACTGGCGAGTGGGGGAAGGGGCGCCGATCAAACCGTGCGGCCTCCTCGTGCGGCCGACACAGCTCTGACGTCTTCATCTCGTGTCATCCTTCCTTTTCTTGCGCAGCATGCATGCGTCGAGCACATGTCTCTGAATGTCAGCAAGGGGCGATCGTCGGTCTGGCCCCAATCTCGGCCCTTACCTCGGGCGCCTCGGGCTTCAAGCCGATCCATCCTTTGTCTCATTTTCGAATTGCTCCCACGTGCAATCCTCAATTCTTCTGCTCTCATGCCTCCAGAGAGAATGAAGGCGGGGGCGGGGTCTCCAGACATGAATGTCCAGCTGACCGTAAATTGACCGATGCTTCACCTTTCTTGTGCGCGCATACTGCGGCTGGACGAGATCTCATGACCTTGCAACTCTGTGGGCGTCATGACTAAGGAATGCCAGTGGGAGGATCACATAGACTGGCCTGGGCATGCTGCCCACTCTGCGTTCTCACTGCGCCTGCAACTCGACTCGACGCCAACGACGCCGCACCCCAGCCCGCAGGCGCAGGCCGGGGGCATGATGCACATCGCAGTCCACCTGACCTCGAGGCGCGGTATATATGTCCTGTCCCGTTCGACGTGTCCTGTTCTCTTAACCACATCGCCCACTCCAGCTCACCAGCTCTCACAGACATAACCGCCAACGCCTTCCAGACCCAGACCAGCATGAACCCCTCCGAGTCGCGCCAGTGGACCGAGTCGCGCCAGTGGGCCGAGCGCTCCAAGTGGCTCAAGCGTAACCAGAAGGTGACTCCTCAGCCCTTGAAGCCGGTCGAGCGCCGCCCCTCTCTCCAGAGCAACACCTCCTCGACCTCCCAGTCAGAGGGCATGGACATCCCCGGCGGGCAGCGCCGCATGAGCGAGTCCTCGATGGCGAGCTCCCAGGGCTCGTCGATGGGCACGTCCCCCACGACCGAACTCAAGAACATGATGAGCGGCATGAAGAACGCGAACAACCAACAGATGGGTCAGATGGGCATGAACCCCCTGCAGCCGCCCCGTTCGTCCCGCTTCTCCAACAGCGACATGCACATGTCCTTTTGAGATCGTGTATTACCCCTAGCCCTCGACGACGAGGGCGCATTCAAAGGCGAAACGAACGTCAACGCAAGATTGTATATAGGTCAGAAGTCTAGTCAGAAGTTATCAGAAGTATGAATGCACATCGTGGATAGCAGCAGATACCCGCTGCAGAAGCAATGGAAGGTAGCGAGAGCCGACTGACCGGTCGTGGGCGGGCCTTGCCCGAATGCCGCAATGTACTTGGCAGGTATGATGTGATGAAATGCAGATCTCTATGAAGTTGGCTACTACAGATGATGTCCTCTTCTCTCCTCCCTCTTAACCTAACCTCCCGCCTCGCTTCGCTCGGCGTCCGGCTTAGGCGACGTTGACGCGTTTCCTCTTCGCGCGTCCCTCCTCGATACGCTTGCGCACGGCCTCCTCGTCCATGTTCTCCTCCTCGAGCAGGCCGGCCGTCTGCTCGCTCTCCCACCGATTGCGCAGGAACCGAAGCGCGGCCAGGTTGTACCCCATGCGCTTCCTGTGTCCCTCGAGCGCGGACCGGACAGAGCGGCGGAGGTCGACGAGCTGCGTGCGCATGACGCGGTTCGCGACTATTTGCGCGTGATGCGTCTTGACGAGGAACATGAGCAGGCGCGCGGTCAGGATGATGTCCCTGTCCTCGCGCGCCCAGGCGTCGAGGTATCCGAGCAGGGAGACGACGTTGCGGAACGGCAGCACCAGGAGCGCGTCCTCCATCTGCGCGGCGGGGATCTTCGACAGCGTCTGGTACACGTGCTCCTCTGGCGTGACGCCGCGGGCCTTGAGCTCGGCGCTGCCCTGGGGTTGCGGGACGCCGGCGGCGGCCGCCTCATTGCCGGCTTCGCGGTGGTGCGCGACCTCGGTCTCGTACTCCTTCCACGCCTCCTTCTCTGCGTCGGCGAGCTCGAGCGCCTCCATGATGCGCTCGCCGGCCATGAGCGTCTCGGCCGTCTGCTTCTGGACGCCCTCGGCCTCGACCCCGTCCTCCTCGTCCCCGTCGAGGTCGGTCCGGTTCATCTGGTCCGCGAGGGCGGCGTCGTGCGCGTCCTCGAGCTCGCGCTCGCGCTCCTCCTCGAGGAACAGCGGCTCGTCAGTCTTCTCCCAGATGCGGATGCTCTTGTCGTGGCTTCCCGTCGCGACCCACTCGCCCTGCTGGCTCACCGCCAGCGCCCACACCTCGCCCTGGTGGCCCGCCAGCTTCTGGATGAGCTCGAACTTGTCTCCGTCCCAGTACTTGAGCAGGCGGTCTTTGCCGACTGTCCAGAAGTAGTGGCTGTTCTTCTCGAACGCGACGCCCATGACGCTGTCGTCGTGCGCGAACAGCGAGCGGTGGCAGTCGCCGAAGTCCAGGCCCCAGATCTTCACGTTCTTGTCCGCCGAGCACGTCACGATCAGCTTCGAGTCGCTGCTGATGTCCATCGAGAGCACGGGGAGCTTGTGCCCGTACAGCGAGAGGAAGAACTTGAGCGAGTCCTGGAAGAAGATCTTGACGGTCGAATCCAGCAGCGAAACGGCAAGGAAACGCCCGTCAGGAGAGTACTTGACGCAGAGCACGTCGTCGGTCATCTTGAGCGTGCGCGTGTGCACAAGCGCGAGCTGCTTCGTCTTGTACACCGTCTCGACGCCGAGGCGGCTCACAACCCGCTCGCCCTCGCCGTCCTCGCGCATCTCGAAGTCCCAGAACTTGACGTCCTTGTCGGCTGATCCGGAGACGAGACCGCGTCCATCCGGGCGGACGGCGACGGACCACACCGGGCCTTTGTGCGCCTCGTACCGGCTCAACAGCGTCGAGGCGGCCACGTCGAAGAGCAGCAGCTCGCCCGCCTTCGTGCCGACCACGACGTGCCGGTCTCCGGGGAGGAAGGTGCAGCACAGAGCATAGCCACACTCCATGGTACGCAGGCAAGCCGTCGTGCGCACGTTCCAAATTTTGAGCGTTCCGTTGGCGGCGGAGGCGAGGACCTGGTCATCGCTGCTGACCGCGAGGGCACGCACGTCCTGGCGATGTCCGGGAAGTTCGACGGAGTGTACCTTGCTCGGCTCGGGCGCGGATCCGTCGGCAAGCTTGCTTTTTCCCTGCGGGACGGGGACGGCGTACGCCTCGAGAGAGTTGTTGCTCTGCTGCAGGAGCACGCCGAACGTCTTCCCTCCGTCGTAGGGCGCGAGCGCGAATGAGCGCACCTTCGCGTTCGCCTTGATGACGCACCACGTCGTCACCCGGTCCTCCCACGCGACGGGGCCGAGATCGTTCGTCTCGACCTCTTCCTCCGTGACACCCTTCTTCTTGCCCTTCTCGCGGTTACGCTTGGCGCGACGAGCACGCTTCGCGGCGACCTCCTCCTCGGATCGGAGTCGGAGGACAGCTGTCGTCTTGTCCGTCGTCTGAGCGAAGATGAGCGGAAGCGAAGGGTGGAAAGCCAACTGCGAGACGGCGTGCGTTGATGTCGGGAGCGGAAGAGAGCACACGGGCACAACGAGCTTCGGGAGCTGATGTCAGCTAAGCGCATCATCGAGTAAACTTACCTCTCCGTCCTCGTTCTCCTTCAGACCATCAGCAAGGCTGGCCTTGCCGATGCTCCACGCCTTGACTTCTCCGTCGCCGCTTCCAGTAACCACGATGTAGCGTCCGTCCTCTGCGCCTTCCTCCTCCACGGCAGCCGAGGTGACCTCACCGCGTCCGACGACGACAGTCTGCACGCAGTGCTGCGTGCTCAGGTCCCAGAGCTTGAGGTACGTGTCTTTGCTCGTCGTGAGGAGGTAGCCGGGATGAGTCGTAGCGCTCTGCGTCGGGTGGGGAAGGAAGGTGATGCTCGTGATCGCTCCGCGATGTCCCTTGAGACGGAACAGACCGACCTCGGCGACACGGTCCCAGACGACGACCTCGCCCTCGACACCTCCAGAGGCGAGGCGGGATCCGTCCGCGTCCCATGCAAGAGTGTTGATTCCCTTCTTGTGTCCGTTGAAGGTGACGAGCTCGCTGGCCTCGGCGCCAGGCGCCCAGGACCAGAGCCGGATCGCACCGTCATTGTAGGCGACGGCGAAGGTTGCGGGCCAGGAGGCAGAGCTCTCGGACGGCGGCGGGGCAGGAGCAAGGTAGCTGACCGGCGAGGTAACGCCGACAGCGTGCCACATCGCGACCTGCTCTCCGCGCTTCACGTCCCACACGAGCACATCCTCCCAGCCGGGGACAAAGGCGTAGCGTCCGTCGTAGCTCGAGTTCGCGGTCGGAGACGTAACAACGCCGAAAGCCTGATGTCAGCTGCGACGGATTCAAGATCGCTCACCTGTGTCGGCCCGTGGCGCATGTACGAGCGGACCATGTTGCTTTGTTGTTGATGTCGTTCAGCTCAGCGCGACAGATTTGAGCAGCCCGCGCAATAACTTCAGCGACTGACCGGTGAGCACCAGATTTCAGAAAAATAGCCTCCGCCCTTCATGACGCCAGTCACGTGTTCTGCCACGTGGTAGGGCGACTGCTGTTTTCGACCAAGCAAGAGAAACAATTGAGGACAAGATGGAATCTATGCATATGATTTTGCTCCGCATTCCGGGCGTGTGTACCTTGATATGTCTTGGCCGGACATCTCGTAGACTTAGGCTTGGTGACGGTTGGAGCATGGGATCGTGTGAGCCTGCGTCGCTTAGTGCCAAACTCGGCCGTCGCCGAGGAGCCTGCACCGGCCCTTGGCAGCGCACGGGATCCTCAGGACAAGCGGCACCAGTGAAGCAGACCGCATGGTCGCCGACGAGGACAGTGGTGGAGCCGGGGGAAGCGGTGAGGGCGAGCGCTAGTCCGAACGGAGCTGTTGTAGGGCTGGAGTGAAGCTTGGCCGCTCGGCAACTTGGCACCAGTGGTGCAGAGTAAGCAGAGTGGTGGTGGAGGCAGGGCTGGGCGAAGGACCGATCACCCAAGGCTGGCAAGGCTTGGCACGGCGTCGTGCCCTGTGTCCGTCCGCCTGGCCCGCCTGGCATCTGCGCCGCCGCGCACAAGGCTCGCCCAAGGTGCCCAAGGTGCTCAAGGCTTGGCAGCGTCGTCTGCCCTTCTGTGCTCCCTTCCCCGACTTCCCCTCGATACGCTGCACCAGAATGATAAAGAGCAGCCAGCCATGCATTCCAGAATACGCTCTCTTGAACCCCCGCACTCACCACTTGCATCCTTCGCGCCGCCAACGACCTCCGCACCTTTGTCGCATACCGTTGTCGCCTGCGGTCTCCCCGGCTGCTGCTCTGCGGCCTCTGCGACTGTGCGGCCTCCTACACCTCCACGATGAGCGCGACATCTCTGTCCATGCCCGGGCCCAGCAACAGCACCCATCCGTCCGTCTGGGTGTCGGACGGCAACTGCTCGGCCTCCGTCTACGTCGGCGTGCAAGGGCGTGACCTCGACCCGAAGAACAACTTCACGCTGTGCTCTGCGACGTACTCGCTGCTGGCGAGCGAGGAGACGGAGGAGCCGGACCTGACTGAGATCCAGGCGTGCTGCTTCGAGAACCAGGGCGACTACTCGTGCGAGAAGAACAACTGCCTCATGTTCGACCCGCAGCACGTCGAGGACTGGAAGGGCTGCGTCAAGGCCTCTCAGTCAAACCTGTACTCGTGCACCGTGTACCCGATCCACAAGAAGTCGGTCAACGGCGGCGCACGACTAGCGACCCGTTTCGGCCTCGTCCTCTCTGGCCTACCGACGACGTATCAGATATTATAATCAAGTGTTGTAACCCTACAACCGTGTAAATCCAGAGACAGACGTGTCTGTATTCAGTACTATCCACAGTAGCATCCGCAGCGGTTTGCATGCATCTTCTACCTTGGCAGCCTTGTCGCATCAAAGCAGGCGGAGCATTGTTTGCGGTGAGCGTGATTTTCAGGAGTGCAGCGGTGAAGGGTGGAGGCGTCTCAATAGGCGTGAACAGCCAGACCTAAGCCTGCGGGCGGATGCAAAAGGCGCGCGGCTCGCGAGATGCACCGAAAAAGTCCATGTCCACTACTGGTCTCGTCAAAAACGACCGGCTCGGCATCGCCCACACCACCTAGACACACCATGAGCCTCCTCTCCCGCAGTGCGCGCAGCGCGCTCGCAGTGCGCCGTGCCGCCGTTCCGACACAGGCTGCGCGCCTCGAGTCGACCGACGCCTCGTCCTCCTCCGCCGAGGCCCCCGAGGCTTCCGCCGACAAGTCCGAGAAGAAGGCGTCCAAGCCCGCCAAGCCGACGAAGAAGCGCGACGTGTCGTTCGAGGACCGCGAGCTCGAGCGGAAACTGAACCTGACGGAGCGGATCCGCGAGCAGTCCAAGATCGAGCGCCAGGCCCTCGCTGCCGACCAGCAGAAGAGCTACAACGCCCCGTACCCCGTCTACCCGAAGAAGAACATTTGGGACTTGGGTAGAATGCCGACATTCAATTGGGACGAGCCGTCCTCGGCTGGTTTCCTGCGTATCCAGCAGATGGAGGAGATGCGCTCGCTCATGAGCAAGGCCGAGATCGACCGGCCGGCTCTGCAGGGTGAGTTCAGTCCGCGCGACCGTTCGAAGCAAAGCGACGAACAGGAGCGATAGACGAGACGGCAGTACACCTGACGCTCGGAGTGAGGTACTGCAGACGGAAGGGAAGAAAAGAAGAGCTATGCTGACTCTTCAGCCCAGGCCAAGCCCTTTGAGCTGCCCAAGGGCCAGATCCGCGTCCAGCGCACGATCGACCTCTCCGACCCCGACTCGCCTCTTCAGCAGAAGGCCGTCGTTATCGCCCCCGTCTCCGCTCTCCCGCTCAAGGGTGCTGACGCTCTTCGCCGTTTCAAGGTCCTCGCCGGACCGCGGTGGACCCCCGGGTGGCCGGGACGGATGGAGACGCAGCAGGCGTCCGAGGGCGCCGGTGCCGAGGGCTACGTCAAGATCTCGGAGGAGACGTACGCGACGATGCGCATGAACCGCAAGTCGGCCTCGGACATGCTCGAGCGCCTCGTCGAGGCCGCCAACGACGAGAACTCGCCCCTGCCCAACGACGTCACCGAGGACCCGCGCTACATGCTGATGCGCGCTAAGAAGCGCAACGGCGGCGCCCGCGACCGCGGTGTCACCATCGAGGCCCTCAAGCGCAACCCCCACCGTGTCGGCGGCGTCAAGGGATTCCCCATCGAGTGGCTCACGCCCAGGCAGCAGGAGAAGGCCCTGGCCGAGTCCAAGACCAAGCAGACCAGGCAGAAGCAGTAGACATTTAGGCATAGTGGCATAGCATGGCATCCTTGTACCGATCAGCTCATTGCTGTGCACTGTCAACTGACTGCAGGTTTCACAAGGCTTTGGTGCCTGACGTGCTGACACGAGCGAGTGCCAAGACCAACAGGTTTTTGCATCGAGTCTAACGATTCTACAAGCATCCGAAACGTTTACATGTTGCGCCAAGCGAGCCAGAAGTGCTGGAAGTCGACAGCGACCGTGGGCCAGCTCCAGCCCTGGTTCTTGGGGGCGCGGTCCATCTGGAGGAAGTCGCGGTGGACTCCGCCGACAATCTCGCGCTTCGTGACCTGCACGCCGGCCTCCTCGAGCGTGTTCGCGAGCGCGACAGCCTCGTCGTACAGCCGCTCCGTCGTGTAGGTCAGCACGTAGACGCGCGTCTTGCCCTCGGCAAGGCGGCGGAAGTGCTCGTCGTCCGCCTGCGCGAGTGCCGGCGAGAAGTACAGGTCCGACGGGGTCGAGTGGCGCGTGTGCGACGGGATGTACACGGTGCGCAGGTCGTGCACCACGTCCTGCCGTTAGCTACCAGTAACAGAACACTAGCTCACAGTGCAGCGGTTGCGCTTGTACGAGGGGAAGGAGCAGGTCATGTCGGCCCAGGGCTGGTGTCAGTTAGCCTGCGGGATTTCACAACTCACACAGAGCAGGCACAGCGCGCCGACCTGGCCAATGTGGTGGCCAGCATCGGTGAGGGCATCAAGGTATCGGGACAGGGCGAGGCAGGCGTTGGCGCCGGCCGAGTCGCCGCAGAGCATGATGTTCTTCGGCTCAAAACCAAGCGACAGGAGGTACTGGTATCCGGCGAGAGCGTCCAGGAGCGATGCGGGGAAGGCGGACGTCTTGTCCAGCGACTTGCGGTAGTTCACAGCTGCCATGTCAGCTCGGCTGAGATCTTACGAGCTCACTGAAGATGCGGTCGCAGGTGATCTGCGCCATAGACCAGACGAGGTGCGAGTCGAGCGGGTGACCGCCAGCAAACCCGCCTCCGACAAGGTAGTACAGGATCCTCTCTCCGCGCTTGGCGCGCTCGAACAATCCGGAGGGCTGCGAGTCAGGTCTGCCAGGGGCCACACAGCTTACCGTCTGACCGAAGAGCTTCTTCTTGCGGAGCATGAAACCGGGAACAGAAACAGAGGGGACGATACCGACAGCGGCGACGCCGACGCGCGGCGCGCTCGCGGCCGGCACGAGGAGCTTCTCAATGTCACAGAGGTTGGCATAGGGCGAGGGGAGGATCTTGCCGGCGTCGGGGTCGGCGTAGTTTACCCAGTTGCCCTTGGTCCAGCCGGAGTGGACGCGGGCGAGATTGCTCTTGATGTACGTCCAGTACGAGATGTGCGCGCACCCGAGCGTCCGGGGGTAGGAGCACAGGGCGTAGCGCGCCGAGTGGTAGAGGAAGGTCGAGGGGAGGACGACGAGATTCACAAACGGCCGCCCGAGCAGGTCAAACAGCCGGTGCAGCCAGTTGGGGAGGCGCGCGTACATCTTGGGCGCTTCTGGCCAAAAGGGGAGGGGACCTTTCCTCTGTTGGAGAACGAGTGCGATACGGAGAGCTTTCCGGGCCGGGGCAGAGGTCACAGGTTCTGGTCACAGGTCGAGGTCACAGGTCGAAGTCACAGTTCGGGTCGGGTAAGGAGCGGATCACAGCGGAACACTGGCACTGGCGATGGGAACCGGCTTATCGCACCTGCACTGCGCGCTGCGTTACGTGTTCTGGATTGCCAAGGCGATCACTAGCGGTGCAGAGAGGAGGCAAGAGCGCTTTCATACTCCGCACCCCGACGTCCTGTGGGAGAGTCGTTGGACGACCGAGCGCCCGGTGCCAATTAGTGCCGACGGAGGCTTGAGCTCACAAACCCCTATGATCCTTGCCCTCGGATCGTGTCGATGCTTCGTGCAGACGTGGTGGGGCAGCCTTAATGGTGGCATCTCGGGTGGCAGCAGCAAGCCAGCCGCAGGGTAGGACCTGGGCACCAGCACACGCACATCGGTTATTTGGCGGAGGCGTTGCTGAACTGTTCGTTATGCTGGACATGGTGAAACTGCATCATCAGTCAGGTGAGGGGTGCTGCCCCGTGGAGTGTGGAGGAGGAAGGCGGCACTGAGGACTCCTTGCCAGGTTGTCATCACCTACTGGTACACTTGCCGGCGCCACCAAACGTGGCTCAACGTATTCCCCCACTCTCTTGGCTGTACCCTTGATGTGCTTGAGGATAGGAGTTGTATGCAGGTATCGCAGTTAACAGATGCTAAGGTCGTCTCCAGAGTGTGCCGTATCACGGGTTGGCAAGGGCAAGATCGGAAGACCTAACCTCGTGTGGTATCGTTCCAGCGCTGTGGCCGGCGTGGACAAATGTACACCAAAACATTGTCAGTTGGATGTCGCTTGTTCTGGCAGCATGATGATGAGGCAACTGCGAGGTCACCAATGCTGATCGAAGACATAGGAGAGCGGGGGGTGTACGGTGGTGAGGAAGCGAGGAAGACGACAATCAGTTGCGGTTGACAGGACCGTCATGCATCCGGCGGCCGCACATCACCTCCGCAACCGTTTGATAGCCGACTTTCACCAACTGGCAGACCTGCCTTCCTCCTCATCACTCACACTCCCTGCATCGTTGCCCACCGCATAGCACACCGACCCGTGCACTCATTGCTCACATCACAGACCATGCCTGGCACTGACACCCGTTGGGACACCAGTATCTCTTCGCCGTGTTGCGAGGTGCGGTTTTTTCAAGTCACCGCAGGAGGAGGACGGGCGCGGTTGGACAAGGGGCAACCCGCTGCGGCCACCCGACTGGGCATTTGAATACAGAGGCGCTCGTCATGTCTGACGCCACGATACGAACGGACGACCATGTCAGCCAGCAGTCTATTCGCCCGATGCACGTCCCATAGACCGTCTGGAGCACTTATCTCTGACGTTCGGGACCCGACTGGATGGAGGCATCGGGTCGTCGAGGCCTCTGGCGCATCGGACAGAATGCGCCCAAGTCTGGAATCAATCCGAAAGGCCTGAGAACTTCACAACCGCCTCCTTTGTCCCTAGACGAGTGGTACTGTCCGCAGTCACAGAGCGCTCGTCGCAACAGTCACAGCGTCCTTCCATCGCGTCGGAGAGGCTGCAAGAGGATCGGAGCGCGCTCCAAGGCTCTGTGCGCCGGGCACATTATCGGCCCGTTATTAAGTTGCACTCGTCGGCCGTCATGAAGACATATAAGACTGACAACTGCTGCTCACCACAGTCTCCTCATCCCCCTCACCTCTTCTCTCTTCAACTCTAGCATCTGCTTCGGTCTGGTCACCGTACAGCTCACACTCTTTTCTCAAGCCCCTCACCCACTTGCATTACACTATCTTTCCTCCTACCTCTTGGGTTTAACAGAACAGTCAACATCATCAGAATGAAGTTCGCTCTCCTCTCTGTCCTCGCCATGCTCAGCTCCGCCGTTGCGGCTCCTATCTCTCTCAACAAGCGCTCCTTGCCCCGTCTCGGAGGTGTCAACATCGCTGTGAGTATCTGTGCGAGTCGACCAGAGCCCCGTCTCCCTACCACCATGAAACAACGCACTGACCGGCAGGGATGCGAGTTTGGCGTCAATGTCTGGGGTTGGTCAGGCACCAGGTTCGTCCTTCAACCACAGTTGAGATGTGGCCTTTCGGAATGAGTGCACCGGTTATTGACAAAGCAGCTACTGCCCTGGTACCGAGCAGATCTCGCACTTTGTTGAGGCCGGTTCCAACATGTAGGTAGAGTAGCCGACTGTCGAACCTGACCATCACAGTATCCGTCTCCCTGTTGGCTGGCAGTACCTCGTCAACCACGACAGCTCGTCGAAGTCGCTCGACACGTCCTTCTTCGCTCGGTACGACAAGCTCGTGCAGGCTGTCACCTCCAAGGGTGCCTACGCCATCATTGACATCCACAACTACGGCCGCTGGAACTCGGGCGTGATTGGTGTCGACGGGCCCAGCAATGCTGACTTTGCTCGTCTCTGGTCGCTCCTCGCGGCCAAGTACGCCAACAACGACAAGGTCATGTTCGGTGAGCTTCCTACGACCCGTACCTAAGCTAACCTCAGGTATCATGAACGAGCCCCACGACCAGGACACCAACGTCCTGGCCACTACCATCCAGGCGGCTGTCAACGCCATCCGTGCCGCCGGTGCCACTTCGCAGACCATCATCATCCCCGGTAACTCGTGGGACAACGCCAGGGTCTGGGCGTCGGGTGCCAACGCGCCCATTCTCCAGGTCACCGACCCCGCCGGCGGTGTCGACAAGCTCCTGCTCGATGTCCACAAGTACATCGACGGTGACGGCTCTGGTACTTCGCACGAGTGCACCAACAACGGTCTTGACATGCTCGAGCCTCTCGTTGCTTACCTCAAGCAGCAGGGCCGCCGTGCCATCGTCACCGAGATTGGTGGTGCCGTTACTTCGTCGTGTCTTAACTACCTCCCCCAGACCATGAAGTACATTGCCGAGAACGAGGCACAGATTGTCGGCTTCACCGCCTGGTCCGCCGGTAGCTTCCAGCCCTACCCCAACTACGAGCTCTCGCTCACCCCCAACGCCGACGGCAGCGACAACGAGATCTTCCTCAAGGCTATCAAGCCCTTCCTGCCTGGAGCTAACGCTACCCCCATCAAGCCCAGTGCTACCTCGTCCACCGCCCCCACCAAGACCTCGACCGTTGTCCAATCCTCTGCCGCTGCTCAGTCCTCTGCCGCCGTTCAGTCCTCCGCTGCCCCCGTTTCGTCTGCTGCTCCCACTAAGTCTGCCGCCCCTGTCCAGTCGTCCGCTTCCGCCCCTGCCGTCTCGCCTGCTGCTTCGTCTGTCTACTCCCAGGCTCCTTCCAGCCAGGTTCTCGAGACCCAGCCTATCCCCTCGTCGACTGCTGCCTCCACTCCCGCCTCTTCGTCTGCCTACTCCCCTCCCTCCAGCAAGGTGACTGAGACTCAGCCCGTCCCTACCTCGGCTGCTCCCGCCACCTCGTCCGCCGCTGTTGTTGAGGGCAACCTGCAGACCTTCACTGAGGCTCTGGGTGGCATCACCGCTCCCCCCGTCACCGCCGAGGGTATGTTCTACCGCCAGTCGGGCCAGCGCTACAACTTCCTCATCGACGCTCTGAACCAGTCGTGCTACGTTCAGATGGACAAGTGTCAGCTCGCCGCTAACAAGGGCGGCAACAAGGCTCCTCTCACCGTCGAGAACTGCAACGGTGCCCAGATTCAGGCGTGCCTCAAGGCTGCCCAGGCCTCGGCCCACTAAAAACCCATAACAACCCCTCAGTGGTCTAAGACCGCTACCCGAAACCTATAAACACCCTACCCGCCCCGTCCCCTCTGTACATGTACTGGATGCATGTGCCCGTTACTTCTTGCCCCTGCTGCTATAGATATTGATACATGGTTGCACTCTGACAAGTCTACTGACTAAACATCGACGACCTCGAAGTCGTCCTCGTCGTCGTCGTCCTCTTCCTCCTCCTCGGCCTCCATCTTCTCGAGCTTGGCCTTCGAGTCGCCGCCCGCGACGTTGACGTCCTTCCAGTTCTCCTTCAGCTCCCACATGTTCGCGTAGTTGCCCTCCTTGATCAGCGACGCGACGTCCTTGAGCACCTCGCGCAGCCACGCATCCGGCTGCTTGAGCGTCTGCTTGAGAGCAGTGATCGACCAGTACGGCTTCTCGTTGAAGCACCCGAAGAGGCGGTCGATAAGCTCGTGGCGTTCCAGGCGCGCGAAGCGCTCTCCGGGAGCGACGCGGGCTGCGCCGAGCTGTGGCGTCAGCTAAAAGAATGGGAAGAACGGAGCTGCAAGCAGGCGGGTTAACACTTACAACCATGCCCTTGCCCAGGGTACTCGACGCGTTTGAGAATCCAGACGCAAGCTGGTTGAGCTTGGCCTGGGACATGTTCTTGTCGTCGAGCTGGACGATTGGCCGCTTCGAGTTCTCGCTCTCGAGACGGCGCTGTTGCAGGATCTTGAGGTACTTCGCGCTCTGGATCGGGCGGACGGAGCCCTCGTGGTCGAGTGCGCCGACCAGTTTCGGGTGCGCTGAAAGTCAGCTATCGGAACTGGATGGCTAGCTTACCTTTCTCGCGCTTGCGCTTCGCAGAACTTGACTCCTCGCCTGGCGCCGCCACCCATGTCCGCTCGTGCTCGGTGAAGACGTAGGTGTTCTTCGCACGCTCACTCGGCATGACGACCTCGTACTCGTCCGGGATGCCCTCGACGTTCAGACGCGCACGCTTGTTCGCCGGCTCCTCGTCCCCCTGCTCCTGGATCGGGAGCTTCAGCGTGATCTTCGGCGGCTGTGATCTGCCGTCAGCTAAGGAACTGGCCAGTCAGCTCACGAATTGTCCACGCACAGCGTGCCCAGGTGCACACCGCCGACGTTCACGCGCTCCCACCGCTCGAGCAGGAATCGGGGCACCTGATGTCAGTATTGCTGGATTTAGTCGGCACAGCAAGTAGATACAAACCTTCATCGCCCAGATTTTGCTCTGGCCCATGCTGTTGGCGACCTCGAGCTCCTCCTCCTCGACAGGGATCTCGAAGACCTCGTGGCCATCGGCGGTAACCGTCGGCTTGATGTTGGGCTTGACGTCCGCCATCTCGATGGTTTTCGCAAAGAGATGAGCAGCGGCGAGAACACAACAAGCTCGCCGACGCTATACAGCCGTTCGTCATTGTTCAGGCTGAGCTCATTCTGGCGGCGGACGGAGGCAGATTGCGGAAACACGTGGCGTCACCGAAAGGGTCCAGGCACGGGTAACAGCGGTATCGGAGGACACGTCTGAGCCCGGATCCCTTGACATTGCGCGGTCGCTGCTCACCACCACTCCCGTCTTTCTCACTCTTGCCCTCTACCTCGATCCTAGATCGACTCTGCCCATCGCCGCTGGCATCGCGGACAGACACTCGTGGACCCTCGCTTCGCCGCCGGAACAGAGAACGGATCGCCCATCATGGACTTCATCGAGAGTGAGTTCGCTCCGCACCCCCGCGCTGACCCACAAAGGCATGGCCAACAAGGCCTCCCAGATCACAATGTACGATGTCAAGTCGTACTACAACCAGGCCAAGAACATGGTTCTCAACATCCCCGAGATGGAGGCCAAGGTTCGCGAAGCCACCAACGAAGACCCTTGGTGAGTTTCTTGCGTCAACCTCGATAACTGACGGCGCAGGGGTGCCTCGTCGACTCTGATGCAGGAGATTGCCCAGGGAACGCACAACTAGTGAGCTTGAACGTAGGCGGCGTCAGCTGACAGTCAGCCAGCATTTCAACGAGATCATGCCGACCATCTACTCCCGGTTCATGGAGAAGGAGGCTCGCGAATGGCGCCAGATCTACAAGGTGCGTCAGAGGTGACGGGGGCTGTGGTGTGATGATTCTTCGCTGACGGCCTAGGCCCTCACTCTGCTCGAGTACCTCGTGAAGCACGGATCAGAGCGTGTCGTCGACGACGCCCGTGCCCACATCTCCACCATCAAGATGCTTCGCAACTTCCACTACATCGACGAGAAGGGCAAGGACCAGGGCATCAATGGTGAGCTACAGTATCGCAGCGTAGCTGACATCAGTCCGCAACCGCGCCAACGAGATCGCCTCACTTCTGTCCGATGTCGACAAGATCCGCACTGAGCGACGCAAGGCCCGCGCCAACCGAAGCAAGTACCAGGGTGTCGAGGGAGGCATGTTTAACACCGCTACCGGCTCGCGGTATGGCGGCTTCGGCTCGGACTCGTTCGGTCGCGGTGGTGGTGGCGGCGGTGCTGGTGGCTCTGGGTTCGGCGGCAGCAGCTCGGGCGGGTTCGGTGGTGACGAGTACCGTGGAGGAAGCAGCAGCGGGTACGGCGGGCGGTCTGGTGGCTTCCGCGAGAGCGAGAGGCGTCAGAGCTACGACGAGTACGAGGGCGCCGACAACTTCGATGAGGCTCCTCGCCGAACTGGATCCGCCCGTACCAACAGCACGAACGCGCCGTCGCGCTCCAGCTCGACCCAGCCGCCGAAGCCTGTCCCGAAGGAGGAGCCCAAGAAGGAGGTGAACCTGTTCGACTTTGATGACGAGCCCGCTGCCGCCGCCCCTGCCGCTCCTGCTGCGGCTGCCCCTGCGATCGACGCGTTCGGTGACGACGACTTTGACGACTTCCAGAGCGCCTCGTCGCCCGCCCCCGCTGCTGCCTCCAGCTCGCCTGCGCCCGCTGCTGCTCCTGCTGCCTCGGCGAACGCCAACCTTTTCGCCCTCCTTGAGTCCAACAAGCCCCAGGCTTCGGCCCCTGCCCCCGCGTTCAACATGGGCGGCATGGCTTCTGCTCTCCCCGCTGCTTCCACCCCTTCCATGGCCTCGACGCCGTCATACACCTCTCCTCCCGTCACCTCGCCCGCGCTCAGCTCCGGCTCCGGCATGGGCTCGATGGGAGGCATGGGCATGGGCGGCAAGCCCGCTGCTGCCCCCGCCTCGAAGCCGGCGGCGAAGGGCTCGGCATTCGATGACCTCTGGACGAGTTCGCTCGGTGCGCCGTCGAAGCCGACGACTGAGAAGAAGACGATTGGGCAGATGGAGAAGGAGCACGCGACGTCCGGCCTCTGGGGCGCCAGCAAGCCTTCGCAGCCTCAGCAGCCCCAGCAAAGCCAGGCGCAGAAGCAGGCCGCTGCCGCGTCCGGCTTCGACGACCTCCTCCTGTAAATTGTATATGACCGTTTAGATGAATCACGTTTTGATCACCTGGCCCGGCAAACCCGGCGCTTCACTCAACGTCTGCGAAGAGCTACAGACAACGCGTAACGCGCCGTTGTGCAATAGCGAAAAGCGCGCTTGCAAGGCATCGGATCCGGTGAGTCACTTCCGCACCTATAAGGCATGGGCGGGTTCGGCTGTTCGCCCACGCTCGACGGGGCCTTATTGGGGTCACGTAAAGGAGGCAAAAGGCGCGAAACGGTCGAAACAGGCGAAACACAGCGATCGCGCCACAGAGCCTGAGGAGAGGGACAATGGACGGCTGATACGGCTGATGGGCCTGCAAGATCCGGCTCCTGGCGTCGAGCGCATGGAGGCGCTACGCGACTGGGCCAGAGCGCAGCACATCGCACGCGCGCGGAAGAGGGCAGCGCGCAGCCCCTGATCTACTCCCTTCACAATACCGTGAATTGTTCGGGTCCGGCGATCCTCGTTGAGCCATTGAATCAAGCGTAGAGGATCCAAAATGCGCAGTCGTTTGGTGGATCGGTGGAATAGACCTACCCCGCACTTGCGCAGCCCCGGCCAACCCAGAATGTCGAGCAACAACAGACGAGGCTGTTCTGCATGGGTCTCCGGTATGCGGTCCGGCATTGGCTTGCGCTGGCTCAGGCTTGGCGTCGCTTAGAAGCGCAGATCGGAGATATTCCCGGCCTGTGGACCGGGTACCTCTGGCGAGGGACACGGCCATGTATTGGCTACTGGATATACTCGATGGATTTACTGGTGGGCGATGGAGGAAGGCCGCGGGGCATCGACGCTCCCCGCCTGCACTCAGGCTGCAGGACGGCGACAGGGACCAGTTTCGCGAGACGCCACATTCCCCCTTCCCTTCACCTCCTCGACGCGCACGCGCGCAGCCGGTGGGGACGGGAGGAGTTGGGCTCCTCTGCTAACCTGTTCTGCCCGCAGGACCTGGTGCTCGCTGTCCAGTGGTCTAGCAGACCAACCAGACCTTAGCTCGAGCGTCCGTCACCCTTCCTCCTCGCCTACATAAGCTGTAACTGATCTTCCACCCCCACCTTCCCCTCTCCTCACTGTACCCCACGCCCTATACCCAGCCTAATACCCATCACTCAATAACCATGAAGCTCTTCGCTCTCGCCCTCCTCGCCGCCTCGGCTGCCGCTCAGACTGTCGGCGGGTGAGTACCTCTGGGGGAAGGGAGCTGACATACAAGCGTCGACCTCAGCAAGTACGACAAGTGTCTCACGGGCTGTCTCGACCAGATGGCCAAGTCGGTCTCGTGCACGCTCGAGAAGCCCGAGTGCTACTGCGGCACGAACAACCTCAACATCGCCACGTCCTCTTACGCTCTTTGCATCTCGAAGTGAGTCCTCATGCCCTCATCCTCTTCCCTCCACCCCTCCCCACACCAGCGATGCTCGGTGTCATTCCTCCTCCTTCGTGTTCCGAGCTCCGAGGCTGTAACGCCAGCTAACCGAAAGGGAGTGCAAGGACCTCGACTCGCAGGTCATGGCCTCTGGTGTCTACGGCCAGATCTGCTCCAACGTCGCGATGGGCGGCATTACGAACAACCAGGGCATCAGCTCCGCCGGCGCCGCCGCTCCTTCCGGCGATGCGTCCAAGGCTCCTACCCCCGCTCCCTCTGCTTCCGGCTCTGGCGCGGCTCCCGCTGGCTCCGCCTCTCACGCTGCCGGCAGCCACTCGGGTGCCGCTGCCTCGGCGTCGGCGTCGGCCAAGCCGAGCTCCGGGGCCACGCAGCTCGGCGCCTCCGTCCTCGCTGTTGGTGGTGCTCTTGCCGCCTTCCTCGCCTAAAACCCTTTAAACCATTATAATGACTGTAGCCTGTTGAGATGCGATGATACCTACGCCTTCCTCTTTGCATACATAGCACCGTTGCACAAGGTTATGGGGCGGCCACACCAGCCCGCGCTGGGTAGCTGCCACAGTGAGGCCACATTTGCTCCCGCCCCTCCAGTCCCGCCAGAACCTCCACTTTCACGCTCACGCTCACGCTTCAAGGTGCACTACTCTTGCCTTCCTCCCACTCGACCTGCCGATCCCCGATTCAGCACTTCGGCAGCATGTCAAACCTTCTCAAGCGAAAGTCGCCGTACTCGGCAGCGGGGAGCCCGGCGCCGAACTCGCGCGGCGCGAGCGCGGGCGTTAGCGTCAAGACAGAGGATAGGAAGCCGAGAGGTGAGTCGAACAATGGAGGAAGGACGGTTGCCTGTCAGGTGGCGAGCGGCTCTCATGACCTTGCATCAAAGTATGGGTCTGCGGGTCTATATTACAAGCCATGAAAAAGGGAAACTCGAGGACTCGAATTGCACTGGCGCAGGAATGAAGACCGTGGCCCGAACGCTTCCGGGAGCGAAGGATGAAAGGAGGGAGGCTATGAACCTGATGGAGCCTCTCGTGTTGTGGCGTTTGGGAGAGTACTGCAGCTGGTCGGCTTATCGGTACTCCACCTGTCAAGTGTTACGGTCCCCCAGGGCGGGTGTCGAGCGAGTTTTGTGAAGGAGAATCGATCTACCACACAAACTCAACCTCCGGACTACGAAGATTCTCCAGAAGCTCACCCCAGGTATCGGTGGGACGCCGTCAGGCTCACACTATGGCTTCCAGGACCCTCGAACGGTGTCTCTTGAGCTCAGAGACTACCTGAAGGTACGCCCCTCCAGCTAAGCTTGTCGTCCACCTAGCTAACGATACTAGGACCGATCGACGCTGCGGTGGCAGGATGCGTACCTGCACGTCGAGGACAAGAGCCCCGGCGTCGACGCCAACCAGGTTCTGGAGATGCTGAAGGGCCTCGATAGGGTCAAGTTCAACGAACACAACCAGGTGTTCACTTACGAGGTGACCTTCCTCCCGTGCTTCCAGCTAACGATCAGCCCGAGATAGTCCTGCGGTCGCTGGCCGACCTGAAGCGCCACATCAAGACGCACTGCCGGCCGACGCAGGGCCTGACGTACAAGTCGATCCGCGAGGCTATGCCTGGCCCTGAGCTTGTCGCCTACATGGAGGAGCTGGAGAAGGACGGCAGTATCCTGATTCTCCGCTCACTGACGGGCAAACTGAAGGACGCCCCTCTCCCCGCGCTCGGAAAGGAGAACGCCTGGGGCGACAAGCTGAACGGAGGCGGTCCGGAGCGATGGAGGACGGTGTTCTGGGACGAATTGAAGGAGCGAGGGCGTGCCGCTGATCGTGTCGATGACGGTTAGTCACTGCTCAGCTGGCAAGGTGGATTTGAGCTGATATTCAGAATTCGTGTTCGCCTGGGACGACGTAAAGATCCAGGAGACTGACGATGTGGCGAAGCTACTCGAGGGACGTGAGTATTGCCGGTTAGGTGAGCGTTCCCCCCTAACCGCCGCACAGAGGACCTCAAGGCGTCGTCTGTCGACAAGGTCGACAACAAGCCGAAGAACGAGGACCAGGGCAAGAAGAAGAAGAAGCGCAGCCGCGCCCTCAAGATTACGAACACGCATATGAAGGCATTCGTGAGTAGGCAACTACCCCGGCACTGTGTCTACATCAGCTAATGTCCGTTAGGGTATCGACTTCTCGCAAGATTACGAGGCACCCGCCTAATAGCGTGAGCAGACGTCATAGAAGAGGATCAGCCAACCAGGAGCCGTGGGCGTTCCTCGGGTTTGTTGTTGTCAGTTTGTTTTTACCTCCACCGGGCGGTCCACCTGGGCGGCACCAGCTCATACACACACACACTTCTACCGCGATCGCACAAGACATAGACAGAGCATGCATGTATCATATTCATTGCACGTACAAGAAGCATCCGAAACGATGCATTGCAGGCCATGAACGGCACTGATACGGGTAGAACGCCGACTGATAAGGAATGACACAGCACGATGGGATTTAATGTAAACAATAATATTATTGTTTACACGGGTGGGAGATTGGAGATTTGGGTTTGATTAGGATTTCCACGTCATGTTTTTGTTGACTTTGGGCTCTGGCGGCTTATTGACACACCACTGTAGAGTGCAGACACAGGAGCAGTCAGCAGATGAGCACCGGGCGATCACTGAGAGTTACACCTGCGGTTACTCCAGCGACATTGGCATCGCCTCTTGCTCACACCCCGACCACCAAGCAGCACTCCGTCGCTGTCACCCTCCGCTCTTCCCCTCCGTACCCCTCCCTCACCCCCAGACCCCCTGTATCCAGTACTTCCCCGCCGCCTCCCACCCAGAGTCCCAAAACTCAATTTCGGCTTTGTTGTTTTCCTCCTCGCCGTGCTTCAACCACGGAAGAAAACATCCGCTTAGCGTCACCTCCTCATCTTCGACAGTCACTGTTTGCGTCTGACACCGCCAATGTCAGATCGCATCTGAGCCACCAACCTCCTGTCCCTCTCGCTCTGGCTATCGGAACAGCGTGGCGCACGCCAGCCCGCGCAAACAACAACCCCCTTTCGGCCGCCCGCCCGCCCGCGCCGTCTCCCGTCATGGTCGACCTCCGAGCAAGCAGTCGGGTGAGTACCTTGCATCGCTCCGAGTGTCCGCAGCTATTCTGAGCACTCGCTGTTTGGTTCTGGGATGGAACGCATGGTTGTGTGGACTGCAAGCGGCTGTAGTCGTTTGTTGTTTCTTACCGGCCGAGGGTCATCCAATCGATGGGGGGACTGGTCCCACCTGTCCTTTTCATTCCATGTTATTGTCCCACGCCGTCTCTCATCCTCCTCCACTGCCGACGACGTCGCTGACCATGGCAGGGTTACGATCCTAAGACCCCAGGTGCAGACTCTGTGTCTGCTTCGTCGTCGTCGACCACCACCATGACAACAACAACCACAAAGGTCACCAAGGTGAGTACATTACGCTGGTTGAATCGATTCCCGAGTCCCACCGCTGACCAAGCCAAACTCTGTTGACGTCGGCACCACCACCCGCCTACCACTTCGCAACACCTTCCCCACACCTACTGCGCCACTACAGGCCGCCCAACCATCCCCGAGGAAGAACGCACCAGGCCGTCTGCTTCCATCGCCTACATCACTATCCCCCAACAACAAAGCCATAACCTCCACCGAACCCCGTCTCCCTCCCAGCTTCCAGCCCACCCCAAAGTCCCAGCTTCCGCCCGCAGTCCCATCTCGCTACACCGGCATCTACACCCCGCAATCGCCTTATCGACCCGGCGAGTACCAGCGTTCCGAGTGTGCGCCTAGCGAGCGGACTCGCATCGAGCGCAAGTTATTCGATGACGACGAAGAGAATCAAACACCGCGAGAGCCTGCCGATTCCTCTCCTTTGGCTCCCGCGTTCGAAGCCAAGATGGTCCTGCGCAACGGGGCGTCTGTTGATCTTATCTCATGGTGTGTATCACATAGCTTGATCTAAAGTTCCATGTTGTTGACAGAATTTCCTTATCAGGCTTCGAACCAACTTCCATCACCAACCCCCTCCCTACACCCCTGTGACCCCTCTCATGTCTCTGGCACATGTCCAGCGGCTACTCCAGGAGCGGTTCCCAAGGGTTCCTGACCTCGGCGAACTGCACCGTGCCATCCTGGTTGCCTTCCCTCACTCCGAGTGGGAGGAGTCGCCGGATGGCAAGGAACCGCCCATCATGCGAGGCTTGACTTGGCACGGCCGAGACGTTGCCGAGGAGGACGACAACGAGGCTACCCCAGGCAGGACTCGGCCACCCAACATCAACACCACCACTCCCAAGGCTCGTCCTCGTGCCAATGGGCATTCCAGGAGTCCGAGTTTGAACTCGCTCATGTCGCCTGTGTCGTCTAGTCGCCGAGTCCCCGATACTCCCGCTCGCAGTGTACTCGATGAGTTTGCCGAGATTGCGACCCGGACACCCCTGGCCAAGGAACGAAGCCTCGAAGCCGATAGGGCGCCTCCTGCCTACGCTCTGAAGGCCATGCCCATGTCTGTAGACCGAGTGTGGCGGAAGCGACGGGCGTCGGTTTCGCCTGACCGTAACCGAAGAAGGGCCGTCACTCCCGACGCCTTACAGGAACTGCTCGACGCCGCTGAGGCTGTCGAAGGAAGCCCGCTCACTACTATCGTTAGGAGCGCTCACAAGCGCCGCCGCACCATCAACGGTGACTACGGACGGCCACCTGTGTTATCCCTCGACCAGCGTCGGGCCCGTTCCGCTCGTGGCACTGTGTCCCCTCCTCTCGGAAGTATCGCCATCCCGCCGCGATCTATCTCGGGTGATGAGGATGACCCAGTGTCACCTTTGGCTAGCGAGGAGTCCACTGCGTCGCAGCTGGTTGCGCTGGGAGGCTACCGCCGGGGCAACGCCAGCTCGACTGCTTCGCAGCTGTCCTCGATCAGCGAGACGTTGCACTCCATGGGCCCCACGGTCATCCAGCAGCAGAAACCGACCACATCAGGAAGGAAGGTCAACGAGCTGCCGACGTCAACGCAGGGTCAGCACCCTGGTTTCGACTGCAAGCCGCCATATCCTTACCATGAGATGATCCGGTTCGCTATCGAGTCGGCACCCGATCGCAAGCTCCAGTTAGCCCAGATCTACCAGTCCATCGCGAACCGGTTCCCGTTCTTCAAGAACCTGGACGATAAGAAGACCGCAGGATGGCAGAACAGTATTAGACATAACCTCAGTTTGAAGTGAGCTTCGAGAATGCCTTCGCGAGCTAACAGCAGGAAAATGTTTGTCAGAGTCAACAAGGGTGACGGTTCGGATGATCAAGGCGGCAAGGGCGGGTGGTGGACCGTCCAGCCCGGCGTCCCGGACGAGGGGCGCCCTGGGAGGAAGGCCAAGGCGAAGCGCATCAAGGAGATGGAATCGCAGGGCGGTACTCCCAGTACGATACCCGAAGACGATCACCCAGAACAGCCGAGTCCCGTCACGGCCGAAGAGCGGCCGGTCGCCCAAGAGAGTCTGTAACCATTGTTCCCCGCTTTGCCGATCAGATCGACAGGCGCAGCTGGGGCGCTTAGTTACCGCTTTTCAGGCTAGAACAGCATCGATGTGCTGTCGATCGGGCGAACGCAGAACGCAGGACGATGAGGAGAGTTACGGACATCGTTACCGGGATCTTGTTTGACAGACTCTTGATCGGAAAGGTAAAAGATCTCGAAGTTCTCGTCGGAACGCGAGATCATTAGAAGCGAGGTAAAGTCCAAGTTGTTTTGCTTTGTTAGGATGCTATCCATGCATGTACACTGAATATTCGAAGAACTTCGATCCAGCGACGATGAGAAGTGCGTGCCCGTGTGCAAGCATGACGACTCCGGATCTCGCAGGACGATCGCAGACGGCAATCGACTGTTTGGTTCGCGGGGTTCGGAACGACTACGGAGCGCGTGGTCTATGGTCTAGCGGCGATCGCTGTCGGGCGCACCGTCGTGTCGCAGTGTCTTCCTCGTTTCTGACAATCTAACTTCTCAACGTTCACTCACCTTCCCCCTCTACTGTAAACACCTCTCACTCGTAATCCCACTCCTTCAACCGTGCTTTGCCCCGACGTTTTGCTCGCTCCTTTCTGAACCCCTCGGCGCCCTTGTCGCCCCTAACATGGCTTCCTCGCCCCGCGTCCCTCTGGGACCACTCAGAACACCCCCTCCCCGCCGCAGCCCCAGCAGCCCGGCATCTCGACACTCACGCACCCCCTCCGAACCCAGTCCCCTGCGCAACGTCAGCTTCAGCGCAGCTGACTCGTTCCCCGAAGATGCACCCCTTGCCCAAACAAAGGCGGGGCTGCAAGGTCGATCCAACTTCGCCAGGCGCAGCAAGATCCCCGTCGACCGAGCTGAGATTGCCACCCTGCTGGGTCTCAAGCCGGCCGCGCTTCGCAGTGTCTCCTCGAGCAGCCACGACTCGGACAGGACAGTGCGCGCCAACAGCAACCGCAACAGCCCGCGCCAGAGTCCCCGCGATAGCCTGCGCCGCAGCCCTCGCAGCAGCACTCGCGACAGCCCAGACGCCGGCCGCCCGATCCTAGCGGATAAGGAGAACGCCGAGAACATCCCTCCGTCATGCTATCCCCAGCCACCGAAGAGGAAGCTCAGCGAGTCGGCGCTCTCCCCGGCCCAGCGTAAGCAAGCGACGCGCCGCAACATCTCCAGCCCGGCCTTGAACTGCACCACCACTTTCCCTGTCCTTCCTCAGCAGCCCAGCATCTCCACCCCCGGAGCCACGTTCGGAGAATACCCTTCCTACCCTCTTCCTCCGTTGCCTGGGTGGCTCCAGGACCCGTCTGTCCTCGACGTCCTCGCTCAACTCGCCGATGAAGCCCAAGACCCGCCATCGCCGTCGTCTTCTCTCGCGAGCTCAACTTGGGCCGCCATCCTGAACCCCTCCAAGTCCCCCAAGGTTGGCCTTCCCACGACAATTTCGCCCAAGGACGTGTTCAGTTCCCCCAAGGCCACGTTCAGCTCGCCCTTGTCGACCTGCTCGTCCCTGTTCGAGGAGAAGATCAGCAAGTATTACAGCCCGAAGAAGGCCGCAGTGGCCATGGACATCAGCCCATGCAGCTCCAGATCGCCTCGTTCACTAAGGCTGATGATGGGCCCAAGCACGCCTACAATTCCTGAGATCGACGAGGAAGAGGAGCCCGATTCATCCGTGCCAAAGCCCGGCTTGATGCAGCATGTCTCGAACATGTCGCCAACGAAGCATGCGCGTCGGGAGGCGACTGCTCTTGCCTCTCCTGCCCCAGGAAAGTCCTGGGCTTCAACCTTCGGCTCGCCAACCCATGCCACGGCTCAGTGGATCATTGCCACCTCCCAGATGAGCCATCAGGCTGAGCCAGCGCTCAGTGCTTCGATGGCAGCCCTGACGCTGTCCACCGTCCCTGTCGATCCTGACTTCAGCGAAGGAGACATTACCCTTGTGTGCCTCGGCGACAACGGGTACATTGGTCTCAAGGCCGACTCGAAGATGATACAGACCTACTTGTGAGTTGCGAAACGCTGAACGAGGAACTGATAACAGCGACAACTTCCCCGTTCTCTCGCAAACGAGCAGCGTGACGCATGTTCCGCTCCGCGAGTCGCCCGACGACATTAAGACCTTCCTCCGCTTCGTCGTAAGCCAGTCGATCAACGTCCCCATGTCGGCGTCGGAGGTGTTGGCGATTCACCGCCTCTACAACCTCTACGACGCTACCGAGCTCGCGCGCCTCACGCTCGCGTTCTGGGTGTACCACAACCCCGAGTCACTCTGCGAGTCGCTCGGCATGAGCCCGAGCCGCCTCGACCTACTCGGCTTCCTCCGCCTGGCCGCCGAGCTGCGCAGCATCGAAATCTGGCGCACGATGATACAGCTCCTCATGCGCGGGTGGTGGCGCACCGAGCTCGACCCGCTCCGCATGACTCCCTTCGACGTCGCCGTCATGGGCGAGCCGGCGTTCCGCGCGCTCCAGTTTCTCGGAGGCCACCCGGGCCGCGTCTGGGAGAGCCTGAACGAGTACTCCGTCTCGAGAGATAAGAGTGAGCTACCTGGCGTCGCCGTCCAGCTAACAACAGGCGGCAATTTCTGCATGAGCAGAGTGTCCATCGCAGGCTACTGCACCTTCGTCGACTCGGCTCTGTAACTTAGCTCTCTTGATAGTTCGTTCCCATGTAATACTGGTCTCTTCTTCCCATTCAGCGGGGACCACAGCCCCTCCCCTCCCCCTACACTGCCCACAGTGAACCCAAGGGCCACCAGCTCGTGCCGCAGGCCGCTCGACGCCGCCACAACCCAATTTCGGCGTGACGGTGTATAGGCGAAGCGCAATCGTCCTCACAACAGAAGCCTTCCAGGTCTCTTCGCTAGTATATCGGTTAGTATAATCGCCTCTCAAGCCCGAGAGATTGCTTCGGCAGTGCGCGATAGAGCAGGGTTCGACTCCCTGGCGGAGAACACTTTTTGGGCCTTCCTATGCATCGGAAGGCAAGAAATCTGACGGAAGGAGCAGTGGGGAAGGTGGATTGATGAAGGAGACGTGCAGAGATGGTGAAATTTTGGTCCCGTTTTGTTTACATTTTTGGACCCGCAGCTGTCGGCTGATTAGCCCGATCAGGAAGGTAATTGAATGATTAGCCCGCTTAGGACTGAGAGATAAGCATGCATGATTAGACTTGTTTACAGCAGTTTCAAGTGATTCTGAAACGGCAGCCAGGGTGACGTCAATTCGGAATGGGTGGCAAGCATAATCGCGGCAACTGACCCAGACCTTTGCGGGGACAGAATTCAAACACCGACATCGACCATCTGACTACGACGGAAGAAGCAGAAGCGGTGAAGGCGGGACAATGTTATTATGTGACTGTTCGCATGAGATTTCTCGCTTTCTTCACCACTCTCGCTGTCATCATGTGCCACTACATGACTTGTCCGAACGACGGGAAGCCGACTTGGTGGGGATGCGGTGAGTCTTCAAACGCGAGCACAGCGAGCGTACGCCTCCACTCCATTCCTCTTCCCTTCAAGTCTCACTTCCTTCACGCTTGCTCTGCTCCGAACAAAGCTGGACAAGTTGCGACGCGAGCTGACCCGCAGGCCACCATGTCGAGTCTGTCCTCAAGGACGTTCCCGTCGCCGACCGCTGCGACTGCCCGCACGTGCCCATCGTTGACCTCCCCGGCCTCCGCCTCATGAAGACGGTCAAGAAGGACCCGAACTACGCCGGCGGGGCTGGCAAGAAGCCTGAGCTCTAGGATCGCCTGCCTTCTACCTTCACCAGACATCCGCCTCCCGCCTGAACCTCCGGTCCGGCAGGAGGTCCAGACCCTGTAACAATGTATCAATGTGCTGATCTAGGCCACGACTTGCATTCTAGGATAAACTTTTGGACTCTAATTACAGGATGGGTGTTGCTTCGACTGACTCTCAGATGCTCATGGACGTGACGAAGTCGCCGTCCTTGCCGCCCGTGACGACCGCGGCGTCTGCTGTCAGTTCGCAGACTGTCGACATAAACTCACTCTTCTCGTAGGTGACCTTGACCCCGCCGGTGGCGCTGTGCACGCGCGCGACGAGGATGAGGAGCGGCTGCGCCGATCCGAGGCGCGCCGCAGTCGGCTCGTCGATGTAGTGCGGCGAGCTGATGGCGCGCCACTCGGGTCCGGGGGGACGGTACCCGATTCCGTCCGGTTTCGGCCACGCGCGGCGGATGAGCTCCTTCCAGAGCCCTTCGCTGCGCGCAGCATGCGCGAGCATGACGAGGCCGAGGACGTCGGTGCCATTGGGCCTGTTGGCGCAGAGTCGCTTCGCCTCGGCGTCAACAGCGTGCCGGAGCAGGTCGCGGAGGGCAGGCTGCACGTCGTAGCTCTCGCAGAACGCGAGGACGGCGCGGAACTGCGCCAGCGAGAAACCCGCGTCCTCGACCTGGATGGACGGCAGCGTGCCGTACAGCCCCAAGCCTGAGGAGGAGGGCCCCGGCGCGAGGTGCGCCCGGTCCCGGCCGTAGAGGAACGAGAGCACCGCGTGCACGTCCTCCGGGCTGTCGAGAGACTGGATGACGCGCTCGCGAGCGAAGCGCTCCGTCTTGAGCTGCTGCACGAACACGCCCGACCACGCCCGCAGCAGCCCAGAGTGGCACCGGAAGCCCCGGTCGCCGGCGAGCAGGAGCATGTCCCCAGTTGTGAACTCGGGGTGCAGGTCGACATTGTGCGAGACAAGGTACGGGATGACCTCGACGTGGCTGTGCGAGGTTGGGTTCGCGCTCCCCACGTCCGAGGGAGAGAACGTGCACGTGTCCGCCGTGTCTGGGGGCGTGATGTCGTCCTCTCCGGGAGGCATCAGGGGGCGCGGCTGCGGCGAGCGAGGCGAAAGGTGCGGCGACGGGCGCGGCGAGAGGCGAGGCGACACAGGCGCACACAGCGGACGCGGGTTGCCGACGACCGGGCTCGGGTGGCCCGTCGACAGTGAGCGCGAGCGGATCTGAGGGCTGGGGCTCATGAGCGGCCGGGGAGAGGCGGCGGGAGGCGTCAGCGGCGTGACGGTGGGTGTGCTCAGGCCGAGGCTCTGGCTGTTGATGTAGCTGCCGGGGATGGCGGTCATGATTTCAGCGTCGGTTGGTTCGGCGTCGGGTGTAGAGGCTTCGGGCGTCGAGGCTCCAGGCGTCGAGGACTGGGCGGTCGCAAGCGTGTCGTTGGCAGTCGTGGTCGTGACAGCGGAGAGGGCAGCGGTCGAATCGATGCTGAGCTGGCGGCTGATCGTGCGGGGGCTGTTGCTGGCGGAGCCGAAAAGGGCAGGCGGGAGGGGAGGCGTCGGACTGGGAGGCGCGGACGAGTCGCGGTGTCGTCTGAGAGAGATCCTGCTCCGGCTCCACGACTGCTGACGAAACAGGCCCATTTGTACTCGTTTGACATGCGTCCACCCCGGACACTGGTCTTATATAACGACACTGTTCGTGCACGATCGCAAGCGGGTCTGTGGCCGCGGCCAATAGAATGCAAGGCTCGACAGATCAGTGCTCGCCCAAGAGAGTGTCTGACCGACGGCAGGCCCCTCCATGTCCCCCAATACCCTGCAGACGTGGGGGCGTGCGCCGCCCGGTGGCCACCGATCGCTGTCAGCCAGCTGACATCCTGGCTGAGCGCGTGATTTGATGCGCTCCTGGTGTCGTCATGAGACGCCTCCTACTGTCGAGAGCGGCGCTTGTCGAGAAGAGGATGAGACCAACAGCACGATCGTGGAGTGTCGGGGTCGTCGAACGGACATGTCGAGTCGCTAACGCCGGCCAGTTCCTTCGGTGCCTGTGTCACCTTGCGATCCTGTATTGTGCCCGCAGCAGATGCCATCACCCTCAGAAGATCCACGAGAACACAAGGAACAGTGGTGCACAGAGTTCCGGGGCCGGTTGCGGTTTCACCGTCCGATTGAGTGCGTCGATGCACGAAAGGGTAGAGCGATCGATATGCGACCCAGCGCCGTGCATTGACGGAACCACGAGCCTTGAAGTTAGCACTTCGCATCCACACACCTTCTGAGAAGTTCTAGGAAGACTGCTAGCCATGAGCGACGTCGCCCGGAAGTGACAAGAAGCGGGAGAAGCGATCGACAGTCTGTTCCAGAAAAGGAGCACCGGTGCACCCTCCGCAAGGCAGAGCAACAGAGCCTCTGCTTTCTCTTGGATCACATTGTTAGACGACAGTGCATACTTGATGTGCCGTGTGTTGAGTCCTCACCCAGCCGTTAGTGAGCGCAGGTCAGTCAGAGCGGCAGAAACCACCCCCTACTGAGACAGCAAGCCCCCCACATTGAGTCCTCACCGCGTCGATAGAACCCGGCGGCACGGTTCGGACCCAGGAGGAGCATCGTGCGGGCAAAGCTGGAACAAACAGGCTTGAAGGGGTTCCAGAGAGGGCTTGAGCCCTTCCCTGTTGTTTACATGCCCAACCACTTGATGCAGAATACGCCGATACCGATTCAGGCACGGGGAAGGCAAAGAGCGATAACGCGGAACGGTCGCAGAGTCATCCGCGTCATCGTGAGTCCGACATCGGAGTGGTGTTGAGGATACCGTGTAACCGAAGGCCGAGGAAGGATATACAGAGAGTCAAGCAAAGGAGAGAAAGAGAAGGGATGCACGTCGGGTAGTGTCAGGAATCGAAAGCGAGCAAGCGGAAAGCCTGGATTTGGAGGCGTTCGCGGGTGCTTTATCGGCAATGCGCGGCCCGTGGTCGGATCGTCGGCCCATTGCTGTGTTCAGCAGTTGACTGGATGTTTTGTTCTTGACCTTTCGTCCATCTCCCACCCTTCGATGGCTCCGACTTTGAGGACGCGGGCTCCCAAGACGCCCGCTCCTGCCCCTGCGGCGGACGCGCCGGCCCGAGCGCCCCTGGCGAAGAAGAAGACGGCGTCGATTAAGGCATCCTCGGCGTCCAAGGTCAAGGCGGCTGAGGCGGCTGCGGCCAAAGCCGCCGCCAAGCCGGAGCCGGCAAAGTCAGCTAGGGGCAAAGCAACGACCACGAAGGCCACTCCGAAGAAGGCGACTAAGGTGACTGCCTCAGCGACCACGAAGCCTGCTGCGAAGACTGGCAAGGCGAAGGCCGCTCCGAAGAAGAACGGTGCGGCCAAAGCCGCCAAGCCGGCCAAGGAGGTCACGCTGGACCACCAGGCGTACCCGCACATCTTCGACCTTATCGTCGAGTATGCGCCGCACTCCTCGCTCCTCGCTCTTCGCGGTGCGAACAAGGCTCTCTGCACCCGTGTCGATACCATGCTGGTTGAGCATGTTGTGCTCCGCACCGGTCTTCCCATCCCGAAGGGCAAGAAGTGGATGAATGTTGTGTCGGTCTCGGGCGAGCCGGGTCTGCCGATGGGTCCCGCCAAGGCGCGGCAGAAGCAGCACCGCTGCCGTGCCGAGAGCATTCTGGGCCGCCTGCCTGGATTCAGTTGCGACTTCAACCACGTCTCGGACTACGCGGATGAGCACTGCTCGCCCTTGTGTTTGAAGCTGCGACAGCGGTGGGAGGCGCTGTTCCACAAAACTGAGGTGCTCGACCTGCACTTCGCGCGTCCGAACCGGTTCGACAGGCAGAAGCTGGCGTTCAACAACCCGGATCTGACCGTGCGCGTGTACCCGCCCTCGGACGGAGACGTGTACCACGCTGGCGTGCCGAGTCCGAGCCTCGTGATTTTCACCGACTTCTCGCCGCTCCGCGAGAGCGAGTGGAATCGTGTCTCGGCCTCGGCTCACGTCTTTGCCGACGAGAAAGCCACCCACCGCCTCGTGTACAATGTTGCCTACGATGTTCGTCGCGACTCTCTGAACAACTGCTGGGTGAACCTGCCCTCGCTCGGCCGCAGCGTGCGCTCCGCTGAGGGCGAGGTCGTGATCATCTTCGAGAAGGACGAGCGGGCCGACGACGAGGAGCGCGAGCTCGAAGCCTGGGAAGACCCGAGCATCCCCGAGACGCAGCGCGTGAATCCCGCGTGGAAGGGCGGCGAGGATCAGCGCCAAAACGGCTGGCTCTGGGACGTCGCGAACCTGCTTCGCGTCGATTCGCCTGCGACTTACACCATCGTCGGCGCGACAGAGGTGCCGTACATGTGCGTCGGGCTGGCGCACGACATCGCCGACCCGCAGGACAAGATCAACGCAATCATGCAGAACTTCATCGACTGGATCGACGAGGACCACAGATCTCGCTCGTACCGGCCTGAGGCGCTGTCGCGGAATCGCGAGGAGGAGATCCGCAACAGCGTCCAGTTCTACACTCACGAGGAGTACAGGGAGCTCGTGGGCGAGGAGCAGTTCAGGCTCGAGACAGTCCCCTCGGACCCCTAGACATGGCTACTTGGTTTCATAGGTTACATTGGACTTTGCAAGGCATTAATGATATCGCAACTCCGTGCAAGCACTCAAAGCTCTTGCGAAAAGCTGTCAGTCGCACGACGTCGTTGCTGGGCAGGCGTGCCTGGATCACTCCGGCCCTGAACAGTTCCGGTGCCTGGCTGGCTGTTAATCTGCACGAACAACGACGATCGCGATCGTGTTGCGGCGACTTTTGTTTGCGTATCAGATAAGGCTGAGGCTAGACTGTTGGTGGGGCGGTACCCTCCGCCACCAACTGCAACTGCAGTGTAGTCGGAGCGCTCTCTCTCGGGGTCGCGACCTTCTTCGCCTCCCTCCGCTCTTCGTCCAAGAAGATTACCAGCCCTTCCGAGCGTCCGCGGTACTTGTGCCCTTTCTCTGGCTTAAGGACGTGGACGCAATGCCCGAGGGCAACTTAGGGGGCTTGGAATGGAGCCCGTTCGAGCAATCATCACGTCTCATGTTGTCGAAGCGAGCAGAACACGCCGCCCCGCGGGCGACTCGCACCGCAGCGGTCTGTCGTGCGAGCCTGACGTCAGCCCAGCCTCGGTTCACCATGTGTACAGACAGACTCCCACTTACGAAACGAATCTTCCGAGCGCACGTCGCTCGTCCAGTCAACGTCCTCGAGACGGGCGACATAAGATCAACGTGGTCGAATGCGGATAAGCTCAGACGTCTGCCCCCCGTGTCGCGCGTGTCAGGAAGTGTCAGCTGGGTGTCTCCGGAGATTCCTATTCTGGGACTCAGACCGTCAGAGTCCATGGGAAGTCGTAGCAACACCGATGGAAGGAGAGTGCATTCCAAGGACGCGGGACGTAGCGTGGTACGCCGGCTGCGACGAGCTCGGGTCGTGCCTGAACCGACGGGGCGGGTTCCTTGTCCTGTTCCCTGAGGAGACCGTGGGTGCTTCTTCCCGACGACGTCTCCGTGAGCTTCCAGATCAGCTTTGGCTCTGGGCACAATTCGGGGTGAGACTGTCTCCAAGGCTGACCGAAGATCAGCGGGAGGAACGTTGCGTCCGAGAAACCGAAGAGAACTCCAGGAGACGGTCGCCACCTCCCCTGGCGCGGCTTGTCCCGTCGTGGTTCTCGAGATGGAAGGAACGCGGGGCGCCATCCATGTGGCGTTGAAACGTCGAAATGTTGAATGCTGCTTCCCGCGAAATGCCTGGAATGAGGCGCAGGAACAGCGCGATATCGCAGCGATACCAATTCGTCGGATTCAGAACGATAACCGCATACCACGGCGGCAAGGCGGGAATGCAACTAATTTGTGTGCGCTAGAGCGCGTCGCGATGCCGCCTGCTCGCCTGCGCGGTGCCGTATCATGAGAAGGAGAGGTGTCCCGAGGTACGAGCGACGCGCATACATAAGACCTCGCTCCCGGTCTTGCCCTCCCAACGCCATCACTGTCACCATGTTCGCCCAACCTGCAATCGCCGCGGGGCCGACACCGCAGCTCTCCCGCTCCAGCTCGGCCTCAACTCTCTCCGCCGTCCCAACGACACCGCCGAGCGTCCCCATCGAATTCCCCCCTCTCCCCTCCAAGCTCTCCGTATGCCGCGACCTAACCGGCGCCGCGATCAATCGCCCCATCAAAGCCATGCTCGCTCCCGCCCTCGCCGCTCTGGATCGACCACTGAAGATTGTCGGTCTGCTCGCGACCCCAGACGCAGGGTGTGAGACGTACGCCGACATGACTGCGCGGGCGTGCCAGGCTGTCAGTGTGGACTTTGAGCGTCTCGACCTGCGTCTCACCTCCCCCTCCTCTGAGGATGAGCGCTTCGCTGCCGTCCTTGAAGCTATTGGGAGACTGAACGAGGATGAGGGCGTGGACGGACTGCTGGTGTACTTCCCCCTGTTTGGAGATCGGGACGCCGAACTCCGAGCAGCCATCTCGCCGAGGATAGACGTCGAGGGCGTGTCGCCCCTTTCCCTGCGAGAGAGCTATGCCACGCCACCGTCTCCGCTCGAGACGGTCTTCCGAAATCCCGGGTTGGCGACGGCGTACCCCTGCACGGCGGCTGCCGTCTTCCGTACCCTGGGCCACGCCGGCGTGCCCACTTCTGGGACAGTGACCGTCATCAACCGCTCCGAGACGGTGGGGAGGCCGCTGGCAGCGATGCTCGCCAACTCTGGGGCTACGGTGTACTCTGTCGACATCACGGGAACGCAACTCTGGCACTCAACCGCCTCGGGACTACAGGTCGAGGAAATCGACACGCCCCTCCCCCTCCTGCTGGCCCAGAGCGACGCGGTCGTCTCCGCCGTCCCTGGGAGATACACCGTGCCAACCAGCACTCTGAAGATGGGCGCAGTCTGCGTCGACCTCAGCGGGGAGGGAAACTTCGCCAGTGATGTGAGGGACAGGGCGGGCGTGTTCGCGCCGCGTGTGGGCGCGGTCACGATAAGTATGCTGACGTGTAATGCGCTTGTGCTCAGGCGGCGGGCGGAGCGTGCTCTCTGAGCGGAGTGTGAAGGAGAGGAAGTTGTAGCTTTAGATTTCTGCCTAGATCATGTATCCTGTTGTCTTGCGGTTACTCGGAGTGCGCAGGGGTAGAAGGGAAGGACAAGAGATTAGGCTGCATAGTTACACTGGAGTAGACACCTGGACAATCTGGACAACGCTCTTCCGTCTGCTGAGATCTAGTTGGGATAGGCAACCTGCCTCGAGCCCGCGACTCTCGCGGCTCTCGCGGCTCTCGGTCTATGGCTGCCAGTACGAACACCCACACGCGCACTCGGCCTCCCTATGTTCCGAGATAGCGATGGAGACTTGCCCTTCTGGTCGTCAGCCCTTTCTATGCCCTGCAACTCACCCTCATCATAAGTGATGCACACCTTGTCGACCTGGGAGAACGTGCCGTCCTTCTGTCGCCCGTCGTCCTTCTTCTCCCTGTCCTTCTGCGCCTTGCCGTCCTTCTTCAACGCCCCCGGGTGATGACTTGGCGGGGCGGGGTTGGACACGTGCACCGCAGCCAGAATGGCGAGAACACTGAACAGATCCTGCCCCAGGACGCCGACCTCGACCTCCCCGAACGACCATGGGTCAAGCTTGGCGCGCCACCACGCCTCGCTGGCCAGTTTGCCCAGAACCAGGCTCCAGAGCTTACTTGAGCGGAGGCGGTGGGTGAGCTCGAGGAGCCGGAAGAGCTCCAGCTGGCTCGGACTCGAGCCCAGCGACGCCACGATACTGGGCGCATTCAGCTCGACGTGGAAGTCGAGCACGGCGTGCGTGTAGAAACCGGGGTATTTTGACGTCAGGGCGTGGATCTGCAGCAGCTGGGGGATGCTCGGTTCGAAGGCGGCGGGGGCTGCTGGCCCTCCCTCTTGTGCTGCCTTCGCCGTCGTCGGAGTCGGCGGCGCGGGCAGGGGAACCGGGTCCGGCCTAGGCGGCGACGGCGGCTCGACCGTGACCTCGATGCCCGAACTTCCCGAGCCACTGGAGCTCGATCCTGACCGACTCCGCACCAATGGAGCGAGAGTTATGGACGAGGTTGGACTCCGGGGCACGGCCGTGCCGAACGGATGGCTGGGAGGGAGCTGCGCTTCGACTGGACTTGAGACGGGGACGGGCGGGACAGGCGGCACGTCCTTGGGGTCCTGGAAGCGAACGCGGGACTTTTTCTTCTTCACCCCCGTGCCGGAGGCCTTCGCCTGCGCGTCGCGGAGCGCGCGGTCCAGCGCCTTGACCCCGGTGCCGGGGCGGGAGACGAGGATGCGCGGTTTTGGCGTGTTGGCGGAGGAAGAGTCGGAGAGCGGCTTGGGTTTCGGCTTGTCGCTCGAAGACTTGGACGACACGCTCTCCGTCTCCTCGGTCACGGGGCTCAGTCTCCTCTCCCTCAGCTCTGATTTCTTCGGCCGTTCCGGTCCCTCCGTCTTGCCTCCACCCTCCTCTCCCACACTTGGTGTCAGAGGAGCCCCTGTCGATCCCTCCTTGGCCTTCGACTTCGAGCTCTCCGTACTCCCTCCGGTCGCACCAGCGGCAGGTCTTGACGGCCCGATCCGCATCAGCTTCAGAAACGCATAAAGCTCCGCCGCCTGGTCGCCCGTATCGACTATATTGGCGGAGAGGGCTGCGTCTCGGACCATTCTCGCGAAGACCGGGCTCGCCATAGCCAGCATGGACCTGTTGACGCGGAAACCCGTATGTCCCGCTAGCAGGGTTATGTCGGCCGCTGTGCCCGTGAACTCGGGGTGGAGGTGGATCGTTTCGGGGACCATTGTTGCTCTATCGGAGGGGGAGAGCGTGGGTTGAAGGGGGTGAGTGTTGAGCCAGCCCAGTGCGGGCAGCCGCCTTTCGGCTGAGACCGCAGGAGGCCGAGAACAGAAGAGAAGGAGCGGTCCGGCGGGAGTGTCGGCTCGTGACCTGTCAAGTTAGTGGGTTCGAGGGTATGTCGCCGTGTGTGTGTGTGTCGGGGTGTTAGTACAGAAGCAATCGAAGAAAGTTTGGAAGACACCGAGCACGAGCTGGAGAGTGTTTGGTGGCTTGGTCCGCTCCTACCCGGTCGTTGCGATGTTTGTCACTTGTTTCCCTGGTCGTTGTTGACACAGACCGCCAGCCAGCGCCGCACGCGCCATCCGATGGGCGAGGCCATCCGACAAGATCTCCCGTTTTGGACTACACTTGCGACGCCTTTCTGACAGCCATCCCTCACTCCCTAACTTCAGTATGCTTGGTGCTGATACGCGCTGGTAACGGCAGCGTTGAGCGATAAACACGAGGCTTACTGTGTGTGCAAAACCAGAGATCTGGCAGATCGGGCGGAACGAGGGACGGTTGATAGTGGAATTGGCCGATCCCCGCCATCATCGTGCGGCATTTTGCCTTCAAGACGGCCAGTGAGCTCGGTGAGACAGCCAGCCGTTGGCGATCCAGCTTCCGTGCTTCCAGTGTAAACAACAATCCATGCTATGCGGTCCGTCTATGTTTGTCCTGCTTCTTGCGATCCCGATACACCACGGCTCGCCGCTGCGCGGCTCGCCTAGAGCTTCGAGAACACCCCCGCGCACGCCCCCTTCTCGTAGGAAACAAGCGTGCTCTTGTTCCTCGTGTACGCCATGATTCCCTCGTGTCCGTTCTCGACCCCGACGCCGCTCAATTTCCACCCTCCGACCGGCATCTCGGCGGGACTCTCGCCCCAGGTGTTGATCCAGGTGATGCCAGCGTCGAGGCGGCTGATGACCTCGCTCGCCTTGGCGAGATCATTGGACACGACGCCGGCAGCGAGGCCGAGCTCCGTGTCGTTCGCGCGCGCGATGAGAGTGTCAAGCCACCCCGAAGAGGTGTCGTCATAGGGCAAGATGGCCATGACGGGGCCGAAGATCTCCTCCTTCACGATGCGCATGTTGTCCGTGCACTCCGTGAACACGATGGGGCGGACCCAAAAGCCGTCCTTGTTCGGCGGTGTTTGCGCCGACCCGTCGTACAGCACCGTGGCGCGGTCGACCTCCTTCCCATGCTTGATGTACCCGTCGACCTTCTCCTTGTGCACCTTGCTCACGACGGGACCCATGTTGACGCCGTCGTCCATCGGCAGTCCGAGCCGGATACCCTCGCGACACCGCTGGAGAATGGCGCGCTCGAACTCGCCCCGCCTAGACTTCGGAATGAACACCCGCGTGCCGTTCGTGCACACCTGCCCGCTGCTGTAGAAGTTGGCCATCATGGCGACGTCGGCCGCCTCGTCCGTGTCCGCGTCGGGGAGGATGACGAGCGGCGACTTGCCGCCCAGCTCCATCGTGATGCCCTTCATGCCCTTGGCTGCTTCGGCTGCGACCTTGGACCCCGTGCTCACTTGGCCAGTGAAGCTGACCTTTGCAATCGCGGGGTGGGAGACAAGCGCGGCGCCGACCTTGCCGTCGCCGTACACCACGTTGAAGGTTCCGGGCGGCAGGCCGGCCTCGGCATAGATCGCAGCGAGCGTGTTGCCGTGCAAAGGCGTGACCTCTGAGGGCTTGTAGACCATGGCGTTTCCGGCCGCGAGGCAGGCGGCAGACTTCCACAGCGCGATCTGGATCGGATAGTTCCACGCCCCGATGCCGGCACACACGCCGACGGGCGCTTTGTAAGTGTGCACGGCGGCTCCCGGGCGAAGAACCGTCGTCTTGCCGTCCAGACCGCCGCTGGCGACAAAGTGCGCATAGTACTCCAACACGTCGGCGCCGGTCACGACGTCCACGGCCTGCGTCTCGCTCCACGCCTTGCCCGTGTCGAGCGTCTCCGTCTTCGCCAGCTCGTCATTGCGTTCCCGCAGAATCGAGGCGGCCTTCAGGAGTACGGCGGCGCGCTCGACGGGAGTCTTGGAGGACCAGACGGGGAAGGCGGCCTGCGCTGACTTGATCGCGGCATCGAGCTGGGAGGAAGAGGTCGTGTGGATCGTAGCGAGAGGCTGGGCGGTGGCGGGGTCGATGGACTGGAATGTCGCACTGGACGAGGAGGCGGCGGGCTGGGGCTTGCCGTCGTAGAAGGTGTGGATGTCTTTTGCGAATGTCATGGTGGGTTGGGTGGAGGACAAGTGAGGAAGACGGTGTCGATCAAGACAAGATTTCATGAGGGACGAGGGACGGCTTGGTAAGATCCGTTGCCCAGGGTGAGTGAGTGCCCTGACGTCATGCGGTAATCTGCACCAGGGGCTGTGGTATGCGGCCCTGGAAGCAGACTCCGCGACATGGTCTGGTGACCTCGGCTCCGTCTCACACGCACAGCGGGCACAGGCGGCACGCCGAGGTGAGGAGCTTAAAACGCTTGGCACCACCGCTCGCACCCGGACCCATACTACTCACGAGTTGCTTCCGTCCCCGTCCCCCGTCCCCCGTCGCCGCTCCTTCCTTGGCTCCTCCGCCTTTGTTTTGTCCTCTCCGTCGTCACCCCGGAATGTCTGACCCTGGCAATATGTTGCGCCTGTGTCTGGTCGTATGCTCATCGAATGGTCAGATGCTCACGACAGCCGTGTCCAGTGACCTATCGCAGCCCATTGCGTCCGGCGCACACTCCGGTAAACCCCCCTGCCCCCTTCTGCTGCAGCCTGACATCCGAGCCGCCCCGGTTCCGGATTCCGTAGAGCTTGCATTGACGTAGGCCGCTGCTCCGCGGCCCGCGGGCTGGAGCAAGAGCAGAGCTATAACATGCGATCGATTGTCATCCTCCCGCTTCTTCCCCAATCTTATCGATAACCCGCGACTTCAACAGTCCGCCTTGCTTATCTTACCGAGCGCTGATAGTTCCTGTCCCCTCGGCATCTCAGCTCACACGATCTCATCATCGCCTCTCGTCTCTCGCGTACCTCTCCTCTCCTCATCTGCAAGCATGACCATCGGGCCCGAGTTCGACAAGTCCAAGGCCTCAGGCTACTACGACACCGTCATCGTCGGCGGTGGCACGGCCGGGTGCGTGTTGGCGTCCAGGCTCACGAGCTACCTGCCGCACCACCGCGTGCTGGTCATCGAGGGCGGGCCCTCCGACCTCGACATCAGCCAGGTCCTGAACCTGCGCGAGTGGCTCTCCCTCCTGGGCGGCGAGTACGACTACGACTACCCGACGGTCGAGGAAGAGATGGGCAACTCGCACATCCGCCATTCTCGCGCCAAGGTGCTCGGCGGGTGCAGCAGCCACAACACTTTGATCTCCTTCAGGCCCTTCAAGCAGGACATGCAGCGGTGGGAGGACGCGGGGGCTGAGGGCTGGTCGCACCCCGTCATGATGCGCCTCATCGACAAGCTGCGGAACACGGTGCGCGTCGTCGACGCGCGCCACCAGAACCAGCTCGTCAAGGACTGGGTCAACGCTTGTTCCTCGGCCCTGGGGATCCCCGTCATCAACGACTTCAACAAGACGATCCGCAAGGAGGGACAGCTCGATAAGGGCGTCGGCTTCTTCAGCGTCTCGTACAACCCGGATGACGGCACGCGCTCGAGCGCGAGCGTGGCATACATCCACCCGATCCTGAAGGGGGAGGAGACGCGCCCGAACCTCACCATCCTGACTGAGGCGTGGGTGTCCAAGGTGCACGTGCGGAATGACACGGCCACAGGCGTCCACGTCACGCTGAAGGACGGCTCGAGCCTCGACATCTCCCCGGCCAAGAACGGCGAGATCGTTCTCGCTGCCGGGGCCGTGGACAGCCCGCGCCTCATGCTGCTCTCAGGTCTTGGGCCGAGGGACCAGCTGCAGGACCTCGGCATCGACGTGGTCAAGGACCTGCCCGGCGTCGGCGAGAACCTCCTCGACCACCCCGAGACGATCATCATGTGGCGTTTGAAAGAGGACCGTCCCGTGCCCCCCGACCAGACGACCATGGATTCCGACGCGGGCGTCTTCCTGCGCCGCGAGCCGACCCACGCCGGCGACAGAGCAGCCGACATGATGATGCACTGCTACCAGATCCCGTTCACGCTGAACACGGAGCGGCTGGGCTACGCGGCGATCCCGGACCGGTACGCGTTCTGCATGACACCGAACATCCCGCGTCCCAAGAGCAGGGGAAGGCTGTATCTCGTCAGCAAGGACCCGAAGGTCAAGCCCGCCCTGCACTTCAGGTACTTCACGGACCACGGGGGATACGACGCCGCAACACTCGTGGCGGGCATCAAGGCGGCGCGGGAGGTTGCGAAACAGCAGCCGTTCAGCGACTGGCTCCAGGAGGAGATTGCGCCAGGCCCCAAGTGCCAGAGCGACGAGGAGATCAGCGAGTACGCACGCCGCGCAGCGCATACCGTGTACCACCCCGCGGGCACTACGCGCATGGGCGCCGTGAATGACGACAAGGCCGTGGTGGGACCCGACCTCAAGGTCCGCGGTATCAAGAACCTCCGCGTAGCCGACGCGGGCGTCTTCCCCGAGATGGTCAGTGTCAACCCCATGCTGACGGTCCTGGCTATTGGCGAGCGCGCGGCAGAGCTCATGGCGATGGAGAAGGGTTGGAAGGGCGACGACGCCGCCAAGTTGTAAGCCCGCGCTGTACACTGTACGACAGAACGAACCAAAAACGAAACCAGATACAGGTACTTGGATGCATAATGTAAGCTACACGGGTGCTGTTGAATTGCAGGTACACAGGCCGACACGATCTGGGGGCAGAGGCGGAGAGGGATCGGTCACATCAGGACACAGAGCGAGTTGCGCTTCCGGTGGCGCGTGGCTGGGCGCGTGAGCCGCCTCCTCGGCGCGGGGAAGTAATGCTCGCTTCCCTCCGGCGTGTCAACGATGACGAAGCTGGGCGACGCGGAAACGACCCTCTTCCCTGTCCCCGTCTCCACAGTGCTCGGCATACTGGAAGGCATGCCGAGAGGGCGGTGGGCATGGACCTGCTGCAGTATATGCTCGAGTGCTCCGCCGAGGACGACCGCGCTGTTGCCCTCGACCATCGAGAAGGAGTCGTTGTAGCTCTCGTCGGCCGCGTGCGTCATCTCGTTTCCGCCGAACCAGGTCGGGTTCGTCTCGAGCGCAAAGTGTGCGCAGCCTATGCGCTTCACGTAGCTCTGCCGGGGAGTGAACTTGACGCCCGAGAGGGAATGGCGGATGCTGTCGTGCTGGTCGATAGGGAGGGAGTTGACGAGCAGGGATTCCAGACGGGAGATCTCCAGGCGGAGGAGATACTCTACCTCGTGGTCTGAGATTCCCAGTAGGGCGTACGCGTCCGCGTCGAGGCCGAGACAGGTCGTTGTCGAGCCTGGGCAAAGGGAGATGGCCAAGAAGATGGCCGAGGCGTACGCTGTGCGGATCGAGATGAGCGCGCGGTCCGGGTCCATGCCCTCCAGCAAACCTGTAGAGGGAGCAATAACGACCTCGAGCTGTCCGCCGGTGGACGCATTCAGCGCGGCCTGAGAAGGCGGGACGAACGGTCCCTCGGCAGACATCTGGACGTTCAGAATCAGTCGGCGAACGGCACCCATGGCCCTTGCCTGGACTGGCGTCGCCGCCACGCCCGAGTCCAAGTGCAACGAGAGCGTGACCCGCTTGCCCTGCTCGAACTCGCCCAGGAGGTGGGTATTCTCCTTGTCGAGGTGGAGACGGTACAGCTGCGCGTTGACTGCGCTGGCGCGGAGCTGCCGCATCGTCTGCGTCGACAGGCGCCCAGCGACGTCCACGACCTCTGTTGACTCCAGGACCGCCTGCACTGCGCTCGCCTGCCGGACTGCGATGCGGAGATCAGAGACTGTGCTGGGGTCGTGGTGGAAGAAGCCGTATGTGCCGTTCGCCGGCGCCGTGGTTGAGAGCGCACTGGTCGGGGCGAACAGGTGTCGAAGTGCCGGGTGGCGGCCATGCGGAACGTAGAGACCGTCGTCGCTTGGCCTGAGCGGGCAGATTTCAGCAGCGAGCTCGCCCTCGCCGTCCGCGTCGGTCGCCGCGATCAGGAGGTGGTGCGACAGGAGAACGTCAGCGCGGCGGAGGTAGCGAGAAGACGTTGCGCGGAACGCTCGCAGGACCGAAGGGTCCGACCACTCCATGATCCGCGCGATAAGGTAGGGGTGCGCCCTCTCATCGAGGACACACTGCCGCCCCAGCTGCGAGCGAGACGAGCGGAGCGGGTGGGAGGGACGCAAGTGACCCAGCTGGCGTGGCGGAGTGTACGGCGGCGTAGGCGTTGAGGGCGTGTGATAAGGTGAGCCGAGTCGCTTGATGGGCGTACGAGGGCTGTAACTGCCGGACGGGCTCGAGTGAATCCGAGGGAAGGTAGTGACGGGTGCAGCACGGCGCTGCGGGGTCACCATGAGGGGCGCGCGGCCTAGAGTTGCGCGGGACGTCGCTGGTCGGGAGGATTTGTACGGGCCTTTAGATGGGGCCATAACGATAACAGGAGACTGAGGGTTGAGGTAGGAGTGAAAGTGAGTAGGAGAGTGATGAGTGCGAGGAAGGGAGATGGCAACAACAATTGCGGGCACCGACATGACACGCTAACAACGCCGTCACAACAAGTGCTCACCGACCCCTGACCACTTCCCACCTGTCCATCACTCACGATCACAACAGCGTACTCGTAAGGTTGCATAAGGCTATGGTGGACGTTACATGGTACAGTAACACTGTATGTATGCTGTAAGAGCTATATGATTGTCCACGACTTGATTAAACGAATGTGCAGTAGGGGTCACAGACACGAGATCTGTACAACGGGGGGGCTTCCTCACTCTCCTTCGCTCATGCCTCAATGAGTCTCAATGGTCTCACACAGTCACGGACCTGACATGATTGCTGCTTCGTGCGGCAATAATCTCAGCGTCCTCCGTGCACGCGACGCACATACGTGGGCCATAGCCGAAGCACTTGAGGCAGCACGTCGTCTCGAACGCGAGCTGGTCGTCAGACAGCTCGCCCGCGTATGACTCCCACGGCACGAGCTTGACCTTGGCGAGCATGTCGAGGAGAATCTCGGTCTGCTCCGGCTTGCCGAGGTAGTCGAGCTCGTGCTCGATCTGCTCCATGACCTTCTCGAAGTGCTGGCGGAGCTTGTCGAACGTGAGCTTGAGGTCGCGCATGACGTGCGGCGGGAGGCCGACGCAGCGGACGTCGGCGTCGGAGCGGTCCTTGACGGCAGAGAGGAAGAAGTAGATCGCAGACGTGTACAGCATCGCGATCTGAGCTGTCACGTCGCGGCACTTCTCCTTCGGCGCCTCCGGGAGGAGCACGACGTGCGCGGGCATGCCGCCCAGGAAGGTCGAGCCGACTGGCGGGCGGATCGTGTCCGTGTCGTGGCGGAGGCCGTACTTGGCGGCTGGCTGGACGTTGACAACAAGGCGCTCCGTGTCACGGAGATCGATGGTCTGATGTCCGTTTCCGATGTGGGAAACGATGAGAACTGTCGTCGGGGAAGAGCCTGTTGCAACATCGCCCATGCAGAGCCAACGGCTCTCCTGGGGCTTGGCGAGACGGAAGAGCTCAGTGTCGGCCTCGGTCAGGCCTTGACTCATGTCGACACGGGTAGCGCGGCCCAGGATCGTGACAAGCTGGTCCGCGGGAGGCTTGATGATCTTAGCACCAGCCGCCGACTTGAGGAGGAGGATGCCGAGCTCGCGCTCGATGCGCACGTGGTGCCCGAGGGCGCTGCCCTTCGCCCGGAAGAGAGACGATTGACGCGCGAGCTGGTAGAGACTGCTGAAGTTGGAGAGAATGGCGACCATCTACGGGTGGCCGGGGTGGCTTTGTTGTTGTTCGCTGAGGGAGGGTTGGTTGTTGAGTTGAGGGCTTACCTCGTGGGCGCTGTCGAAGCAGGCTTATGTAGTGGCCGTCCGTGTGCCGCACAAGGAGGCGCTCGGAGACAGGCCGCAGACACCGCACCCACGAGCCGCGGAACACGAGTCGCGACCCCGCCCGGGCATTGGACATCGACAAAGCAACTGCCGGAAGGAGGTCAGTGTGACCGCAAAGTTTCGAGCTCGAAGCAGGGAAACCGGAGCACTGAGGGCTTTGTTTGCGGGGTCTCCGCAACACACCCGGTGGAGGCCGTCCACCCCGTCTGAGCCCGCACACGAGCCCCGCCGTCGAGAGCGCCTGTCAAAGGGTAACGCGGTCAAGAACAATGCATGGGCCGCCGCATATTCGCGCATTGCGCTGTCACTGCTCATTGGTCTGGAACGTTCACGCTGTTACTCGCGCATTCCACCTCCGCAATGCCCCTTGGCGTTCGTCTCGTGCGGGCCGCTGCGGGGCGGCGAACAGCGCTGTGGCCGGTAGCTGCCGCTGCACCACGGGCGACCAGGCTTACAATGGAGCACGCTTCGAAGAATTCTTCACATGTCGCAGTTCCTGGCCGTTGCTATGCATGTCCAACTTTCATCTTCCAATTTAACACTGTGACTGACGTCGAAGGAACACCGCAAGTCGTGGCGGCTGCGAAGAGAGGCATGAGCAGCAGAAGCTACGTTGTGGTCAGTGGACTTGAGACTCAGTGTGCGCTGTCGGATCGGAAGTTCCAGACGCTGCATCGCCCGTCTCCTCGTCGGCTCCCTATCGTCGCCGACCACGGCGCGAACCGCCACTGGGCCAACTACGGCTCGCAGTGTCTCGTCGGCGCCGGTCGCAAGTTGCCTCCTCCTTCGCTCGCATCGCCCCCGTGCCACTCCTCCGCCTTCGCAGGTTCAAATCAGAGCTCCAGGGTTCGACTCTGCCTGTCCACAGCCCTTCCTCCCCTCCCTCAGTTATCGGCGCCGGGAGATTCCCCGGAGCACGCGCTACTCACACAAGAGATCCCCGCTGTCCCCCTCTGCAGACCTCATGGCTTCCTTTGCTCCTCGACATCAACACACGTCCTCCCCCACACCTCCCCCACACCTCCCCCACATATCCTCCATGGCAAAGGAATCTGAGTCTAGGACAACAGTAGCATAGTACAGCAGATTCCGCCTTGAAGTTGGTTTCGCCGTCACCCCTGAGAGGGCAGTAGAGGCACACTGAAGCGCGAGCAGACGCGCCCCCTTCAATAACAAGGGGTCCAGGAGCGTACTCTTTTTGCTGCTCTATACCCCTGCGCAGCAAGCATGCGTTCAGCGTGTTCCAGGCTCCGCTTACCGCGGATAGCACCAGCTGAACTACTTGTACCGACCACCGAGAGGACGAACCGCAGGAGTGGGCTGTCTGTCCCGCAACGGCGATCGTCTCGACCACCGAGCAAACCAGGCCACCTCGCCCTCCTGTCTGCCCCTCCCGACTCGTCCCACATAGCAGTACAGAAGTACGTCCCGTTGGGGGGCAACAAGTCGCTGTCCTCGTCCTCCCTGCTGTCCTCCCTCCTTTTCTCGGCCCACTCTCCCGAATGTAAGTGTACTGCCCCCCGTAGCAGCTCGCCCACATGTCCAGCGGCGCCATACCCGGAGATGTGGACACGACAGAAGGCTGGCACCACGACATGCTGTCGTTGTTGACCTCGGCATCACGCGATCTCGCGCCCAATGTCGTAGCAGCAGCGGTGGACGGCGGTGCCGTCTGCGCCGCCATTGGATCAGCGAGAGGGACATCTGGTCTCAGCCGCTGCGACCTGCGGGCGGGATGACTCACGACAGAGAGTTTGCAAGGGAGCACGGCTTATATCTCGGCGCAGCTCCACCGCACGCCGCCGCACGTCACAGCGGCCGGCGGCGCAGTACGCACCCACCAGCATGCATGCAGCAGGCGGCGTACTTTAGCCTCAGTACGGCATCTCGTAGTCAGCTGCAACATCTGAGTTCGGGAACGCTCCAACTGTTCTGGGTCTGCACGATAGTGGATTGCATCGTGCAACCCGCTCCTGCCTCTTGCCTCTTGCCTCTGGCATGACCGGATGCCTGACACCCACGACTAAAGGCCATGCAGTTATCAGAGCTTCGCGGCGCAGAGAGGAGCTTGGAATTCGTCGACAACAAGCGGAGGAGGATGGAACGGCGGAGATCCAAAAGATAAGCCTACTACAGGGGTCGAACCTGCGACCGTTGGCGGTCTCGGTGTACTAGCCGAAAACCAACGCTCTGGCCACTGAGCTAAGCAGGCTGGCAGATCGACTGATCAGCGTTGCGCCCCGGGGCTCCATGTGCCCTGCGCTCTGTGCCTTGCGCCCTCACTTTGTCTTGTTCTTACGACCTCCAGTCTGCAGAAATTGTCGGCCATGCAACCCGCCCTCTCCGCAGACCACACTGGTTCACTCTGCCCACTCTGTGCTGGGCCCAGTCGGCTCGCTGCCTTCGCCGTCGCGCACTCGCACAGTCTATCAGAATACATGACTAGTCTATAGGAGGCTCGTATATAACAGGATTAAGGGGCTCAGATTAAACAACGGCCGCGCCGCCCGGGCGCGCGTTCATGGCGTCTAGGCGGGAGTGTTCGGCCGCTTCTTCACGTGCGTCTCGGTAGCTCGACGCTCCCGACACGCCGTACGCCGATGCCGACGAGGGGGTGCAGCCCGCACCTGTCGATGCGGGTGCGACGCCCACAGCGCCCATGTCTTGTAACAGGTGCACCTCGTCCGATTCCTACTCGAGACGCTGCGAGTACTCGGGACGGGAGGGGGCGTGGGACTCGGCGCTGATCGGCGAGTAAGGCGTGTTCATGCGCTGCGGGGGGTAGACGACGCCGGGCGGAGAGGGGTACGACGTCTGCTGGTTCACCAGGCCCATGCCCGAGTCGCTGACGTCGCGCTCGTGCACGGCGTGCAGCGGGATCGCGCTCTCGGGGTTCTTAACGCGCGGGTCGTAGGTCTTCCAGCTCTTAGGCGCGGCGACGGGCTGTCTCAGTTAGCTTGGGACGATGCTACGAAAGCTAGAATTTAACTCACAGGGAAGTACTGCCTGTATCCCCACCAGGCGGTGAGGACGCCGACGATGCCGCCGGCAATGACATCGGTCGCGTGGTGCCTGTAGTCCATGGTGCGAGAGACGGAGACGAGGGTCGCGCCGGTGATCGGGGCGAGGAGGATCCAGCTCTTGATCGTGTATCCCTTGCGGTTGAGGGCGCGCATCTTGGCACTGAGGAAGAGTGTGAGGTACCACATGCCGCACCACGCGAAGCTCGAGTGGCCCGAGGGGAAGCTGCGGAAACCCTCCTGCAGGTGCTCCGTCTCCGTGCAGATCTCCCACGACGTGAGCCCGTGCACCGGGTTCGCGGTGTAGTCTGCCGGCGGCGCACAGCGGGAGAACAGGTCGGGACGAGGGCGGCCAACAGTGATCTGGCGTTAGTTAGACGTCTGGATCACATTAACTCACCTTGACAAAGTCGGTGAACGAGACGCAAAGACCGAGACTCAGGATGAAGCCGAGGATCGTGTTGTGCGCATCCCAGAACGAGCGCTGAATGGCACTGTGCGTTAGCTTGCGTAAAGAGATACTTTAGCTAGACTCACGCGCAGACGATCATGATGACGGCCGGCACGACGCCGAACAGCACGGCGAGCATCCAGACAGGCACGCGTTCATGCTCAGCGTAGGGATGCGCCAGGGACGTGTCCGTGATGTCGAAGAGACGGCGGTACCCATCGATCTTGTCGATGAGGTAGAAGATGCCCTGGTGCGGTCAGTTGTTTGCTCGCTCATGGTCCAGAATTAGAGTTGAGGGATCTGGTGGGGCCGTCACCAGTCACACAAAACGGAATAACAACGCCACACCCATATGCTCAGGTAAGCGAGTGTACCCGCGGGCTGAGCAGCGTTGTCCCGCATGCTCTCGGTGCCGGCGTGACGTGACATTCTGGCTGAGCACCAAAACACCACACAAGACGGAGGGAACGCCCGCATGCACCGCGGCACGGTACACGGCAGAGGGCGGTAGCGCGGTCGAGTGGGTGGGTGTGCCGTGCCCAATGCCAAGACCGGTTTTCGACTGCGCAACAGCACAGGTGGCAAGGACGGACAATGCAGCGGGCTGTGCCATGCATCCGTCTCCGGTGGCCGGGTGGCCAGGTGGCAACGGCCCATCCGCCCGCTGCCGATGCAGGTCGTGCGACATCCTACTCGCTGGCATCGATGCTCGTGTGACTGGTGGGTAGCACGGCTTGGCGGCTCCGAATGGATGCTGGGCGGGAAGAGGAGCGGGCCTGGGGCTTGGTACCCGGTCACTGGAACTGCAGTTGAACTCACCCATAGGAAGATGCAGATGATCCAGTCGGGGAGGTATGACCAGAAGACGCGCCACTTGTATGGCTTGTCTGGATTGTCGACGTAGGGCATGAGCTTCTTGACCATGGTGCCGGCGATGGGGTGAGGTGTGGTGGAGAGGAGAGAAAGAGGTTGAGTGGTGGTGAAATTAAACCGAGCTTGTGTCCGGGGGTGTGACGCTGAGCCAAGAAAGTGCGGCCATGGTTCCAGGGTTGATCGGCGCAGCCACCCTGTGCTCACCCCTCACCCTCACGCAGCCTGGGCTCGATCTCATTCATCCTCCACTCCATAGGCTATGGCCCGATCTGGTTCCTGCTTCCCGCAGACTCACACAGTATCACGCAAGTCACGTGTTCCGAACACATGGCTGTGACGTAGAGCCAGACCTCAACGCGAGCAAGACGAAACGCGCTTCTTGACACTACTTGCCCAACACCGCCCAGCACAGCAACAATGACCACGAAAGAGCTCGAGCATCAGGTTGCTGGGCACAAGGGCGTCCAGACCGATGACTCGGGAGAGCTCGTCTACAAGGTGAGTGCGGGCGAGCTGCGAGTATCGAACTGCAAGGTGTGCGCACTGCGTCCTGCAGCAGCTGTGTCACTGAGCAGCGAAACGTCCCCCACAGCACACTCGCAACTCCCAGCTAGGCTGTCTGTGTCCCAAGCTGACAGCAGCCCGCCCTTCCCACCGAGATCGCATTCTACGAGCACGTCGCCCAGCACGCCGACACTCTCGGCCAGCTCCGCCCCTTCATGCCCGTGTGCTACGGCAAGTTGACTCTGCAAGGCGAGGAAGACGGCGCCGGGGGTGTGCGCGAGGTAGCCGACTCGGGCTCAGAGGTGAGTCCCCCGCGCTAGCTGCGCTAGTGCTTCGATTGCGTCTAAGCTGACCCCGCAGTCAATCGTGCTCGAGAACCTGACGTACGGATACCTGGACCCCTCCGTGCTCGACGCCAAGCTCGGAACCGTGCTCTACGACGAGAACGCGACTGAGGAGAAGAAAGCGAGGATGATCAAGAAGGCCGCCGAGACGACCACTGGCCAAGTGGGATTGAGGCTGACGGGATGCCAGGTGCGTGCGCAGCGGGCCGGAGCCGGTACTAGGCCGAACTTAGCTGACAGACAGACGTGGCATCAGCCCTCTCAGAGCTACATCTCCACCCCGCGTCAATTCGGGTACGACCTGAAAGTGGAGAACATGCCCGCCGCGCTGGGCCGGTTCTTCCCTCTCCCCTCCGAGTCTGTGAGCGAATACATCGACCCCTCCGCCCAGCCCGCCGGCGCGACCTCAACGTCAGACCCGGCGTTCAGCGAGCCGTCAGCCGAGCCGAAGTCTTACACCAGCCACGCCATCCCTCTCCCTCTCCTCCAGCGTCTCCTCAGCGCTCTCCTCGAGCGCCTCGAGAAGCTCCGCTCGGCCCTTGCGTCCGCTGAGCTCAGGGCCGTCGGCGCCTCGCTCCTCGTCGTGTATGAGTCTGACCCGACTCGATTGGCGGAGTGCTTCACGGCCCTGGACGAGGGACGGACAAAGTGGAAAGAAGACGCCGAGATTGATCCCGACGCCGAGTCGGACGAAGGAGAAGAGGACGAACTGCCCCTCCCGATCTCGCTGCATCTTATTGACTTTGCGCACACGTTGCCGAAACCGGGAGGGGGACCTGATGAGGGCGTTCTCCTTGGGCTGGACAAGTTTACGGAACTCGTCAGGGGACGGCTGGAGGATGTGCGCAAGGCGCAGGAGGGTGGTGAGGAAGACCAAGACGAGAGGGAGACGAAGAAGCCCAAGACGGCCTAGTTACGACAATAGATACATGACTTACAGTGATGCTACATGATGCTACGTGCTCCGTCGCTACTCAGCCACCACCCCAACTGCGGCTGCGAGTCACTCACACTCGCTCGCGCTACATAACGGTACAAGCCCCGCGCTCGAGCTCGTCAAAATCGTCCGTCCACCACCGATACGCTCCCCTGCCTCGTTCCTGCACGCCCCTCTCCTTCATATCCCGGCTGAGTTCCCCAACCTCGCGCGCCTGTCTCCAGACCATGGGCGGCGTGGCGCGTCTCCATCCCCAGAAGCTCTTCACGACGTTCCTGCCCTCCTCGAGCTCAGCGTCGGCGTACTCGAACGGCGTGGAACTTATATCGCTGTCGCCTGCGCGGGGGCGGGAGAGGACGGCGGCCTCGTTGTACGCCTCGTTCGAGAGCCGGTGGCAGTCGACGAGAGAGATGTAAGCCCCAGACGGGCGCGAGCGGAGGAACTCGCGCAGCACGCGGCCGTCGGCCTTGGTCCCGTCTGCGGCTAGGAGTCTCAACTGTGGCAGACCGCGACAGAGCGCGACGAGGCAGGACGCCGAGACCTCTTTGGCGCTGCCGATTCTGAGTTCGCGCAAGTGAGACGTGCGCAGGGGGGACTGCGGCACGGCGCCCGGGATGAGCTCGTAGAGCACCGCGTTGTCGACGGCGCCGTAGCGCCCCGTCTCGTCCAGGTCCAGGTGCGTGAGCAATGGCATGCTCCGCACGAGCTGGGCCAGCAGCGGCGGGGGGTCCATGTAGAACACGGGCTCGAGGGAGGCGGCCTCGAAGATGCGCATGTTTGGCAACTTGCCGATAAGCAATTCCACAGCGTCGGTTGTCAGGTTCGTGCAGCTACTGAGCACTAGATGCTCCAGCGGACTCCCCTGGGAGGGCAGGCTGTCGACGTATTCCTGGATATCGGCCTGGGAGAGCCATCGGCACCCGAGCAGATCCAGAGTCGTGAGATTAGGAAGTTGCGCGAGCCGGTTGAACAGCTTCTGGCCTGAGGAGTCTGCCAACCCGCTGATCCGGAGGGTTCGTAGGGCTGATGATTGAGAGGGGGACAGGGACGCAATGTACTCCTCAATAGCCCCGAACTCGAGCCCCTGGCACCGGCTCACGTCCAGTTCCCTCAGCGCCAGGCCTTGCTCCAGGACAGCGGCCAGGACTGGCCGTACCTCGAGCTTCCAGCCTTTCAGAATGAGTTCCTCAAGCCGAGGAGAGGCGCGGATCAGGTCCACCAAATCAGCTACTGAGAGGCTCTGCGCGCCCCGCACGTCGAGCCGCGTCAGTGCCGTCCAGTCCCAGTGCCCCGTGGACAGGCAGGGCTTGAGATCGAGGCCGGCGACAGAGTCCAGCCCGCGGAGGGAGAGATGGCGCACGCAAGGCCGGGCATGCGACATGATCTGCCGCAGTGTGTTCCGGTGCAATACGCAAGCGAGGGGGGGCATGTCTGCGTCGCTCCAGAGCGAGCCGTCAAACACGAGCGAGCGCCACTCAGTGCTGACCCGCGAGAGGCGGACGAGCTCGCGCCGCCCGCCGAGAGCACCGTCCCACTTCCCGTGACCTGGAGACGCGGCCCAGGACGCGAGCAGCGCCGCGAACACCTTCAACTGCAGTTCGCGCGGAAGCATGGAGCCGAAAAGGTCAGGTTCCGGGAGGGCGCGGTACGACAGCGTGCCCCAGACGAGCTCGTCGGCTACGGCCGTGCTCTGCACGCCAGCAGCGAGCACGACGCCGCGCGGCGGGGGTACCTTCTTTTTCTTCGGAAGGAGCTTGCGCGCCGTTGTCGGGGACTCGGGGCGGGGTTCGAGTTTCGACGGCGGCGGCGTCGCCGGGTCTTCGCGCGGGATATCCTCGAACGCGGTCGAGAAGGACATGGAGCTGCGGCGCAGGAAGGAGCGCAGCGACGGGCGCGGCGAACCCTCCTCGTCTATGGACTGGCGGGAGCGTCTGCGGTCCAGGCCGCGGCGGACTGCGGCGCCGAACCTGCTGCTCGACGACGAGATCGTCGACCCGGGCGTGGGCGGCTCGTCCTCCAGAATACTCGACGACGGGCGCGAGTGCAGCGCAGGAGACTCCGCGATCATCGGTTCCTCGACGACCGTCGCGCCCTCGAGCAGCGCGAACGGGGCCACCATGGCCGGCGCGGCTCCGGGGGGGAGAGGCAAACTGCTAGCGGGGGCGGAGGGAGGAGCCGGAGCAGAGGGCACGTCCTCGTCATACGGGAAGGGGAAGAGGTTGCTTGAACTCCGCCGGCGGGGGAGCTGCAGCGGCGACAGCGAGAGCGAGTTCGTGCGCCGGTACTTTGCCACTGGGGCTGAGGTGGCCGAGGCGAAGGGCGGCGTACGCGGGGTTTGCAGCCGGGGCGAGTTCGGGGACACGCTGCCCGCCGCGTCGAGCTGGGGCGGGGGCTCGATGTCCAGTGGGGACGACATGGCGATAAGGAGGGACGATACGTCGGTGCTGCTCGCAAGTGCGCGGGTGATATATGAGAGTGGAACGAGAGGTGCAGCAGGAGATAAGGGTGTGACGGGCTAGAGGCTAGACGGCTAGCACGAGGGCGCGGGTGACTAGTGAGCGAACGGGTTTGATGCGCCAGGAAGGTGTCTTGTGACAGATGTGAACAGCCGGGGGGTGTGAGGATCACGGATCACGGGCCCGGCTGGGCTACAACAGCGAAGAGACACACGGGGTGTGGACGCTGTTTGATCCGGGGTCAGAAGCGTGCAAGCGTGACTGTTGGGGGGGCGGCGGGAGGCCTTGGACTGGTGTTCTGCGGTAGTGGTGGTCCGGTGGCGTGAAGGACCCAGTGCGACAGTGATAAGTGACAAAAGGGGTGACAGAGCAAGGCAATGCGAAGAGTGAAGAGAGGGAGGGTGCGGTATGTGATCTCTATCGGCGAGAGAGAGAGAATGAACGCACGAGATCAGGTGGCAGTAGTCAGAGCAAAGGAGATACGTGCGCACGACTGAGGGAGGGATGCACTACTGTGCGCATTGGAGTGAGGAGTGGCTCCTGGGTGAGCGGCGACAGATGACAGATGAAATGCGGGGTAGACCGGGTGGATGATGTCACTTGACCAGTGTCTTCGATCCCATACAGACAATCTAGAGTGAGTTCTTAATCCCACTTTCCTTGTTCAGTATCTTGCGATTGTGCGAGGGCTATTCTTTCATTTCTGCGTTGAATACAATTCTGTGCACCACTGGATCCATGTGAGCATGGCGTCTCCTTGGCGACCTCTCCTGCGCCTGCTGCGCCCGCAACCGACGCCCGACGCCGAGGTATGATATACGTAGATCATCCCTTCCCTGCTATCGCTTAACAGGGGCGTGAGCCTTTGATAATTCACACAAAGCAGTCAGTGGAGCACACGGCTTTCGCACTTCTACACACAAATGCACTCGGTTGAAAAGTTCATCCTGTGTGGTGTTTGTTTCTGTGTGCTTGTCTTTTGTCGTAGCCTGTAACAGCGGGGAGACTTGAGTCGGGCGACACTCCCGTATCGCACACGGCCGGGTCACTTGGCCGCGCTTGACCGCGCTTGGGCACGGTACCGGTCCGCTTTGCCCAGCAGCACCGTGCGAGGAACCCAATCGAGGAACCCAGTTCAGCCTGAAACTAAACTACGAGGCACTGCCAGAACTTAGCTGCTGCAAATCAAGTGGTGCTCGTGAGAATGGTGGTGTGCATAGAAAAGGGTGCAAATGCAAGTCTATCGTAGGGTTCGGGTGGGTTGGTTGGGGGGTAACTATACTATCTGATGATGTGCGCTGCACTAAGACTGTGCGGAGCTGTCCACACAGTCTCATGGTCTCGCGCTGACGCGCTCGACTTTTACATGAAGCTCTTCTGGCCGTGGCGGGCCATCTCGACGACCTTCCATCCGCCGGTGAGCTCGTTGTCGACCTCCTTGTCGATGCGCGTGAGGACGAAGGCGTAGCGGCACTGCTCGACGCCGTTCTCGTTGCCGACAATGACCTCGCCCGTCTTGGCGCTGCGGAAGCAGAGCACCTCCTGCGACGCGAAGGAGATGACGAACACCGGCACGTCGTTCTCAAGCAGCTTGCCCGAGACAATGTCGACGTGCTTGATGTCGAGAATCTTCGAGTCGGAGACGAGGCCCTGCTTGATGTACTGGCCCATCGTGGCCCAGAGGACGTTGAAGGTCTGGAATGTCAGCTACGATCACCGAGGGAGACAGCTGGAGCAGCTAGCGCTGCTCGCCGCACGCCGCGCAACTCACGGCCTCAGAGCACCACTGCTTGAGCGCTTCCCGGTCCGCGCTCAGGTACGCGTCCACTACCTCGGGGACGATGTACTCGCGGAGCTCGCGCGTGAACGAGTCCATGTTGAAGTCGGGGTCCATCTCGCGGATCGTGCGGATGACGCGCGCCGTCTCGTTCTCGCCGAACCAGCCCGCGACCGTCGACGCCATCGAGCGGAAGCTCTCGACCGCCGGGTTCTCAGACTCGTAGTACTGCTCCCGCAGCTTCTGGTACGTCGGCGACTCGGTGATGAACGACAGGCGCGACGACGTCGGCTCCTGGTTCGCGGACAGGACAAGGGCTTCTCCGGCACTGGGCGTTAGCTTCGATATTGACGGCACGCCAGCTGCTTCAGCTCGCTGCACCAGCCGCTGGCGACACTGGTAGATGCAGGTCGCCCACGCTGCAGCTGGCGCGCTCGCTCCGCTCGCTCTCGTACTCACTCAGGGTTCTCAGCGACACGCTTGCTCTTCTTGCCAGCCTTCTGCGCGCGGAGCTCGCGCTTCCTTCGTCGCTCCTCCTTCTCCGCGTATCCTCCGTACCGGGCGCCAGTGCCGGCGGCGTCGTCGAAGGCCTCGCTCACACTCGCCGCGATCTGCTTGTACGCCTCGGTGTCGCGGATAGGCTGCGTCGCGCGGTCGGCGAACGCAGAGACGGACTGCGACGCAGCCGCGATCGCCTTCAGAACCTCAGAGTCGGCGAGCGCCCGGTTGATCGCCTCGTTGACCGACATGCCGGCCTTCTTCAGGTCCTCGGCCGCCTTGGCGAGACGCGGGTTCTCCTTCATCAGGTTCGCCATCTGGTTGTCAGCTTGGACATCGGGGACGAAGAAGCTGGAAGGCATGACGCAAACGGAGCCGCTCGTAGTTCCGCCCGAAGGCAGCGGCAAACCGCGGTCCGCCGTGGGGGCTAATCGTTCGGCTGCTGCAAGCGACTGCAAAGCTTTCTACTCACCCTGGTGCGCTCGTACATCTCCCTGGCGGCCTTCATGGCCTTCGAGTCGGCCATCTTGTCGACCTCTCCGGAGAGCTGCTTGACGTTCTGCTGCCAGCCCTGGTTCTTCTCGATCTCCTCCTTGAACACCTGCAGGAAGACCTTGAAGGGGCTCTGGGGCGGGCCGGCGTCCTCGTCGTATCCGCGCTTCTTCTGCTCCTGCTCCTTCTTCTCGTCCTTCTTGTCCTCCTTGGTCTCCTCCTTCTTCTGCTCGTTCAGGCGGATGGACGTGCCGGAGAAGGTGCGGGCCTGGAGGGCGCGGGCGTACGCCGCGCGCGGCAGGGGTGCCGGTCGGACGAGGGGACGGAGGGCCGAGATACCGCGCATCGTGCTGGTGCTGCTGGTCGTTTTAGAGGTGGTTAGGAATGTAAAGGTGTGGAGACAACGAGTTTTCCGGAGAACATTATTCAACGCTCACTCGGCCTCGCAGGTGGAAAAACGGCCCTCGGCTACTCCGGCGCCTGCACGTGGCTAAACATGGGGGTGGAATAAAGCACGCCATAAGTCCGAAGACAAGCGGCTGAGTCGGCTTTCTAACCCCTCTCACCCTGCCCGCGTTCGAATCCACTGCTGACGCTGCGTTTTGGCGTGCCTCGACCGAGACCGAGATAACCGAACCAAGCCCTTCCTCGTCCGGAGGGATGTTCCGACAATACCCCGGTCCAGCGAGCACCTTCTCCACGGATCATGCTGCGTGGCGTTGAGCCCCACCCGGCGGGCTCAGCCGACTGGTATCGTGCGCCGGAGAACCGTCGCGATTTGCATCGTGGATATCGCCACCCGCCGGTTCAACAGTTCCAGTCCGTGTGGAAGGGGAGGTTGTCAGCGACGTACGGCACTGTTGTGACGAGTGGTCGGACAAGGATAACAGAATAATACATGGTGGAGCGAAATGATAGAAGTTTACGAAGCTGGGATGTCTACGTTCTAGTCGTCCCTCGGCCCACACCGCGAGAGGACGTACTGTCGCACGCGCTTCTGCTCCTCGCCGCCAACGCCGTCAATGTCCTCCGGATATTGCGAGTCGGCGTTGTGCTGTCTGTCAGCTATTTACCCTAAGCGTCGAACAGCTTCTGGTTGCGCGAGAAGTCACGTTAGACAACCAACCCAAGACTCACCCTCTCGCGGTCCGCGCCCGCCTCGATGAGCACAACGGCCGCCTCGCCGTGGCCGCTCTCCATGGCCAGGTGGAGAGGCGTGTTGCCTGCCCTGTCCGAGGTGTTGAGCCTCGTGCGCGGCCGGCCCTCTGGCGGATTGAGGAGGACGTTCAGCATCGCAACGTTGCCCGTCGTCGCGGCGCGGTGCAGAGGATGCTGGGAAGCGCGGTCCTTGATGTTGATCTGAGGTCAGCTACGCAGTGGAACCGTCAAGCAGAGGGAGGATCTGTCCTGCGACACGACCTCCCAAGCACTACTTACATCAGCGCCACGCTGAATCAGCAGCCTCGCAAGCTGTCGTTAGCTCAGAACAAGCGCAAAGCAGCTTACCGGAACATTCCCCTTCGACGCAGCATAGTGCAGCGCACCCTGGCCCTTGTCGTTGACCGCGTCAAGCTTGGCGCCCACGTCGAGCAGCTCCGTGACGTTCTGCTTATGTCCTGACGAGGCGGCGACGAGAAGCGGCGTCCATCCCATCGCGTCGCTCGCCTCGAGGTCGGGCTGGTACGAGAGCAGCAGCTGCAGCACGCTCAGGTTGTCGGCGCCGGCAGCCCAATGCAGCGGTGTGCGCCCATCCTGCTGTCAGCTCACGCTACAAAACGACTAGCTTCGTTGAGAGCATTGAATCTGGACTCAGAGCTCCAATTCTGAGGCATCCGAACCTAACGCAACGTCTGTCGGACCTGCGAACGAGGAAGGCAGCACTCACGTCATCCTTCTTGTTTATCAGCGTCGGGTCCTCGGCGAGAAGCGAGCGGATGAGACCAGGCTGGCCTGTCGTCAGCTCAATTTACAGCAACTGTAGCTCACCTTCCTGCGCGGCTCTGTGAATGCTGAAGGTCGCTGCCATTGTCAATGAGTACGGTGCAGACGATGACGACAGGAACACTGACGAAGCGGACAGTCATGGCTGCCGCCTGGTGGAGGTTCGATCGCTCCGTTACGTAACGAGGTTGATAAATACACGTGGCCCCATCCTCTCATTGTTTACACTTGCTACTTGTGCTCAAGCCTCCTGCGATCGAATCCCAGCGCAGCCAGCGGCCAACATATACAGGTGCGGATGAGACCGAGACGGAAGTTTATGGCTGCATTCGCACGGTGGAGTCACTCCAGCTCAGCCTATTCCCAACAGAACTCAGCACCGCCGCGCTCATCGTCCTGGACGGAGTCCTGAATGACTAAAAGGCTTGGAGGCTTGGCTGAACGCAGCCTACGTAATTGAGTCGCCAGGAAGCATGCACGAGCTCCGCGCTCGCTCCGGAGGGGGGTGTTGTGGCCAGGCACAGGTACGCATTTAGAGAGCCGAGCAGAAACCAAACAGCCAAGCAGCAGCCGATACACGCGACCGTGCGAAGTCTTCCCAGCAGCGCTCCAACGCCCAGCGCCCCCCGCCCCGGCCGCCCCGGCCGCCCCAGCCGTACATCACACGCGCAGCCCCCGTCCCGGACCGCCATTCTCTCCCAGACGCGCGTAGCAGCACCGGCATTCCCCGTCAGCCTCACCCTCACCCTCACCGCAGCGCCCCCTCCGCCCTCCGCCCTCCGGCCGCCTACCTGAATAGTGAATCCTGCTTCTGGTAGCAGGCACAGACGGACAAACGAACAGACGGTGCGATCAAAGCACCGCGCACCGCACGCACCGCCTTGCTCGTCCCCCCTGCATGCATCCGTCGCTCGTCGCCTCAACTCGAGACGTCGCTCTCTGACAAGCTTCTTGTTCCTTTCCACTCATCCCTCCGCGCACCTGCACGCACTCGCTTTCGCACACCGCACACGCGCACGTCTTGGCCCCTCGCAGCCGCAACGTGACGACACACGACCGACTCCAAGACTCTTGAGCACCAGCGCCCCGAACTCCGCAGCAGCATTAACACCCGCTGTATAAGACGACCTCGACACTCTTTCGCAACTACCTTCCCTTCCCTTCTCGATCTTTGAAAAGCGCACGCTAGCAAGCACAGCAGCGAGCATGCTCCTTTTCAAGACGCTCGTCGCGGGCCTTCTGCCCCTCGCTGCGGCGCTGCCCCCGATCATTCGTACCGGCAAGTACCTGTACGACCAGAACGGAGAGCGTTTTTTCATCAAGGTGGGCTTGAAGTTCTTGGGTTACAGCTGACCTGCAGGGAGTCGCGTACCAGCCCCAGGGCCGTCTCGCCGAGCAGACTGCGGACAATGAGGAGCAGTGAGTTCACCGGCTTTGGCTTGCGGCGGCGCCAGGGACTAACATACCCAGCGGTGGCTTCCCCGAGCCTGACTCCTACATCGACCCGCTCTCTAGCAAGGACAACTGCACCCGAGACCTGCCCCACCTCCAGGAGCTCGGCGTCAACGCCGTCCGCGTCTACTCCGTCGACCCGGCGAAGAATCACGATGACTGCATGAAGCTCTTCAACGACAACGGAATCTACGTCCTCCTCGACCTCCCCCTCCCCGCCAACGGATCGATCAACCGTGCTGCCCCCACCTGGACCACTGCTCTCCTTGATGAGTACATGCGCACCATCGACGTTTTCAACAAGTACGACAACGTCCTCGCCTACAGCGTCGGAAACGAGGTCGTCAGCCGCGCCGTGAACACCGATGCCGCCCGTAAGTTACACACCACTTACTTGCAACTGACAACCAGCGTTCGTCAAGGCTGCCGCTCGTGACATCAAGGCGTACCTCCGCAGCATCGGCTCGAACGCCATGGTGTCCTACTCTGCTGTCGACGGCGACTCGACCTTCCGTGGAGGTGTCGCTGAGTACCTGACCTGTGGCAACGACAGTGTTACGATTGACCTGTACGGTGAGTTGTGTTGGGAGGCTGTGGCTGCAAGATCTGGTGGCGTAGATCGCGATGGCACTGGCCTCGAACTCCAGGCTCCAGGATCTGCCCGCAGCTCGCACCAGCGCATTGTTGCATCGCTGACCCGTTCCAGGCCTGAACAACTACGCGTGGTGCGGTTCTTCCTCAGTCACGGCCTCGACTTGGAGCAATATGGTTGACGACTTCAAGAATGTGCCTGTGGCAACCTACATGTCCGAGTATGGATGTAACAAGGTCATGCCCCGTCTCTGGCAGGAGGTGGACGCTCTGTACGGTGACACCGCGGTCACCGATGTCTTCTCCGGTGGTGTGGCCTTCAGCTATTTCCCCACTAGCGATGGGTATGGCATGGTCGAGTTTGGTGGTGACGGTAAGGACGTCACCACCAGCGCGGACTTCACGAACCTCGCGCAGCACCTGAAGAACGTCACTACCGCTAAGACTCCCGCCAAGGCCGGCGCGCAGACCGGTAGCATCGAGTGCCCCGCGGACGGCGCCAGGATCAACGCGAGCTCGAAGCTGCCGCCGACTCCTAACAAGGCGGCGTGCGACTGTGTCAACGACAACGCCCTCTCGTGCCACGTCATCTCGGCGACCGCCAACGACCCCGCCAAGATGGGTGCGCTCACCGACTACGCCTGCTCGCTCCTCGGCCAGGCCAACACCACTGTAACCTGCGAGAACATCAGCGGCAACGGTAGCACCGGTGTCTATGGTTCGCTCTCGTTCTGCTCGCCCGAGGTCAAGCTCAACTACGCCATGTCGAGCTTCTGGGAGACTGACCAGAAAGACACCTCGTGCGACTTTGGCGGCAATGCCACCCTCACCCCCAACACGCCCAACACCCAGGCCTCGTCCGATGTTGCGGCCAAGTGTCTTGCCAACGCCTCGGCCGTCACGACCCCCTCGGCGACCCAGGGTGGCCCCAGCCAGACCACCGGCGTGTCGCCCACTGCCGTTGTTTCCGGCGGTAAGGATGCTGACTCGAACAACGGTGGTGACAAGAAGGATGACAACAAGAACTCTGGCGCCAACGCCGTGTTCGCGTCGCTCTCCATGGTCGTCCTCGCCGTCGCCGGTGCCGTCATTGCCGCTTAAGCACGCTTAGGCAGCCTCTCTCCCCTCCATTCTCTCTTCTCTGTCGCCGATGCAACAACTGTACAATCAGACACAATATCTACGACTACGACGATCTACCCCATCCCCCATACCTAATCCCTTCGTCGCGGAGATGTCCTGGCGAGCGACGCTGGGCCAGTGTTTGTTCCACTGGCTAATGTTTACACTGGCAAGCGGAACCAAATCGGGCAATTCCGAGGTGAGAATCGGCTAGCCCTGGCGCCTGATTTCTCTTCTTTCCTCGCCCAGCCAGTCCAGGAACATTTCCCTTACGCCTGTCTGCTGAGTACTCTCGTATACAGCGTTCCTGTTTGGACATTTTCATGTGATGCAAAGTTATAGACGTGGCCACTACAAGGTTGCTCGCTAGCTGCGTCGGTGCCGTAGTTGCCGAGAGGTGTCGTGATTGGCCGCAGCAGCAATATGGTTTAGACAAGGTAAGGGCTGATGAGAAATAAATGACAGCTTCAGGTCGTCTTCCCAGGCAAGGCCACTTAAGGTCAGGAACTTGGGCATGCTTAATTACCCCAGGTGGGCCAGTTTCGCCAGTTTGGCTGGGACAGCTGGGACTGCGCTGGAATCGATCCAAACACCCCTGCCGCTAGGAGGGGAGGGCAAACACATGTTTATCGCAACATGAGAGGCACAGCGATGTCATAAATTGCGACCAGCCATTGTACATGAGCTCTCCTTTCAATGTCACCTTGGGTCCAAACATGACTTTGGCGCTGTCAGTATGCGCCTCTGACGTTCGGCCGGAGATCTGCGCTGCTGTGGTGTGCTTGGGCTCTGCAGGCTGCTGTGGATGTTTGGTTGATACGGAGCAATATAAACAAACTGCGCTGCGAGAGGCAGCCCGACCCCGCTCCTCTCACACTCTACGACGAAGCAGCAGCAAACGATAACGATGCCCTCGCCTCCTCAGTATCTGGCCCTGGACCTGGACGACGATCCCTTCGCGGTGAGTACGGTGAGTACCCGGGCCGAGATGTGTCTCAGTGTTTCATGATTCTCGATTGAGCGGCGGATGGCGGATCATAGAGCCTTGGCAACCGACCAGACGGTTGCTCGTTTCGGAGAGGTGTGATTCCCGTTTGATATGTCTTTGTGTTCATCGCTCTTGCGATGGGTTGCGATGGACTGGTCTGCGCCCAGGCTCTGGGTCAACGAGGCGACAGGCGGTGCTGTTCACCATTGGAGGTCGCCGGGCATCCCGTCCTCCGTGCTGTCCCAGCTTCTGTCTGAGCGTGCGCCAAGGTCTCACGTACCTGTCACTGTGTCTAAGCATAGCACAAGCATGAGCTCGCTCAAGCGCGGCGCATCAAACCAAAGCTTTGCATCTCTGTGCGCTATCTCCCCTGTCTGCCGGGCATACGGGCCCGCTCGCTTGGAGCGCTGCGTGTCAGGAGGACGCAGACATGTCCGTGTCTCAAGCATCGAGTCTCCGCGCCTCCACCAAGCTCAACACTCCGTGCCTACTCCCCTTCCTCCGTGCTTCTCGTTTTCCTCGTCGTGTGACTCCCCCCTATGCCCACCGACTTCATCCTCCTACCCTCTGCAACGGTGTGACGACCATCTCAAGACCCAGTCCAATGGGTCTAAGGCCACCGCGCCAGATCCTCAGCCTCAGATCTACGGCATCTGCATGTCTGCATGTGCTCGTGCTCGCGCCAGAAGAGGGCTCCAGCGGGCTCCAGCACCGCTCTGGTCTCTGAGGATCTTACGTGCTCGACACACTCGAGCCTTCCGCGCTTCTGCAAGCATAGGTTGTGCCCTGCGCTGCTCAAACTGGATCAAGCTCGTCGGGCTGTCTAGGTTGCCTGGGCGCATCACAGAGCGGGCGCAAGCTACGATCACACCGCCTTGATGCTCGATGGCGAGAAGCAAGACGAGGGAGGCCCACCCTCAAGCCTCAAGCGCCTGATAGGCGCTGAGCATTGACGGCCTGGATCTACCACGCTTGCAGCCATTGCGCCGCCCGCCGCTTGCTCCTGCCCCTGTGTCGCCATGGCGTGCGTGCAGGGTGTTGCGCGCACAATCTGCGTGCCCCACCCATGGCCACCCAACGCTTCAAGTTGACGGAGTGTTCCTTGATCAGCAGGCATCACGCTTCACTGTTTCTCAAGCGGTGGAGCAGGGGGTAGGAAGCAGGCTGAGTCAAGGCTTGCCAGCACACCACACACCTGCTGTGCAGCGGACAAGCAGCGTCAGGCTCGCTCACAGGCTTGCAGGCTCACAGCGCCGCTCGATCTCGCACGCTCGTGCTACCTTCCCTCCTGTCACCCGGCAGGCCGCGTGCGTGGCGGCCTATCCGCTTTGCCCCCCGCAGGCTCTGGCCAACACGCACGCCCACACTCCCGCGTACGCTCGCTTTCGCACCGTTGCGGTGCACAGCGCAATGGCACCATGTGCAGCATGCAGCAGCGGCGGCGTATAAACGTCTTGCAGACCCCGTGCCCCCGCCGTCTTCCCCACTTTGTGTCTTCGTTCTTCTCAGCACTCAACCTCTCGACGTCTCTGACGACCTTCCGCTGACCAGCGCCAGAGTACGTCCTCGCTCCTGGGGATCTACGACGCAGAGCACCCCCCGCCTCACCACCGCGATCCGAGGCGGCACTCCCGGCTCTCGCAGCAGTCGTTCGCGACCGGCGCCACCGGTGACACCGACGTCTCTCCGCCCTCTCCGGCGCTCTCGCGGGAGTCACTCCCTTTCTCCTCTCCCCCGCGGCCACCGAAGTCTCCCCGGCGGTACAGCCAGGATAACCAGCCCCGGCCATCCCTGGACAGCCAGCAGACGGGTCAGACGTACCTTGACCGGTACAGCATTCTCGAGAAGACCTCGCTGTTCGCCTCCGACAGCGACTCACGACCTAGCCTCGACAGCCTCATCCGCAACGAGAAGAACAGGATGAGCCAGACCGCACGCCTCTACGAAACCTCGGGCGACTCGTCCCCCGATCTCTACCAGGAGGGCGGGGACGAGCTCGTCCGTCCCAAGGGCGGCAGCAACCGGAAGAAGATGTTCTGGACCGTCGGCGCCGGCCTTGTCCTGCTTGCGATTATGGGTCTCGGCTTGGGACTTGGCCTCGGCCTTGGACTGCCCGACAAGAACAAGAACGAGAACAGCTCGGGCAAGGACAGTGCCGCCGACGGACACTCCTCCTCCGAGGCTGAGCCGACCAATGCGCAGGACGACCCGAAGCCGACGCCCAACGCCCAGCCCAAGCCTGACCCGAACTACTTCGAGGGCAAGACTGGCTCCCTGATCAAGATGGAGAACGGAAAGGAGTTCCGGTACATGAACGAGCTCGGCGGTGATTGGGCCTACGACATCAAGAATCCCTTCAAGGCTTCTGGCAAGGCCCAGGCCGGCACGCCACGCGTCAACGAGACGTGGGAGTACGGAAAGGACCTCATCCATGGAGTCAACCTCGGTGGATGGCTTGTTACTGAGCGTGAGTTGCCCCTGTGCACAAGCCAAAAGCGATGCCCCACTCGAGAAGACAGCTGACACCAGCGTTCATCGTGCCCGGGCTTTACGAGCAATACGTCGGCCGGTCCACCGTCGATATCATCGACGAGTACACGCTGACGCAGGCCATGGGCGCGAATGCGGCTGAGGCGATGGAGGAGCACTACAAGACGTTCATCACCGAGGAGGACTTTGCTGAGATTGCCTCCGCCGGCCTGAACTGGGTTCGTATTCCTCTTGGGTACTGGGCGATCGAGACTCTGCCTGGAGACCCGTACGTTCCCAAGATCTCCTGGACCTACTTCCTCAAGGCGGTCGTGTGGGCGCGCAAGTACGGTATCCGTATCCTGCTTGACGTTCACGCGCTCCCCGGCTCGCAGAACGGCTGGAACCACTCTGGCCGTGGCAACAGTACGATCAACTTCATGACCGGTGCTGGTGGTATCATGAATGCTCAACGCTCTCTCAACTACCTCCGCACACTGGCTCAGTGGGTTTCCCAGCCCGGCATCAAGGACGTCGTTCCCATGCTCTCCCTGGTCAACGAGGTCCGCGGCCAGGTCACTGACCTCGCCATCCTCGGCTCGTTCTATCGCGAGGCGTACGAGGTCATCCGCGGTGCGCTCGGCTACGGCGCTGGCAACGGTCCCTTCCTCGTCCTCCACGAGGGCTTCGTCGGCGCCGAGCGCTGGATCGGCTTCATGCCCGGCGCGGACCGCCTCGTCATGGATGCGCACCCGTACAAGGCGTTCTCTCCTGGCTCGTTCAACTTGCCCTGGTCTCAGCAGCTGGCGGATGTGTGCGGCTGGGGTCGCCCGACTGCGCGCTCCAACTCCGAGTTCGGCATCACTATCGGTGGTGAATGGTCGCTCGCTATCAACGACTGCGGCAAGTGGCTGAACGGCGTGGGCCAGAACGCTGGCTTCGGCGACTGCTCCGCCTTCGAGAACTGGCGCGCCTACGACGAGACGATGAAGACCAACCTCCGCAACCAGTGCATGGGCACGATGGACGCGCTCCGCGACTACTTCTTCTGGACGTGGAAGATCTCTAACTCGACAGAGATGGGCTACCCCACCTCGCCGCAGTGGCACTACCGCCTCGGCTGGCAGGAGGGGTGGATCCCCAAGGACCCGCGCACTGCCATCGGCTTCTGCGCGAGCCAGGGGCTCTCGGGTCCGAACGAGGGCTTTGACGGCACGTACGCGCCCAACATGGTCGGCAGCGACCGCAACCCGACCCTCCGCACTGGGTCCTTCGCCTCCGCCGAGGGCCAGTACGACCAGTGGCCGCCCGCCGCCATCAAGCAGAACGAGGGCACCACGATCGGTGCCGCCCAGATGGCCCTGATGCCGACTCTGACCCAGACCGCTAAGCCCGTCACCCTCGCCATGCCCACCGAGTACAAGAGCGCCACCGGCGTCGGTAACGGCTGGACCAACCCGTCCGACACCGCGCTCGACTACGCCGAGATCTCGGGCTGCGCCTACCCCGAGCAGTTCGCGACGGCCGCCTTCTGGGACGCCCCGTGTGGTGGTGGAGGCGCCGCTCCCGCAGTCGCTGCTCCGACCGAGCCTCCTGCTGCGGTCACCTCGGCGCCAGCTGTGCCCGAGCCCGCGCCGGCCGTGGTCCCCGAGCCTGCTGTCGTGCCTGCCGCCGACCCGGCTGCTGTGCCCGCTGCCGAGCCCGTCCCGGAGCAGGCCGCCGTCGGAGTGCCCGCCGCCGACCCCGCCGCGGCGGAAGTCCCTGCCGCCGTCTGAGCGCGCAGCGCCCAGACCTTCGGCTCCAAGCGTCGAGCCGACCCAACGATCCTTTATTGTCGTGAACAATCTACGGACCATCTCTCTACACATTCGAAACCAAAAATCACTTCCGAATCACTTCTGAATCTAAAGCTCCGACCCATTCAATGTACATATATCAAGTCACAAGTAGCCTAAAAGGACCTTTGTAAACTAGCGGGTATGGATCATAATAATGCAGCAAGCCAGCCCGTCAGCAGCACACTCGAATGGAGGTTGACGAGTGAACCGCGGGGCTCCATCTCCCTCAGCCGCAAACACGTGATCGCCAGATCTGAAGGAGGTGACTCACGTGACCGAGGCTGGGACCTGACGATCATTTCTTCACGACGCGGTATTCCGATTGGCTCTTAGGGGATTTGCCACCCAACGCTGTGCCGATCCTCCAACGAGATACCAGAGAACGAGGGGGATCTCTTGGCACCTTGGAGAGGCTACATCATGCCCCCTCTTTTGCTTTCTCCCTGTACGCAGTGCTGTCTCTCCCTGGCAATCCCTGGAGGCCTCCGTCGCTGAGTCATGAGTCATTGAGCATGCATACTCCACATTGTGTGCGGTTCCTGCGTCTGGGATCGGTATGTCAATGGAAATGCTGTCCCGAAGCCGTAGTGGTTGATTTGTTAATCCGCTGTGAATTCAAATTCCTCACCATCCTCGACGCGTCTGGTCACTCACCGTAGCACGCACTAGACTCGGCATCTCGGCTCCAGTATTTTCATTTCGCTGGTGGTGCATTTGGTATTCGGCCCTGAAAACCACCCCGCCCCCCGCTGTCGGCCCGGAGGACCGATGCGCCATTGTTCTATCTTCAGCTGGGAGGCGCTGCTCTGGCGATGCTGGCGGGGTGGAGATGCATGCAGAACGCGGGGGAAGGCGAAGCAAGCTGCAGCTTTGCGCAGAGACTCAGGTGAACGCGCCATCGTATCGCTCCATACGTCCCCCCTCCCTGCTCTCCCCTGAGGATGCCTGAAGTCAATGCCTGATTTGGACAAGAACGTCGCAAGAGTCGCAGGCGGCACAGCAGAATATGCACACAACGTAGCTGCGCGCGATACTCACCCGCAGCGCCGTGTCCCGCGCCGCGCAGCCCAAGCTCTTCTGCCCAAGGCTCGCGAAGCCGAGGCCGAAGGGCTGTCGCCCGCTTAGATTAGGAGGCGTTTCGCTTTTGGCTTGAAGGTTTTGCGTAGCCCGTAGTGTCGATGCCAAATGGGCCAGGACGGGCCAGGACACAGGCTATGCGGGGCGCACGGGCCAAGGAAACCTTGGATCGCGATCCGTTTGCCACCTAAGGACAACAACAGAACTGCTCATCGGTGCCCGCCCTCACCCCGTTGACCGGCGACCGGATCTCGTCGACGCCAGCAGGGATCGAGACAGGATGCATCGACTCGACCAGGCATGGTATAATAAACTTGCACCTTGCATCTTGTGTTCTCCTCTTGACTCTTGCCACCCACATCCGTGCTTGTGCACTTGCTTGCTCACCACATCCTCCGCGTTCGCCTCACACGTTTATTCGCCGAGCCCCATCCATCCGCCACCAGTGACTCGTTGACACCAACGCATCCAGCATCCAGCACCCGCCGTTCCCAGCGCGTGCATACCGTACCGACACAGACACGTTCCACACGTTCAAACCTAGTCCCGCCGAGAGGAAGAGACTGGGAAGTGGGACGCCAGGGACACGTATCGCACGTTCGACCTCGGCCTCCACCTTCACAACAACGTTCAAGGCACTCGCAACTGCCTGCCCGCGTACCGCCTAGACACACATAAACCTATGCTTCCCTTCTGGAGCAAACGCAACACCACATCTGTATCCACCGCATCCACGACAGCCGCGCCCGACACTATGGACGTCACGACGCCGACTAACGAGCGCCCCGGCCCCTTCCTCCAGCCCCCTGCCGAGCAGCAGGAGCAGGACGGCCTGATGCCGGACCTCCCCGTCCCCTCGCTCGTCGCCAGCGAGGAGTCCTCCCCCGAACTGCCCCCCATCGTCTCCCCCAGCCTCGAGGACCAGCCGTTCGACCTCGCCGCCGCGCCCCGCCTGCCCGAGTGCTGGGGCCACCGCGGCGCGTCGGCCAACTTTCGTGAGTAGCGCCGAACCGTGGTTCACCGAACTTCACCGAGCTTCGCCGAGCCAACCAGCTGAACCACCTTGCAAATCCACCTCCGAGCCATCGAACATGCATCCAGCAGTTTAAAGTGGTCTTGGAGTGTTGGAGGGGTGTCTGGAGTGTGCTGGCGAAGTTTGGTGCGGATGGATGCATGGAGAGCCACGGAAACGAGGAGAGCAAAGCGCTAACGCTGCAGCCGAGAACACGCTCATGTCCTTCATCGAGGCCTGCAAGGCCGGCGCGGACGGCATCGAGACCGACATCCACATGACGTCTGACGACGAGCTCGTCATGTTCCACGACCCCGAGCTGCACCGCACCACGGACGGCAAGGGGCGTCTCCACGACCAGCCCTGGAAGGGTGTTCTTGAGTGAGTAATCCGCCAGCCGGTACTGGCATCTTCCCTCTGTCCTTAATCGCGGCGGTGGCCGCCGTGCTGAGTCACCTGGATCTACGCAAGCATGATCCAGCCAAGTTTCGGGCGGACTATGCTTATTGATGCGTTGCAACGGTGACGACGCACATCGGCGTCCAACCTCGGCGATTAAGAGGAGATCTGAATTCGGACTGAATGCTGACATGCAGACACGTGCGCACGCTTGAGCAGCCGGCGCAGCCGATCCCGCGTTTCTCCCAGCTGCTCGACCTGCTCGAGCAGCCCGAGAACGCCCACGTCAAGGTCAACCTGGACTGCAAGGTCGAGAACGACCCCGTGCGCCTCTTCACTCTGATCCGCCGCGAGCTTGAGCGCAGGCAGGACTGGGAGACCACCCTCGCGCCCCGCCTGATCCTCGGCCTGTGGCACCCCAAGTTCCTCGAGCCTGCCATGACGCTGCTTGCGCCTCTGCAGCGGTTCTGCATCTCGATGTCCCTGTCCCAGGTGAGGCAGTACTTCTGGGCCTGCACCGGTTTCAGCGTGTACTACCCCCTCCTTCTCGGAGTCGAGGGCGAGAAGTTCCGCCTCGAGTGCGCCGCCGCCGGCAAGAAGATCTGCACCTGGACCGTGAACGAGCGCGAGGAGATGCTCCAGTGCGTGCGCTGGGGCGTGTACTCGGTCATCAGCGACCGGCCCGAGGCCTGGCGCCAGCTGAAGCGGGACCTGGGCGCCGACGCGCGCCTCGCCAAGCCGACGTTCTGGAACGAGACCGTGCTCCCGTACCTCACGTACCGGAACTGGTGGTTCGACACGCGCGCAAAGGAGCGCTTCGAGACAGAGTACCTCGAGCGCGAGGGCGGCAAGTTCTTCGTCCCCGTTACGCCGCCGCTGGACGCTGTTGAACCTGCTGGAGGCGTGCAGCCCCTCCGTCCCTCCCAGCTCGTGTGAGCTGGAGCCTCGATAGATGAGGAAGACAATCAGAAGACACCATATCCATATCCATAGCATAGATAGCCTGGCCTGAGGCCGTATAATCCATAGACACTGTAACGACATAACGAATGCATAGCTCAACGCTCCACTGTAACAACTCCGACCCTCCATCTGTTGCAGAAGGGGCGAGGGGGCGCAACGACGATCACGGCTGCAAATCGTGCTGAAGGATGGGAACACGTCTTCCTGTCCAACTCTCACACTCTTGGCTTGTCCTGTTTTCTCGTGGCTTGAGGACTGTTAGAGGTAAGCTGTCGAGGGGTTGCAAATAGCTCACGGTCAGCTCTGGAGGTGCGTGCAGGTTGGGCGTAGTTGAGGTAAGCTTCTTCTTGTGTGGCCTGCAGCTGAAGCCCAGTCCTGCGACTCCGTTAGCTTTCATGATCTCAAGCCAAGCTGACGTGCAGCGATACGATAGCCCGTGAGCTGACCGAAGTCCGCTTAGCTGACCAGCCCAGCGCGTGAGTCTGTCGAGCTATCATGGATTGGAGATGAAGCTAACACCAGGCTGCTCGTCCTCATTCCTTTGTACTCCCGTGAGCTGAAAAGGGCACTCCAAGCTGACACAGCAGATACTGGTGAGCTGTGTGGCAGACGGGATAAAGCTGACAATGCAGACAACAATGGCGTAAGCTGATCAATGCCTACTGGGAGCTGACAACAGTGACAGAGTGGTGAGCTACATTCCGAACAGAGGTAGCTGATCTCCAGTCCCCGGGCTGTTCGTGAGCTGTACTCTGCCGTTGAAGCTGGCGCCAGGTATTGTGAGCTTTCGTCTTCCGACTACAGGAGTACGCGCTATAGCTCACTGTGTTCAAGCAACCAGGGCGCTCATCAGGGTTGCTGCTGTCAGCTATCGAGCTGACGTCCAGCTCTTCTGATCAGTGAGCTGAACGCTCCCCTTCAACAGCTGATCCTCAGCCAACTGAACACATTGTGTGCTGCTATGCGGCGATAGTAGCTGACGCCCAGACTCGTGAGTCCAGCTGCGAGGCTCATTCCTGAAGCTGACATCAGTCTCCTGTCCTCGAAGTGGCGTGAGCTACACGATGTTGCTTGAGCTGACGCCTCAGGCGTAGAGGTGAGCTGAACCACGGAGCGTCTTGAGCTGACAGGCCAGGTGCTGCGGTATGCTACGCAGAAGCGACGCTAGCTGACGACAGTGGCGGATCGTGAGCTTCCGGGGAGATGGTCAAGCTGATATCACAGTTTGTCTGTGAGCTAGGCCGTACGTGAAGAGCTGACGACCAGTTCTCCGACTCAGTGAGCTGTACTTTGTCCGTGGCAGCTGACGCCCAGCCCTCACACACCGTGAGTTCGAGCAATGCCGGCTACTTCCGGTTCAGCTGACTTCCAGGCGCTGGTTAATCCAGCTGCGAGGTACCCCAATGCCGCAGCTAACTACAGGCCCAGATATCGGTGAGCTTCCTGGTGGGCTGACTGAAGCTCACACTGCCAGATAACGAACGCCGTAGGCTTACCGGTCACCTTTTTCGATGGAGAAGCTGACGACAGTGGCGGTCTTATGAGCTGCCTTCCCGATCAGATGCAGTTGACCCAGTCTTGAGGTTGTTCGTGAGCTGTGTGCCGTCGAATCAGAGCTGAGTGTCAGCTATGGTGAGCTTCCGTCTTGCGACAACGGCCGACTCCAGCAAGATTGGCCACCACCAGTTCACAGTGCTGTTGTGTCATGATGGGCTGACACCAGCTCAGCGACTCCGTGAGCTGGACGACTCCTTTCGCATAGCTGACACGCAGCTCCATGACGACTAGTGAGTTTCGGCGATGGCTGTCAAGCTAACTCCCAGTCCCGTGAGTGCAAACTGCCAAACTAAGCCCGGAGCTGGCATCAGGTCTCCATGTCCGGAAGTGGCGTGAGCTACACAAGTGCACTGCCCATGCTGATGCCACAAGCTGTACCTGTGTCGTTGTGCAGCTGACACCTCGGGTTTAGGGGTATGCTACGTTCTTTTGACACCAGCTGACAACAGCGACGAACTCGTGAGCTTCCCAGCGTAGGAGCTGCAGCTTGACACCAGATACGGTGAGCTTCTCTCCCGTGGAACAGCTGACTATCAGGGCCAGTGAGTTAGGTCTTGGGAGAACGATAGCTGACACCAGGACCTGTGACGATCGCTGCCGGTTCAGTGTGAGCTGTTCTATGACACCAGTTCTTCGTTGTGAGCTCTTGCGTTTGGTGAGAGCTCACACCAGATGTGATCGCTCCCGGTGAGCGTCAATGTAAGAGTAAGATGACGCTCCCGTGGTCACAGCCAACCCTCAGGCGCCGCCTTGATGACCTTGGGAGTAGCTGCACCAGATCACACAGCTGGATAGTGAGCTCATGAACACGCCATCACCAGCTCACTCCAGGAAAGCCAGACGCAGCCCAGAAACACCATCCAGGCACCCTTCCTAAGACTCCATGTTGCCACCACTTCCGACACCCATGGCTTGCTTACCAGACCTCCAGTCAACCGCGAAAAAGAGGAATCCCTCTATCGAGAGGCTCCGACCCCGGCCCGACTCGAACGGACAACCTTCAGGAATACATGAGTATATCCCAGTCATTGGAATCTGAAGCGCTACCAATTACGCCACGGAGTCACCGTGATGTGGTCACGTGAAGCAAGGGCGCAGCTCTCCCACGGCCGACGCGGGGCGCCCAAGGATCGGTGGTGGAAGTGAGGCGCGACGTGATCTGCAATCGGCCGACGCTCCAACACAACACTGCCTTCCTTCAGTTCAGATCCCCACTCGATCGCATCTCCGTTGCCCCCCCCTACCGGGATTGACAGTGGAGACCGGTGCTCTGCATGCGGATACCTGCGCCGTATCTGAGCTAGATCTCCGCCCGTCCCGCATCGCTTGGCTCCAATGATCCTCCACGCCAAGCCACTGACCGGTCTGGTTCTCTCACCGTTGACAAATACTGACTGGGAATCGGATCGGCAGACCAGGTCCAAGGAGTGCACGGGATACACAACATCTGTGTGAGGCGGATACGGAGTATGCTGCGCCGCTTCCAATTCCTTGGGTCGTCGTCAAGCTTGGGGCCGCCTCCCCCAGTCCATCGGAGCCGAGCAGGGTGGAGGCCGTGCCGGACAACACGCATGATGCCTCCGCGGCCAGTACATCCCCGCCAGCCAAGAGTTTAGCGCAGCCGGATCGTTCCTCGACACCAGCCAGATCTGTCTTCCCGTCTATCTCACGGCGTCGATACGATCACCTGCCCGTCAGATCTGGCAGCTCGGCCGCGTGATGGGCGCGGACTGAACTTCACTGACCTGCACACAACTGACCTCTCGTGTATATAACGAGGGATGACCGTTCGCTGTCTCCCCATCCTCGACAGGAATCAACAAGACTTCTCGACTACAACAACACAACACAACACAACACAATGCTGCTCAAGACCGTCATCGTCACCGCGCTCGCCGCGCTCGCTGTCGCCGCCCCCCACCCCGAACCCGAGCCCACTCTCGAGGAGCGCAACAACTTCGGCTGGATCCCCGCGCTCTACGCCCGCCGCCAGCTGCACGGCAACTGCGGCATTGCCGGCGTTAGCTGCGGCAAGTCGGGCAAGTTCTGGTTCTGCGCGCCCTTCAAGGCGACCTGCTGCAAGAGTGAGTGGTCCACCGACGTTCCCCCCTATGCTTAGCTAACGATCAGCCTACACCATCCTCTACGCCCGCGACGAGGGTGGTGACGGCGGCGACGAGCAGCCCGCCGATGGCGGCGAGAGCACTGCGCTCATCTGGCCTCCTCCTCCCGCCCGCAAGACTTACTGCCCTGGCGGGTGAGCATTGCAAGTGCCGTAAAGCGCAGCTGACACACAGGTACACCTGCTCCAACGGCGGTCGCTACTGCATCCCCTCCATCTAGGCGGGGCCTCGGTCGGGCGATAAGCCAGTACCGCCTCTCGACCGGACCTGGCCCTAGGCCCGAAAGGCTTCCTTCCGTGCTGTCCGCCAGGTTCCATAATGAAGTGCAGAAAGTTTAAAATAGTCAGTCGTCAGAAGATATGAATGAACCATGTGCAGCCCTCGTTTCGGTGCCGCTGTGGACTCGGTCCAAGGCTTCGGTGGCGATCGCGGTCGCGGTCGCGGTCGCGGTCGCGGTCGCGGTCGCGACGGGGTGTCAGCTGCCCCCTTGTCGCCCGCTGCCCAAGCGTGCCGAGCGGGACTAAGTGAAGTGTCCAAAAGTGAATCCGTGATCGGGGGGTGATAGCGCGATTGTACCGTGTCACTGGGATGATCACAGTGGGAGGTTGCCGGATCCGAAACCATATCTGTCGTTCGGTCGGCGCGGTAGGCTCAGAGTGCGGTGCAACTTTGGAGCGCCGAGGGGGCAGGTGACCACTGCGGACATTCCTTCTGCCTCGGTCGCATTGGGGTCTCTGCGCGCACTCTTGGGGGCGTTGCGACGCGTCTATATAACGGTGCGCCTGCTGCGCAAGGCACTCCGTCCGTTCCTCTTCGTGAGCTTCCTTCCCCAGCCTACTCGCCACTCCGCGACCACCTTCCACTACATCCGACTGTCATGTTCATCCTGACGTATCTTCCGGCACTGTTGCTGTGCGCCCTCTTCCCCGCCGTTGACGCCCAGCCCAGCACCCCCCTCGTGAAGGCCAAGCTCCATTCCTCTGTGAACTACAACCTCTGCGTCGGCCTCAGCGACGGCACGTACAACCGTGACATCGTCCTGCGGCCGTGCACCCATGAGTCGGCCGTCTGGAGCATCAACAAGGACTCAGGCACGACGTTCATCCGCCACCGCAACGTATGTTTGAACGGCGGCTACAGTGAGTTCCCGTCCCACGGCGCCGGCCTCGAGAGGATCAGATTGCCCACGCAGAGGACTGCCACTGACTGCAGTGAGTTACGATTGGGGTTTCAACATCGGAAACGGCGGCCCGACCTACGGGCAGCTGTGCCAGGACGAAGCGCTGCGATGGGGGTACGACATGTGGAACGATATCAGCTTCCCCTGGCGCTGGGATCGCCTCCCCAGTGGCCAGTTCCAGCTCTACGGCTTCCCGCTCTGTGAGTCCTTTTGCTCGCCTTCAGGCCCACACAGACACAGCTGACAACCGAGACCCCTGCCTCGACGTCAAGGACGGCCGGGTGTATGACGGCGCCAAGATCCAGATCTGGGAATGCCATCAGAAGGGCCACCCCGACTTCAAGAACCAGCAGTTCAACATCGAGGTCCTCGGGCCCGAAGACTTCCTCCGCCGTTAGCCGCGCAGGAAGACCTAACCTCAGTACGCTCAATGACTTTGTATCGTGGCGAGAACAATGCATGAACCCAGCAGACAGTAGCTGTTATCTGCAGAGCGAGATGCGAAGCATGGTTACTGCCTGTCCCGCAGCCGCAGCCACTGCTCTCGAGAGAGAGGAAGGGGCCGCCGAGAAGGCGTCAATGTCCACGGTGGTGGCGAGCGCAGCAGGGATAGTGGCGTGATCGCCTATTCACCCCGCGTGCCGGCTCTGGGCCCAAAGTCACCCAAATACCAACAGAGCATAGGCTCTTCCGGTCCTGTCACTGGCGCGGACGATGCTGCGTGCTGTGTGCTACGCATAGTGTACTGCTGCGGCCAGGACTTCTCAGGCATATCCTGACATCCTCGCACGCGAAGAGCGCAGGATGAGCAGTAGGGCGCAATGGGGCGCAGTCTGCGCAGCGGCGCCCCAAACACCTTCGTCCAACCCATCAGCTTCCTTCTTCAGTTCTCTTCTCCCTCGTTGACTGCTTTCTCTTTGCGATCTGACTCTCTTCGATCTCGAATCACTCGGTTGTCTGTTGCAGGTGAGCTGTCATCTTCGTGGGACCAGGCTGACATGTAGAGACTCCTAGTCGCTCAAACCCGCAGCTGCTCCGTCTGAGACCTTTAACTCTGTGGGTGAGTTCTCGTATGCCGACATCGAACTGATCAGGCCCAGGTCGACAGACTGACAGGACGAGGCACGTCAGCGGGGCATCCACCCAGAGGAGGACGACGACAGAGCTCGGATTGATCGAGCTCACCGCTCAGCGACTGAAGGCACACCGAGGCTCCCCCTTCTCCGGCTCTCTATCATTGACAGAGGAAGACAGCCAGCTCCGCTTCGACTCACCCCTAGTCATCATTCACGCACTCAATCTGCTCCATGAGGGCTGGCTCGTGACCTCGTCCAGCCATAGGCGACCGGCAATAAGTCACCAGCTGAGCGCTGCTCGGTGAGCTTGAGAGGGTGTGGATCCGAAGCTGACACCCCAGCGTAGATCGGCCACGACCCGATAGCGCACCTACAAGTCGAGTCTCCGCTTGCAGGACTCGACCCCGGTGGTCACTCTCACCAGTCAGTGAACGATCAGGTCGATGCCAGAGAGCTGAACGTCCAACAGAGGAGCCAGAGAGTCCGATGTAAGCTTCGTAGACGTCTGTGCCGCGAGCTAACGCCCAGTGTAACCGATGGCAGAGACGCAACCTAGCTCATGGACACTCCTTCGGGCAGAGCGTCGGCCCTCAATGGGTGTCTCGAACAGTCTGAGTCTGTGATGGCGAATGCCTCTTCTCATCTGACACCCATGTGAGCATCGCTTTCCACCTCCACTCTTGGATCATCTCCCTCTCATCCTTGCCGTCTTGTCATCCTCCTCTCGTCGTCCTCCCGTCCTCCTCCCTTCCGCTCGCCATCTTGCTCCGCTGGGTGCCGGCCCCGCCAAGGTGCCGCGTGAGACACCGGCTTTCGTGTCTCCGATGGGATGATAGCTCAGTTGGGAGAGCGCGAGAGTGAAGCTTCAGTTCTTGAGGTCGGGCGTTCGATCCGCCCTCGTCCCACATCGAGATGCGCTGATCATAGTCTGCAAGGGCTGTGGGTCAGGGTTTTTGTCAGTTACGCCCTGTGCGGCGTCGAATGATCGCAGAGCTACTCCCAATCTCTACGGTCAAGCTCGAGAATGCGAAGTCAACTGTCCGAACGAGAAAGGTGAGTGTTTGCTTTCCCGTCTTTCCAGTTATCCGTCCACGTCTGCCTCGCGAGGACAGCCTCTCGGCTTACCCGGGGTTCCCGTTGTGTGCGCTTGGGCTGTAGAGAAACGCTGGCAGGGCCGCGGAAACTCCCGACGAACGCCGCCAGCGCCGTCACGTCTCCGGAGCCGTGCTCGCTAGGAACCGCGCAAGGCGCTCGGCGAGGTACCGCTGCCCGCGCATTGCGCAGCGGGCAACGGCACTGACGTCGGAGCGTTGAGGCGCAACGAGCACGCACCTGGGGGCAGTGCAAGCCTCCTGTCGGTGGTGGCTCCGTTCATGTCTCAGAACGCCATGTTCGCCGGACCTTGGTGGCTGAGCACCTGTCATGGGTTCGGCGCACGTTCTGGCCAACCTGGCCATTCTGCCCGTCCTCTCCCAGACCCTGCACATCGCAAGTTCTGCCGGATGTCGGGCCTCCAGGTTCGCCAGCGATCTGGCTGTGCACTCCAAGCACCGGCCTCGCCTGTAATGAAACGCTATGATGCTTACTCTGCAGAAAGCGAGCCCCCGATTTTCGCTCTTTCCCAGCCTCCGTGTGCTCAAAGCTTCGCTATCTGCTTGCGTCAGCTGCTCGTGCGCTCGCTGGAGCGCTGAATTGTCAGCGGCCTGAATTGTTAGCGGTAGCCAGGCCGGTAGCCAGGAATGTCGCTGGAAAAGTTGAGACGATGGATTTGCCCGCTTGCCGGCTCCCCTGGAGAGCACCACGCGGAACAGCTCCACTCCCCTTCCTGCGCACCACCGCACCACATCATGGGCTCTCGACACCACCGGATCCACTCTGCACAGCATTGCGCTTAGTCCTTGATCAATTTTGGCGTCGTAACCTGAAGATTGTGGGTGTTGCAAGCGAGGAACAGGAAGCCAGACAGGGAGGAAGCTCGGAAGAATCTCCGCCTGCGATCTCTTACGCTCCTTACGCTCGCATTACGCTCTCATCACAATTCACCAGTTTCTATTTCAGAGCCCTGTCCGAAACTCTCACTCCAACAGGGATTAGAGCCGGCACCACTGCACCACAGCACTGGCTCTCGTACATCGTCATGTACAGACCCACTCATGCCCAGACGAGCGCTAGACGAAGGCTAGGGTCAGCTCACACCAGGTGATGCGCACGGAATGCAGCTCCATCTCTGCACCTCAGCTCTGTCACGAGACGACTCTGATTCCGTTGACTTCCGGACACTTTTCGGTCTGTCGCCCGCTGCAGCCACTGTGGCTACTGCGGCCTGCCCGCCGCTGACGCTGACCGGTGCCCGCCGTTTCCCAGCCTCCCAGTGTTACATCGACGCAAGTGTCACGTAACGACGCAGACATCGGTCGTTGCACAGTGGAACAGATCGCTGCGTAACGCTGTCCTTTCGTTCCTGCACTCCCGCAGCCCCACGAGCAAGGGATATCGTACATGCGGCACATGGCTGCCTCTATAGAGCGTCAAGCAGGTGCTTGACGGTGCGACGTCATGAGATTGTGGCTTGGCTGGAAAAGTTGGGGTGGAGGTCGTCCACCTCCGTCGCTGCTTGCTGAGCAGCTCGTTGCTGGAGGGGTAGCTGGTTTAGTCGGACTTGGTGCCGTCGCCACCGGTCTGGAAGCCCTCCTCGTGTCCGTTGCCCTCGTGCATAGCGAGCCGGAACAAGGAGATGGCGAGCGGCATGCCCATGTCCCTGTTCTCGCCGTTGGTCGGAACACAGAGCGCGACGAGGGGTGCGTCGTCGAGATGCCTGAACTTCTCCGTCTGCTCCGTCACTTCTTTGGTGCTGTGCTCGGCGGCCTCAGTGACCCTCTTCCTCTGTGCCGCGACCACGTCGCGGACGGCAGTGATCGCGCGCGGCGCCTGCTGCCCAAAGAGCAGCTTGAAGGGGTAGCACGGCACCTCTGGCTCCGTGCTGCCGAGGTGCGCGAGGAGGGGGACGTGGATGCCCATTGCGTCGGGGCCGGCCCGCTGCCTGTCCTTCCAGAACGGCGCCTCGCGCAGCTGCAGGTCGAGCAAGGCCATGACCTCGCTGTTCTCGAAGCCCGGCACCTGGCCCATGTTCACGAGCTCGGTTTCCTCCTGCGTCAGCGGGCGGAGCCAGACGCCCGGCTTCGAGGTGAGCACGCGCTCGCGCATCGCGTTCAGCTCCGACTCGATCTGCGTGCGCAGCTGCGCACCGATCATCATCGGCGTCCCCGCCGGCGAGGACGGGGGCGGGTCGGATTGCGACGCATAGCTGCGTCCGACGCTGGCGGAGGGGATGGGGACGGGGAAGAAGCGGGGGGTGACACAGGGGGCGGCCCGTGCTGAGAGGAGGGAACGAGCCCCGCGCCCCATCGGGCGGGCGAGCGAGCGCAGAGTCATGAGGAAGGAAAGCTGGGTCGTCTCGTTCGGGGAAATCTGATTCTGTCGAGTAGAGTTGGAGTCGTCTGACGAGCCGGATCTGATCTGAGTATGCTAGTCGGGCGCGAGGTCGAGCGAGGTCGGCTGCTGGGTGCTGGAGCTGCAGAGCTGCTAGAGCTGACGAGATTGAGTGCTGGCTAACGACTAGTCGGGATGGAGGCCGTCACATGCTGTCGCTGTCTCGGTCGGATGACGTCGACGGCGGTTCGTCGACAATGAATCGAGCGTGTGAAACCTCCACCTTTGGACGCCTTGAACGGAGAGCCGTCCAGGCACGGGTCGTCGCCAGACGCAAACTCGGCTCGACGCTGCACTTTGAATCCATTCATCCCACTGCAACGGCGACAGAAACAGCTCCCCATTCCACACCACTCACCATGCACTAACCGACGATCGAGATCAAAGTCAGCTGATGAGATCATGGGACTGATTTCTCCTTTCACTCGTCCCAGGGGCTGTGCACCGTGCGCCGACTGTGTGGGAACGTCTGAGCGCCTCGTCTTCTGTCTGCTGACTCTGCTGTGTGGGAACTCTCCTTCCCGTGCGAAGGACTGTGCGATGGTAAGTTCGGAAGAAGCTTTCGCGTGCAGAGCAAGTTTGCGTGCAAGTTAGGACAATGCATTTGACACACTACCTAGCTGAAATGTCCGTTTAGGCATATACTTAAGTTCTCTTTCAGTCCAAACTCACCCAACAACGGTCGCCTGTATGTTGGGGATGGGGTCAGGCTGATGACCGGATATTATAGAGTTATGGATTTAAGATCACGGGTGGTGGGGGACGCGGTGAAATGTGTTTGGGACTAATTGATAAAGAGAAACTAACAAAATTAAAAGAAGGATGTCGTTAAACTTTCCGGATGACTAGAGCTGCGGACAGCTCAAGAGTTTCCTTGAAGCTTAGCTCACTTAGAAGAGAGCGGCGGCGATGACACCAGCGATGGTGAGGGCGGCACCGGTGGTGAGAGCCTTAGCGCCGGAGCCCTGCTTGGCGGCGTCAGCCTCAGCGCCGGCGGCAGCGGCCTGCGAGGTCTCGGCGGCCTTGTCCTCCTTGGTGAGGGTAGCGGGCTCAGTGTACTTCTTGGCGCAAGCACCAGAGCCACCACGGGGGTCGCACTCGGGCTCCTTGTCGCCACCAGCGGTAGGCTTGGCACCGCCAGAGGCAGAGGCGGAAGCGGAGGCGGAGGGCTTGGTCTCAGAGCCAGAGCCGGCAGCGCAGCGCTTGGCGGAGAGGGCGAGGGCGGCGGTCACGTCGTCGGCACCACAGGCGGCAACACAGGGGGTAACGGCGGTCTTGAAGGCGTCGGTACAGAGACAGGCGTTGTCGTCCTGGCCCTTGCAGCCCTGCTTGGCGGCACCCTCAACCATGCACTTCGAGGCACAGGGGGAGAGACCCTCGATGGACTCACCCTCGCCACCGGCGGAGGGCTTGGTCTCCTCGGCGGACGAGGTAGGGGCGGGGGCGTCAGACGACTGCTGGGCGTCGGAGGTAGGGGCAGGAGCCTCAGACGACGAGGGCTCGGGCTTGGGCTCCTCAGAGGTAGGCTCGGGGGCAGCAGAGGACTGCTCACCGCCCTTGATGCCCTCAGTGCAGAGGGTCTGGACCATGGAGATGGCCTGGGCGGCCTTGTCGGCGCATCCCGAGAGAACACAGGGGGTAGCGGCGGCGACGAAAGCGTCCTTCTTGCCACAGACACAGGCGGTGTCGAAGATGGAAGAGCAGCCGACAGAGGCAGCGGTGGCGGCGGTCTCGGCACAGTTCTTGAGACAGGGGTCGATGGTGTTGGGGCTGAAGGAGGTGTAAGCGGTGGGCAAGGGAAGGCGAGTTGCGGTGGTGGTGGTGGTAGGAAGAGTTGTTTGGTGCGTGGGATACTTACTCAACGGGCTCGGCAAGAGCGACCGAGGCGGCGACGAGGGCGGCGACGAGAGAGTACTTCATTGTGATTAAGGAAGGGTTGGTTGTTGTAGAGACCGGAAAGGACTGATCGAGACTGGGGGAAGAGTCAGAGAAGAGAGGAAAGCGAGTCTGATGGAGATCAGTTCTGGGAGCGCGGGAAGAGGTCTTATATACCTTGTGACAGGTGTGGACAAGAACCGAGCAGGAGGGCAGACTAGCGCGAATGGTGGGCCAGAGGTGAGGGACCACCTGCCGGTCCGGTACGAAGGAGTCAAGAGACTAGTCGGGGCCGTGAGCGGCGCACCGTCCGAGAGAAACGGTTCGCATCATGCATCGCACTACTCCTCTGCTCGCTCGGCACGCGGCCACCTGCATCCCAAGGTGACCCTCAAGACCCATCCCAACGTCAGTGCCACAGAGACTTCCCCGCAGGGTGCATCTCACTAGCTCAGGACCGTCCTGAGGAGACAGCGATTGCCGTCTTTCAGGGAAGACGCGGTGAACCATATGCAGCCTCCAACGCGCGGACCCTGGGCGACGGCATTCATCCGGGGTGCAACCTTGTGATGGCGCTCGGGCGCCAGAGGCACAGAGGGCGAGTGAGGACGACCAAAATGAGCCATGAGCGGGCAGGCCGTGGTCGCCTTGATGGCAGGCGACAATTCAGGTCCGGAACCAGGCGTGCCCAGCCAGCTGGCATGTTGGCTGCTGGTGCCGTTGGCGCGCGGCTCTCTTCGGCTCCCAAGGGCCTGAGAAGATGGGTCCAGGACAGCAGTCAGTCTCGAGTGGTCTCGCCAGGCCCGCCAGACGACGGCCCATGATGGTGCGTTTATGCAAATGCACTAATTCACGACCACTTTCCGGATCAAGTCAAGCTTATTTTCAGAAGCAGCCCAGGGTGGCGCGCCCACACCCTCACCACTTTCCTGCATCCTCCTGCATCCTCCGGCGAGTGCAGCCCTTTGCGAACCCTTTGTCGTCGCGCTCCCTCAGCAGACCCTCAGCTCATCTGAGCCCGTCCAGCCCGTTCCTTACGCACCTGCTGCACTGCGTTAACCGGCGCCCCGGTTTCAACCCCGGACTGCTGCTGCTCCCCCAGGTATTGTGCCTGCACCCGTCATGACCGCTCCCTGTTGCCCTGTCTGCTCCTGTCTTCTCTCAGCCTCACTGTCCGCCATGGATCGGACAGTCTCGAGTGACTCTCCCACCCCGCAACCCCCATTCACCGTCCACCCGGACGCTTTCTGGCAGCAAACACACGCCGTCAGGGTTCCGGGCTGGCTGCGCTGTGCAGGTTGATTGCATTTACCGAGCCGCTTCACCGGACACGGACATGGACATGATGGCCTTGCGCCTCCTTGGTCCGCCCACCTGCCCAACCAACAGGCTGCGAGATTCGATGCTAGCCTCGCAGCACCCGGCTAGTACGGCATAGTGGCTTCGGGGCAAGCTTCTGGGTTGTGATCGCCGTCATTGGGATCGAGTGCCTTCGATTAACCAGTTTGAGTTAGTTTTCCTGTGCTGGGCGTGCTATACCTGCAACTGTGTCTCTGATCTCTGAGCCTCCAGGCCACAGCACCTGAGGAAGGCTTGATTCCGATTGAGTGGGTTTTCACGGTCGACTCCTCTGCCGGCGAGGTATATCCACCCTTCCTTCCGCTGCTGAGAAACATGCCGCATGCCTCTGATGCTTCAGCTTCGGGCATCCTAGCGGCGTAATGGCGCCCGGCGCAACGCAACAGGCAGCGGGCTGAAGCTTTGCGCTAACCGCTGTGCAGCGCCGTCGGGTCACGAGGATGCAAGCTATTCGCGCTATTCACTGCTAACGAAGTACTGGGAAGCACTAACCGGAAGCCATGGCGGTTGGTATCGTCACGTTCTCGGTACTAGGCTGCCAGGTGGTCTCCTGTAAAACACATGTGTCTGCTTGTGCGAACGCCCGGTTTGCGTCGCTGCGTCTGTTGGATTCCTCACGAATCTGCACAGGCATCGCTCAGCCCCGCACAAGTGACAGAATCAGGCCCTCAGGACCGTCAGACAAGCTCGAGCCTGGTCATGTGCGCAATCGTGGGTGGTGCATGGGTAACGCTTTACCTGACTGAGTAACCAAGCGGCCACTGCACATTGTCCGTGGCGCTGGGCTGAGAGCATGAGGACAAGCTGCTTCGGGCCCAAACAGTCCGACAACCAGCATCATCGGCAACCGAGGCACCCGGGTCCCAGCGAGTTAACTCTGTCGCACTAGATTGGACCATGGTAACAGGATATCGTATAACCTTGAGGACGGTTAAGCATGCCCATCATATCCAGAGGCTAGGCACAAGAGAAATTAGGAACAGCCTTCGCAAATGAATCTGGGCGTACCAGTCTGCTTCCAGTTGTCTCGAACCAGCGCTCTGCCTATTCAGCATGCGTATCGAGGTTACCGAGAGTGGGCATGAGAACCAATGGATGAGATCTGCCCATGATGACCATCCGGGCTGCGGGCGGGGCCGGCTCTGGTGCTCCGACGACCTTCTGTATTCTGGGTGCTTCTCTGTGTGCCTAGGCTTGTGCATCCTTCAGGTGTACATCCTTCGAGCAAAAGGTAAATGCGAACGTTATCAAATGAGAGCCAACAAGAATCTTGAACAAGGTGCAAGTAAATGAGCAGCAACAGAAATCAGACCCCGGAAAACGCCCAGTCCCTGGCCCTGACGAGAACGCGACAGAGTGCAGATGTACACCTGCACTGCAGGACGGCGTAAGTAAGGGATCCAGGGAATCCAGCACAGCCGGTCGGAGAGGAGGAGAGGGTTCACGACAGTGCAGAGCGGAGGCGGGGGCAGGGGAGCCAGGCGGGCTGTTCATGCAAAGGACGTCGGCGTCATATTCCTGGTCCCCGAATCCTGAGCAAGGATGCAGGAGCCGCCCCGCGCGCTGAGTTGCTGGAGTCGTACAGCAGTGGCCACACGATATTCATCTGCGTTTACCCAGCAGCCACAGCGAGGCACGAGTATGTGAACTCTGATCAGGCGAATTGGCCGAGAACGGTTTCAGGATTCTCACCGTTGGACAGTGGGTCCACCTGTTCACCGCCTCCGCAGCCTCATGCCGCCTGCTCGCTCTCTCCCTCTCCAGCGCAAACATCCCATGCGGCGACAAGCAACCAGCCAACCAACCAACGAGCATGCAGAACGCACATCGAGGTGTGCACACGTTCAATTCTTTATTTGGCTACGGCTAAGGATAAGAAAGGCTCGGCATGGCGCTTACGTTTGACAGAAGCAGGCGTGCAGGCGTGGTGGAGGCGCTCAATGTCATGTTCCATCCGCACCTGGCCGCCTCACGCCTTGGACGCCGCAAAGACTCAGGCAGTAACGTCTTGCTGCATTCCGTGTTTGTCCAGATGGCTGGTGCTAACTGGCTATTGGAACTCGGAACGGCGAGTCGCTCCATGCATTTCTGCAATTGTTCAGTCGGATTCAGGTGCTCCAGATGAATCAAACAGGCGGACCGGCCAGCCGAGCTTGACGGCAGTGCGCTCGGTGCGAGCTGCACATGGTTGGATCCGATGGACGTCGACGGCCGTTTACATCATAGGCGCAAGTACGATCCGTGGGCACCAGGTGACTGACGGAACGGAGAGGCGCATGCCGTCTGCTGTGTTACAGCCGACAGAGCTGCGGAGCAATTAACTCGGCAACCCGATCGTAACACTGACGAGAAGCCGCGCTGCAACGAGATGCCAGAGATTCGACGCAGATTCAAGATCTGCTGACCCATGACAGCTGCTGCGACTTTTCAATTAAGATTACACTATAGTTTTTTTTGCGCACCACTCGTCTTTCTCATGCATCACTTTCGGGCAAGGTCAGAACCGAAGCAAAGCCTGTGCCAGGGTCTGCTCGACCTGAGGGGGCGGTTTACGGATCCGCCGAGCAAACGCAAGGCAGGTCGTTTGCACTGGCGACAAGAGAGTGGAGGCGCACTGCGTTCACGAATACCTCGATGCCCATGACAGACGTGCCGTGTTGCCGTGGCACGGATCGAACCAGGTGGTGAATGACGTACCTCTGTTGTCCCTGGCGTCCCTGTGGTGATGGACGACGGATTCGATCCACTACTGAATACCCCGGCTGGTTCTCACGCAGCGAAATTGAGGAAAAGGAAAGCAAACGCCAACAATCCCGATTACGGAGAGGTGAGCAAACGCTCCTGGCTTTCCTTGACATCTGGGCCGGATGGGATGCCTGGGTCAGACCAGCGGGTGACGGCCTACCATCAGAGCCCATCCTTGCAGTCCTCGGGCGACTGCCAGTTCCTGCCAGGTCCCTCGGCGGGGTGTTCAGGGCAGGCTGCCGTAACCCACTTCCTGGTCCGGGGACCTCTGCTCCCACCCCGCTCCCCCCACGCTGCGCAGCATCCCAGGACCGTGCGTTCTCCATACCCCATGAGCATGCTGGACAGGACACTTCAAGCTCCGGTACCCGGTCATCGCCCTGCCAGACGTAGGGTCGCGGGTTGAGAATAGCAGCCTAAGGTGGCAGTCTAAGGACCACATGTTCGACCTGAGCAACACACTCGCTGCACATGTCCATGTCGCGAGCTCATCGCTGCCCGAGCATCTCTAGGAATCGCAAGGAGCGCGTCTCGACGCGAAAGAGGCGTGTCGAGGCGTGTGTCGCGGGGACTGCGAGTCCTGAGCTCTCAGAGCCCTCCCGAAGCACATGTTGCGCCCATGCCGGTTGTCAAAAGAGTTCCGGACCGTAGCGCTGAGTCTGATTGTCCAATCCGCACGCAACTGCTCGCTCATGGCCCGCCGGTTCTTGCGTGGGGTGTGTGGAGGGTGCGGAGAGCTGCATGGGGGTGGCGGAGCGCGCAGGGTGGGAGAGCCCAATGCACGAGCACAGACGTGAACGGACGGGCTAACGAGGATTCTGACTCGTTTTTCTGATCATTCTGGAGCGCGCGTCCGGGCGCGTCGGGGCGCGACCTTGTCTAAGAATAGAGGCCAAACAACAGGACCCCCTCGGCACAGCAAGCTTTCGGACCGGTCGGTGACGACCGACCTCTACCCGCAACGCCCGCACTGAGGCCCCCTCGAACACACTCCTCACCCCGGATTTGCAGAGCACGGGCTCATGGGCACGATCATGTGGACAGCAGGATGGACACTTGGGCACAGATCGTTGCAGTTGGCCGCCGCAAGCACGCAGCAGACGGTGCCCGCAGTGGGTCTGACGTCTGAGCGCGGACGCGATGGTAGGATCGGGCGCATTTGCATCCTGTCCATTACTCATACGGAGACTAAGGAGAGCGGGACGATCAGCTGGGCCGCGCGCCATCGCACTGGAACGAGCCTACTGTCCGTCTGGACTGTGCCCACGATGCGCTGCGGTGCTAGCTGGTCCGCGATTACAGTTGGAATCGCACCATTGCTCCTCGAAACAGCCCAAGATCGTCGTCGCTTAATAGCTCTGATAGCTTCGAGCTTCGTACTTTTCCGCCCCTCTAAACAGCGCTACTGTCTCGCTAGGCTGGTTCCTCACTCCAGCAATGCCAAGCACCACGCATTAGTCATGGTGTGCTGTGCGTCCTGATCTACGTGCGCTGCGAGGCTGCGTAATGCACTCGAGCCGACACTAGAAGACGCGAACAGCGTAGAAACTGGACTCGGCGTGTTCTAGTGCCATCGGCGCAACGTCGAGAAATCGGGAACGAAGAGCTACCATTTTCGTGGAAGCTGCCATCGGTGATGCTCTCGCAGTCCCTCTGCATCGAACGCTATCGAGGTCGTCTGGTATCACTCAATCATATTGCATGAGTACGCTCGGCGCCGAGGCTCGCCACGCCGATGTCCTACCTAGGCTCTCGGCGCGCGTACGTCGACGAGTAGTTAAGCAATCGACAGCCGGACACCTCGGCGGAACGTTGGAGCCACTGCCGTCGTTACTCCGACAGGTGACTACCAGCCTTCCCAAGCCCTGCACTGAAATCGTGAGAGCTCCTACTGACCCACTGATCCCCGTTGAGGGCACTAAACGCGCAGTCTGTCTTCTTCCTTGAATCTCGAACGTTTGACTTTCAGAAACGGCGCTACGGTAAAAACGGGCAGTCTATAGCAGTCTAAAAAAAGACTTAGCGAGTCTAACGCACTGCGGCCGTCACCGACTGCGCTAGCTGTGGCATTTGCACTATGTTAGCACATCCGCGGTCTTGCCTGGGCTAACACCGTCTCGGTCGGACCTAACGCATCAGCTGGCTCATGTGGGCGGGATGCGTAGGCTACCGCCAGTGCCGCCGGAGCAGGGTCGGTCAGCCCGGCGTGCCCGGCAGAGCATGCGGCTAGCACGGTGCTAACACCGGCTGGAACGGCGTTATCGGCGGAGTGCGAATCGCTGGAAAGATAACTTATCTAAAGTTGTTACACGTCATCGTTGGCGCTTTTGTGGTAAGTATGAAGTTAGCTCACAGTAACTCATCTTTGGCTCGGAGGTGCCTTTGCTGACGACAGCGGATCGGACAGCAGTGCCGTGGCGTCTGGTCGCGTGCATGCCCTCATGCACAGCATGCCAGGCATGTGCGAGGTGCCCCGCGGGCAGCGATCGCAGCGACGGCATGCGCTCTCACGCGCTCGGCGTGCTTGGAATGTCCGGGGGCGGTTCGTGAATGCTCCGAGCCATTCATTGGGCACACGACATGCGTCGCGTGCATCGCGTGCTTGCGTGCTTGGCCCGGAATTCGCCTTCGGACCCGGCGTCGGTACGCCGAAAGCGGTATGGCACGTCGGACGGACGCCGGGCCTGACGGTCCTGAACGCAGTACGGGGGCCCGCCGTCTGCGGACCTGCGTACGCCGGCGGGGTGCCAGGGATCGTCGCTTCGCCGAGGTCTTGGCGGCATGATTAATTATCGCTCGGCGCGTATCTACGCGTGCTCGGCGCACCGTGGGGCCTCCAGAGTCACCAGGGCTGCGAGGGGCGACGTATCGAGGTCGGCGGCAGGGACTCGAGAATTTGCTGGGATCGACCGCAGCATGTCAGCCAGCCCCCAGCCGGCGAGCAGCCGTGCACAGCCGACATGAGAAACCCAGGCTCTCGGCGCTCATAAGCTCAGAACGAACAACTTACAGGTGGTTCCAGCGTATCGGCGTTGTTTGGATGGCGGGCGTCCCTTAATCGCGAGCTTGTCACCTTCGAGGGGGGTAATCGCGTCATCGTCGAGCATAATGGCAACAACGCCCCGCACGCCCTTCACACGACCTTCCTGGTCGTGTGCACGCACGTTTCATGGCCAGGCAGGGCAGTTTCAACAGGCCCCGGAGAGTTTGCACACCGGCTCCGAGTTCCAGAACACTGGTCGAATCGAAGTGGTCCGACGATGTTTGTCCGAAGCTCCGCCATGGTTTTCGATCTGACAGGGACAGGGGATGACTTCCACACAAACCGCGCACTGCCAAGCTTCCGAGCGGCTGCGATACGAGCGAAGAGGGTCTCGAGCCAGTGCGCAGAAGCGCCTCCGCCGTACTTCTGTGCTGACGAAGCCACACAGCGACGATCAGTGTATGTGTAAACCTGACCGCCCAGATCTGACCCGGGATCTGGTGCGAGACTTCTCATTGGCGATACTGACAATGAGCTCTAGCTGGTCAGGTTCTCGATGCCGATGTGCCGACGCCGAAAGCGGAAGGAGCCTGAGTGCGACTGATCAGCAGTGCTTGGCGCTGGCCAGACTCGTGCCCGGAACGTGAGAAGGTGTCACCAGGCTGGCCTAAGGACTTGGTCTGGACGGACGTCGGCATCCACAACACACCGTGCCTGGGACCGACTGCGATGATCCAGCAATCCGTTCGTGGCATTTCGCGCTCAAAATACCCAACACTCCACTCGCGCTCCTGATGTTGACAATAGCCAACGTTGCTCATGCAGCTCTCCACAGGCGTCACTTGTCACTCTGTCAGCAAATCAAGAGTTTACGCATCTCCTTTCGAGGATCATCCGTTTTTACACTCCCCAGCAACGGCGACTTCTGGTAAACGTCTTCCCCATGTCAAATTCTGTTATCGCCAGTTCCTCACCATCGTGCGACGGGTGTGACGGGAGCCTGCGGCGGAGCCATACTAAGGTGCACTATGACGGTGGGTTCGGTGTCTTGTGAGAACCGGACGGTGAAGACCGAACGACCGACGAACGACCGAGACTGCGCAGCGGAGACTATGCCGTACCTAGTAGCTGCGCTCTAACGGCGTGACTGTGGCGAGCACTCCACACTTCAGCCATGGAGGCTATGAATCATTGATTGGGAAAGATGAGTACCGGATGTCGTTAGGACTTTGGGAGGCGAAACGGACGCGTCGGTCGTTCCGGGCCGGACATCAAAATGTGAAAGGGCAAAGTGTTACTGCAGTGTAATCGAACCCTCATCGAGGTCAAATGGCGATAAGGAATGTGACTCGATCTGTAATCCGGAACTCTGCGGCGAACGTCGGCAAGCTTCGGGACGCTTCGGTTGGTCGGCAACCGCGACCCAGATTTTTCGGGATATCGACGCCTCGCTCGCCTTGGTTGCGGGTTGGCCATTCCTCCCCGCCCGTTCGCTCGCGTCCGCCAGTCTATCCCTGTATTGTCGCGCCTCCAGCCGTTCCGGTCGCTCTGTCCCTCAGATCCTCAGGCTGTTCTTCAGGCAGAGCTAGGCGTTGCCCGGCCAGCATCCCTCGCCTCCTTCGCTTCTCCATTGGAATAGCCGTCGTGTCGTCGCGTTGTCCCGCCAAATCGGGCTGTCACCCGCGCGCCAACCTCGATCTAGACCCAGCCGCGATATGCCCAGACTCGTAGAGGCGCGGGCCCACCCCTTGTCATCGCCACCGAAAGCGCGCCACCATCGTTCTTCACCCTTCCGCATGACTCGACACGGGCTCTAGGCTGCGCGCTGCGCGCTGCTCCATGGCACCATGGGTACTGACCGACCCGGCGACCCGGCGAATTTTGCTGTTGCCTCCTCACACTCGCTCTCACCGCGCGCTCCCCGTTCGGCGCGCGCTAACTACAAAAAACTGCACCCCCAGCCCATACTGATCACCCCCAACACCCCTCTGTTACTAGCTTGCCACTCACCCACCACAGCACACAGGACTTACCCATCTGTCTTACGTCTAGAGTACAATGGACCACGATGACGCCACTGCCGCGTCCACCGCCTCCAGTTACGAGCTGGCGCGCGTCTCGACCGCCGCACGCCGCCCGAGTCGTACTGCCCTCGACCGCCCCCAGCTAGCCCCCTTCAGCTCTGCCTTTGGCGGATTCACCCCCCTCGACACCCCTCCCGTTACTCCGCCGCAAGAGAAGGAAAAGATCGAAGCGATCCCGCCAGCCGTTGACTACCTGTCGTACAAGGAGCCCATCCTTGGACCCAGCTTGCCACCAACGCCTGGGGAGACGGAGTACTACCCGACCGACATTGAGAGCGGAGCGAGCACGCCGCCATCCCCTACTGCGCCGCACTCGACTACCGACCTCACTAGCACCGAACTGGAGAAGGAATCCTCCTCCCTGCCTCCGATCGACCGCGGCCGAGGTGCGATTCTGTACCTGGTCGCCGTGACCTTGATCGAGGCTACCGTGTGGGGCCTCCCCTTCTCCGTCGGCGTGCTGCACGAGTACTGGCTGTCCGAGCTGTTCCCCGACCCCTCTGCCGCCGGGGTGCTGACGCTTGCGTCCACGCTTCCGACGGGCCTCCTCTACTTCTGTGGCGTGTTCATGGGTCCCCTCTTCACCGCCTTCCCGTGGTACGAGCGTGAGATCCAGTTCGCCGGTCTCTTCATCTCCACTGCCGGCCTGCTTGCGAGTGCCTTCGTTACGCAGCCGTGGCAGCTCATCCTCACGTTCGGCATCATGTTCCCGATGAGCGGCGCCGTGTACCTCCCCTGCGCGACGAACCTGTTCGAGTGGTGGAAGGCGCGCCGCGGCATGGCCACCGGCATCATGTACGCCGGTACCGGCGTCGGCGGGTGCGTGTTCCCGATCGTGGTGACTGCCCTCCTCAAGGCGTACGGTTACCGCACGACCATGCTGGGCCTCGCGATCGCGTACCTCCTCCTCATCGCTTCGTGCCTGTTCTTCACGAAGCGTCGCGTCCCGCTGCCGACGTACGTCGCCGGTGGACGCCGTAAGCGCACCCGTCCGCCGGTGGACTGGAGCTTCCTCCGCCGCCGCGCGACCTGGGTCGGCTTCGCATTCATGATGGTGCACTCGCTTGCGAACTTTGTTCCCCTGCTCTGGATCACGTCCTTCGCGACGCTCGTCGGCGCGAAGAGCCCTGACGGCCCGACCCTCGTCGCGATCGTGAACGGCGTGACGGCGTTCGGCAACTGCCTCTCGGGGTGGGTGTCGGACCGCGTGCCCTGCCGCATCGCCGTGACTGTATCCTGCCTCATCGCTGCCATCAGCACAGCGACGCTCTGGGGCTTCGGCGACAACGAGAAGTTCCTTCTCGCCTTCGCGGTCATGTGGGGCCTCACTGCCGCGAGCCTCGCGGGCATGTGGGGCGCGATGATCACGACCATCGCACAGAACGACCCTTCGACTACCGTCGTCGCGTTCTCCGCCTTCATGACCCTCAAGGGCATTGCGAGCTTCACGTCCGGCCCCATCTCGACCGCGCTCCTCGGGTACAGCCCCATCGCGGGCGCGCCGGGCGCGTACGGCAGCACAAACTACGGAGTGCTCATCATCTTCACCGCCGTTATGACCGGCGCTGGAGGAATGATCACCATCGCCTTCCCCGGATAGGCCACCCTTCATGACATTATCGCTTTCCCCACTTCCAGACCACCCTGCACACCTGCACACCCTGCACGATCACACCCCGGACAATCTGCTCTCCGCATTCATCTCCTGTATGTACGACCAACGAACGACAGCCCTGTTCCCCCTGTTCATAGACATTGATATCGCGTTCCGTAGTTGATGCCATTTTACGACGATAAGGAAGTTTTGAGAATGTGCAGTCGGCTCCTCCGCGGTCGGCGAACGGGAGCGAGAGCGAGCGAGCAAGCGAGATGTGGGTCGGCCCAGGGCTGCGACCCTGTTGGCGGGTGGCGTCTGGAAGCCCAGTCGGCGAACGCCGGCCGAAGATCTCCTCTACGCCTCGACTAAGCCTTGATTTGGCGAGTCGGGATTGCGCGGCTACCTCGCGCGGTCGTTGTGACGGCAGGCTCACATCCTGTGGTAGTTGCCGAACTCGTCCTCGACGAGCACCTCGTCCGCTCGGCACCACACGCGGCCGGTGTGCAGGCGCTCCGTGTCGACGCCCTTGGGGTGGGCCTTCTCCATGCCGAGGCGGTGAGCCGACTTGGGCTGGCCGAGGGCGAGCCGCCGCTTCTCGAAGAACACGTACCCGCCGTAGTACACGCGGGACGTGTTGCCGGACAGCGGGCCGCGCTTTGCCAGGAAGTCGTTCAACTGCTTGCTCTGGATGTTGACCTTGTCGTGAAACTGAGCACCGAGGTCGCGCAGGAACGAAGCTCGCGTCACACCAGGCAGCTTCAGGTGCGCCTCGATCTTCTTCCGCACCGCGTCGCAGCTGTCGTGCACCGGCACGCTGTCCGTGTCCTCTCCATCGAGGGTCACGCCCGACACGTCAGCCGTCGCAGTCGTGGGCTTGGGCGCCTTGGCCTTGCCCTTGGGCTTGCCGGCGGCGTCGGCGATAGCGGCGGCTGCAGAGCCGGCGGGTGGCGCGTTCTCCTTCCCAGCAGCAGGCTTGGCCTTGGGCATCTTCTCGCCGCGGCGCTCCATCTCGAGGAAGAAACGCGTCGCGGCCTCGTACACGCCGCCGTCACAGCCCTGCATCGAGCCCGTGTATCGCATGAAGCGGCCCCAGGAGTTGGAGTTGACGCCGAGCTCGCGCTGCATCTCGGTCGTCTTGGCGCCGCCGTTCTCGATGTACTTGCGCAGCTTGCCGCGGATCTGGTTGCACGACCACTTGTACTCCATGTCCGGGTCGTCGCTGATCATGTACGTCTTCGTCGCGGGCATCGTGTGTGCGTCTCTGTGCGTCAAGTGGTACTGTGAGGGTGCTGTGGGAACGACTAACCCCAACTCCACTCCGCACAGACAGACAATGGACGCGTCGCAATGTCGAAAGGGTCGGAAGTAAATCAATCTCGTCTGTGATCTTCTGATCCTCTTGCCACCCAGTCACGTGATGTCCCAGTGACAATGGTGGCGAGAAACGACGACTTCGACGAGTGATATCGAGCGTACCTCTACTTATTCATGCTTGAGTCCCCTATGGCAGGCTTGTGTGTATGCAGGCTGCACGAATCTGGGCTGCAGTGTCCGCAGCTGTGATACTGGAGGACTGCGCACTTCAAACGTCGTGCGGCGGCAGATACCCACACTTTGACAGTGGAATAGATGCCTCTGCCAGGGCCAAACGCGGCAACCCGACGACTCAAAGCGCCCCATACCCACTGCATATGCAGTGGTATCGATGAAGATACATAAATCGACAGACTGAGATGCGTTCAGATGCATGGGGCGCCAGAACGGCATGTCTTCCTCGCGGCCGCCACAACACCACCCACACTGATGTAGGCGCGCTGCCACCACCTCTCCTGCCACGAACCCGAGGGAAGACAGCTCAAGAACGCGAATAGCAGTGGCAGAAGACTGGATTAACACGCATAACACTGGTAACACTGCCCTGTGACTCGGGCCTGAGCGAGGGCATGGTCAACGCACCTGGAAGGCGACAGGTACCCGGATCGACCCAAGAAGCGTCTTCCCTCCAAGCACATACACTCTGCTCTGCTCCAAAGCAGTCAGCCACGCGAACCTCACAGCGAGTGCTCAGGAAGCAGGGGCCATGGCGGGAGTAGGCGAGTATGCCAAGCGTACTGAAGACGAGGTACCAGAGCCGAAGGCGCGCCTCTTGCCGCTCACAGCTATGGTGGGAATGCATCCCCCTACAGCAACTGCGAGCATAGCTACACCTAGCAACACAACTCGTGCAACATGTCTTTCGAGGCTTCCGTATCACCTGACGCCACATCTGAGTGCCATCGGCACCTGCGTCGCGGAGATCAACCAATCTCACGGTTGATGACCTCATTCTATAATCAGGCTCTCTGCTATCGGACCCCTCTAATTCCGGCTTTCCGGCCAATCTACACTCCTCCCTGCCTCTACCAGCATTTATGCATTGAATACGGAGTGCGACAGACGACCTGGATATCGCGGGTCTGACATTAAGTGCCGGCCACGTGCCCAGAGGCTCCAGCGCCGAGGCCGAGGTGAGTATCGTGCGCCCTGTGCATGGTCAAGAGCGGCCCGGATCGGGACATCGTAGCGAGGTAGACGAGATTGGCAGGACTTATGCGGAGGCTCCAGGGTTCTGGCTGATTACATCACCACGTGTCGCGGGCCGAGGTCGCGGTCAATCAAGTGTTCCACTGACCTGTTCTGCATGCTTCCGTGCTTCTTTGTCTCATGCAATCTTCGGTGGGCGCGTAGCGAGCGCACAGTCGAGTCCGCGTATCTTTTTGAGCTCCGTAATGCTTGATAATTCGTTGAGGACGAGTGGGGAGCGAAAACATCACGGCGTCCAAAAGGTCAGATGTTACAGGCCGGCATTTCAAATGGGCCGCGAAAAGGTCAGATAACCCTGCACCTGGCGGGCAGCCGCGGGCAGAAAGGTCAGATAGACGTCGGATCTGGGCGCTCACTCTGCTCCCGCACCCGTCGGTTATCAACGCCAACCCAGGCCTCGTACTGGTCGTTCCCCACCGGCTAGTCCAGCCCAGCCAAGCCCAGCAGGCGACCTAACCCCCCCACCGCTGTCGCGCCGCTCCGTTATAAGCGCCCGGCGCCCACCGACTCGCTCTTCACATCCCCTATCCTTCCAAAAATGACCGTCGCTACCCAGTACAAGAACCAGTGCTACGTCAACGGCAAGTGGGTCTCGTCCGAGTCCGGCAAGACCTTCGCCGTCACCAACCCCGCGACCGGCGAGCACATCGCCGATGTCCCCGACATGACCGAGGAGGAGGTCCTCGGCGCGGTCAAGGCTGCCGAGGACGCCTTCCCCGGCTGGTCGAACACCCCTCCCAAGGTGAGCGACTCCCGCAGCTTCAAAGCAGAGAGCGTAGCTAACGGCAGGCCCGCTCCGACATCGTCATGAAGTTCTACCAGCTCATGATGGAGCGCACTGACGAGCTCGCCAAGCTCATCACCCTTGAGAACGGCAAGCCTCTCGCCGACGCCATCACCGAGCACAAGTACTCGGCCTCGTTCATGGAGTGGTTCGCCGCTGAGGCTATGCGCACCGACGGCGACGTCATCCCCTCGACCATCCCGGGCCTCCGCAACCTCGTCATCCGTCAGCCCATCGGCGTCGTCGGTATCATCACCCCCTGGAACTTCCCCTCTGCCAGTGAGTAACTATGTTGCCGATGTGGAGTGTCGGTTAGCTTTCCGGGCGGCGTTCTCCGCCCGAAGCATTAGCCGGTGAATATTTGGGGTTAGGGCGCCAGCGAGCTCCCGGACGACGCTGCTGTCGGGTGGCTCGTAGGGGGGCGGGCTCGTTCTCTGACCAGTGAGCCGGCCAGCTTCCGGCGGAGGTTTGGTACTCCTATAGGAGTGACCCCGTTCTCCGGACTGAACCTGCTCCGCGCTTCATAGCGAGTGTCAGGTTCTATTCCTCTGGTGTTCCAACCTGGTATCGGCCTGAGCTAACCTGCAGTGATCACCCGTAAGGTCGGCCCCGCTCTTGCCGCCGGATGCACCTGTGTCGTCAAGGCTCCCTCCGACACCCCTCTCTCCGCCTTCGCCCTCATGGAGATCGCCGAGCAGGCCGGCGTTCCCCCTGGAGTCATCAACGTCATCTCCTCGCGCAACTCGCGCATGTGCGCCAAGGTTCTCTGCGAGCACCCCGTCATCAAGAAGATCTCGTTCACCGGCTCCACCGGTGTTGGCCAACAGCTCATGGCCCAGTCCGCCTCGACGCTGAAGAAGATGTCGATGGAGCTCGGTGGCAACGCCCCCTTCATTGTCTTCGACGATGCCGACATTGACGACGCCGTAAAGGGTGCCGTCATTGCCAAGTTCCGCTCTTCGGGCCAGACCTGCGTCTGCGCCAACCGCATCTACATCCACGAGAAGGTCTACGACGAGTTCACGACCAAGCTCGCCGACGCCGTCCGCGGCTTCGTCGTTGGAAACGGCCTGGAGAAGGGTGTCACTCACGGACCGCTCATCCACGAGCGTGCCGTCGCGAAGGTCAAGGAGCACGTTGACGATGCCGTCTCCAAGGGCGCTAAGGTCCTCGTTGGTGGCAAGCCTGGCAAGGGCAACTTCTTTGAGCCTACCGTCCTCATTGACGTCCCCGTCGAGGCTGTCGTCAGCAAGGACGAGACCTTCGGCCCCCTCGCCCCCTGCTACAAGTTCTCGACCGAGGAGGAGGTCCTCAAGCTCGCCAACGACACTGAGTTTGGCCTTGCTGGATACTTCTACTCGCGCGACATTGGTCGTGTCTGGCGTGTCGCCGAGGCGCTTGAGGTCGGCATGGTCTGCGCCAACTCCGGTGTCCTTTCGCAGGCTACCATTCCCTTCGGAGGCGTGAAAATGTCCGGATTTGGCGTAGAGGGTTCTTATATGGGCATAGATGAGTACATGGTTAAGAAGCTCATCGCGATGGGAGGCCTTGGAACGAAGTACTGAGTGTAGAAGAGTAGAGGTTTCGTGAGATATTGTCAGTAGTTTTCGTGCCACATGTAGTTTAGTCCACCAACCTGCCACTCACGTGGGACGCCCTGAGCTGTCTCACCTGGGTCTGTGCGTCCATGCGCCCTACGTGCGCCCTCTTGCGCCCTCGGGCCTGGGCCGGGTCGTAGCTCGCGGGCCTGTGAGCGAACTCGAGAGCTCGAGAGCAACTTGTCAGAATCTTGTGCTGCGTGCGTGTGCGAGTCTGCTATGAGAGTCGGATACATGGGCAACGTTGCATAGGTGTTCTACTTCTTCTCGCCCTTCTTCATCTGGTTCATGACAGCCTGGTACTCGCGGTTCAGCCTGTGGCCCTCGTTCTTCTTGTCGTGCAGCAGCGACATATCGAAGCCCTCCTGTGCGCCGAGGCCCTGCGCCGCACGCATCTTGTACTTCCTGATCGCGCGCTGGTCCGCCGCAGCGCCCGCCTCATCCATGGCCAGCAGGTCGCGGGCACTGACGGAGCCGCCCTCGAGGGGCCGCAGGCGTGTGACCGGGCCGTCGTCGTCGGACTCGCTGTCTGACGGCGCGAGCGCGTGCAGGTTGGCCGGGTCGAAGGCGGCCGGCGACAGCGAACGCGTGCGCTGGCGCTGGCGTTTCGGCGAGGGCGAGCGGCGCCGCGGCGGAGTGCGGGACCGCGAACGTGAGTACGCACGCTTCCGTGGCGGCGTGCGAGAGCGAGAGCGGTAGCGACGGTCGTCGTAGCGATCATACCGGCCCCGGTCAAAGCGATCGTAGGAGCGAGACCGTGACCGGTCGTACCTCCTGGGGGAGGGCGAGTAGCGACGCCGACCCCGGTCTCGACTGTCGTAGCGGTCATACGACCTCGATCGTGATGGAGAGCGCGAGTCGTAGCGGCGTCGCCCATCGTAGCGGTCGTATGAACGAGAGCGTGATCGCGAGTCGTACCGCCGCCTGTCCCTCGACCTCGACCTGGATCGCGACCACGACCTCGAATCACGCCCGCGGGACCTTGACCTGGAGTCGCGGCCCCTGGAGCGTGACCTCGACCTTCCCCGCTCCGGCTCTGCCTCCACCTCTCCGTCCTCGTCGCTGTCGTCGTCCTCACTCTCGCGCCCCGCGTTCAGATCGTAAGCTCCGGCGTCCGCGAAGATATCCTCCTCATCCTCGGGATTAGGGGGAGGCGATGGGGTCCTCTTCCGCCTCGGCGGTGGCGACGGGGACCGGCGCTTGTTCTTCTCCCGGAACTGCTTCTCGCGCTCCGCCAGGCTCAGCTTCGGCTCCTCCGCCTTGCCCTTGCCCTTGTCGCCAATGGACTTGAACTGCTCATCAGTTGACGGAACGACGTGCCTAACTCACCTTGCTGCTCTCCTTCTTCTCTGGCTTCTTCTCGGCCGGGTGCGGCTTCGAGAGCACCGCGCTCCCGAGAGCGTCCAGCTCGTCCTCGACCTTGGCGCCCTTCTCGCGCTCAAGTTCCGCCTTGCGCTTCGCGAGCAGCGCGAAGTCAAGCCCCTTCACGAGCACTGAGTGCTCGGCGTCGCCGCCCAGGAACGCACGCTGCGACTCGACCTGGTGTTAGCTAGGGCCCACGGTAAAATAGCTACCTTGTCGGCGTCGGTGCCAGCCTCGGCCTTGCGGCGCTCAAAGTCGGCGAGAACCTGCTCAACCTGGGGTCAGCTCTATTCAGCGGAACAGCTCACGTGCTTGTACTCCCCACCGTCACCCTGGCGGCGCATTGCCGCGCGGTCTTTGTACTCCTGCTCAGCAGTCGCGGGGACCTTCTGCTGAGACCTCGGGCGGAACTGGGTCACAGCCTCCTTCACCTCGGCCTCATCCTTCGGTCTCTCCTTCCTGAATGTTAGCTTATGAGCGGTATTCTTAAAGCTGGCTTGGACACGCACTCATACGCCGATCGTCCTTTGCCCTTGCTGCGGTTGAAACGGTCCTTTCGCGCGCCGCCCAGGGTTCCTCGGGAACGAGACGACTCGCCGCCCTGCCTCGGCTGGCTCAGAAGTGAGCGGAAGGCGTCCTGTTGTCAGCTTCCTACGCGCTGGAATCAGCTTACCTGGTCCATGTCGTTGGTGAGTGTGAGGATGGCCAAGTGGAGGTGCCCATGACGCGAAAACAAAGGTGCTCGGCGTGAAGGGGGGCGAGCGTGGGAAAGTTGCACTGAACGATCACAGTTCAGAGAGACGCTACGTAGATCGTAGACGTCTCTTTCGCAACCCTGCTTCCAAAAATGCATCACATACGCCTGCTCTTCGCATAAAGAGCACTGCTATGCATGCTGCGTGAGATGAGGAGCCACGTTTCGGGAGTGCGCGAACGCCGAGTCACCCGTGGGAGAGCTGCGCCCTTCCCTCACGTGACCACATCACGGTGACTCCGTGGCGTAATTGGTAGCGCTTCAGATTCCAATGACTGGGATATCTTACGATTCCTGAAGGTTGTCCGTTCGAGTCGGGCCGGGGTCGGAGCCTCTCGATAGAGAGATTCCTCTTTTGAAAGGCGCACTGATGCAGGAGGGCCGTGTGCCGGTTAGGGTGGCAGAGGAGGTTGGACGAACCGAACTGTTTGTCGTCGCTGTGACAGACTGTCGCCTGTGGTCGGCAGTTGAACGATGAAGCCCAACTGCAGAGGGTTCATACGAGGGGTCACTGCCGTGTTGTTGGAAGCTTGACATCAGACCCGCGGGGCTGTGGTGAGTTAAGATGAGGAGGAAACGGATGAGTGGAGCAAGTAGCAAGTGCTGCGCAACCATTCAGGCTGATACCTCTATTACATGCCAAATGGACAAGTGCCTTTGGGAGCCTCGTGGTATGGAGGGAATGGGACTGCTAAGTGCGTCTCACGCATAATCAGTTGCTGGGTGGTATCGCCGATTCTCTCCCCAGCATTCACGCGTCCGCCATGATGACTTCGTCGGAGCCTACCGTCGGCTCTTCCATCTCCTCATCCTCCTTCGCCTCCTCTGCACAGTCATCCCCATCGATGTCCGCCTCGATCGCTCTCGCGACCAGGTCCACCAGAGTCCTGACTCCTCCGGCAGCCGTCAGCCTGCCTTCGAGCGCAGGCACTGTGCGCGTCGGGATGAGACTCCCTAGCTCAGCAACGTCGACGCTTCCCTCGCTGAGCGCGACATGCTCGGCGAGCACAGCCTCTTCGCCCAATGTCCAGAACCCAGGCTCGCGCTCTGCGACCTCACGCGCGAACGCGCAGTACGCGCGTGCCTTCTTGAGCGCGTAAGAGGGCGGGAAGGTGTAACCGTCACCGGCAGCAGCAGAGATGAGGGCGTCGGCGACCGCGTCCCTGTCGTCCTCGAGGTCGGGGCCTTCGACGAACATGCCCTGCTTGATAAGGTCGAGTTGGCTGGTGAGCGTGAGCTTGTCCGAGGCGAGCAGCTGAGGTCAGCTCATCGACTCAAGGGCGTAGCTCACCTGGCGCGTGGCCGCGTCGATCCAGCGGACCACCAGCGCTCGGTTCTGCGGTGTGCCAAGGTTCAGCGGACCGACGATTAAATGCCGGTAGTAAGGGTGCCAGGTGGGCGGGGTATCGTCATGGAGTCGCATAGTGCCGAGCGCGATCTTGGAGAGCACTGGTGAGAGTCAGCTTCAGACCGCTCAGACATGACTCACTGAAGTTCCAACGACTGCGAGCGTCCCGCCGGCGGGGGAACATCTCGTGTCCCTCGTTCGAGCCCGGAACGCATGTCTGTTGCTCGCGGAGCACGGAGTAGTCGTATGTGCTAAGCAGGCTCATGTAGCCGACGTACTCAATCTCCTCAGCGTTCATCCAGTCCGCACTGTGGCCAGCACGAGGGCACGGTCGCGACGCCACCTGGTCCAGCAGCTCCTCGTTGTCGAAGCCGACCAGTCTAGTGGCGTTGAAGAACGAGACTGCGACCGCTTCGTCCTGAGCTTTTGCCCATGTCACCGGGCGACCTACGCCTGGGGTTCGTTCTGCAGAAATCTCGACTGAGGGCGTCAGAACTGCGGCTTCCGCGGCGCGTCAGCGCGTCACTCACGGCACAACTGTTCGGTCTCCGTGAGGTGCGCGCGACGTTCAGGGGATGGCGGCTTGAACACAGTCCTGGGCAGCAGAGCGTAGACCGCTGCTTTAATCATGCTCAGTTTCTCCAACTGAGGCCACAGGTTGCCCAAGAACGAATAGAGCAGTATGGCAGTACCGTCGAGATCCTTTAAGTCGGCATGCTCGCAGAAGTACAAGCTGATGTCAGCGGTGGAAGAACGATGAACTAATGCCGAGGCGCGAGCACCTACCTGATACGTTCGTCTCGAAGGTTTCCTGGGTAGAAGAAGTGGCGGATCGCCTTCTCAAGACGAGGGATAATGTCTTCCTCGGAGCGCGCGACAGCTTCAGCATAGACCGCTGTGGTCGTCCGGTACCCGTAATGTGGGTTCCGAATCCAAGTGGCATACCGATCCATCTCGGGGCGCTCAGTCTCGTATCCCAACTCACGCTTCTTCGCCAGTCGTCGCGCACGCCGAAAGGACCTGGTTATGAGCCTCCAACCGAAAAGTTTGCACTCACATCAACACCGTGCGGGCGCCTTTGACGCTGCGAGCACCAGCTGGCTCGGACATCGTCGGACGTGTAGGTGTCTCCAATGAGGCAAACTTGGGGCTAGCAATAGATCACAGCAAGAGGCGAGTGAGAGAGTAAGTGGAATGAGGATCAGAGGAAGTGGAGGCCGGAGACGATAAGCAGACGCTGAGTGTGGGGTGACCAGACGAGTTAGCGTGGTTGACGTGGATCTCGTCACGAGGAAGGGCGCAGTCACTACGATCAGCGCGCTCAGCATGATCAGCGCTCAATCCGGGGCCTAATCTCCCAGGACACGGTGATGCCTTCCCCATCTTCCTCGCCGACTTCGACATCGCCCAGCCCTTCTTCTCAGCTCGACGGTGCTGACTTCACTTACGTCTGACATCCGCACAACATCCACACTCCCCACAAACTACAAGACAGTCCCAAACGCTGCTTGTAGCGCCAATCCCGTCGACTTCGATCGAACGCATATCCGCCACCAAGTCTTCGCCATCGCTGCCTTCCCCACTTCCTTCACCCACTCTTCTCAGCCCTCACCACTGGATGTCACGGCGAATCATGTCGACAAGTTGACCCGCAGTACTGAGACAAGACGTTCTGGTTAAGGTGAGTGTAGGGGGTGCAGAAGTTCGTAGGAGGGGGGGGGGGGGGCATCACAGTCTTCGAGCTGAAAGTCTGGGTACTCGATGTTTCGCGGACCTCTCTGGTGGAGGTCGTTGTGGGGCACATGAGTCAGCCTCCGGCCCGGCGGCAGCTGTGCCGAGCCACGCGAGCGGCATCTGAGCGGGTGATCGGCATTGATTGGCGGACGAGATCCTCCCTCGATGCCGAGTCTCCGCTGCGGCTCTTGCCCCGCCCCTCTCGTGATTAAACTCACGCTAGCACTTTCAATTCCGGCGTCCGCGTTCTCTCCTGTCGTCTTGGCCATATGTGCCCCGCGTCGAGGTAGTCACGCCGTTGCGCGCGCCTCGGTGTGTGTCATGTGGGCATCGGGAGAAACCGGAGCTGCCTGAATGGTGACAGGCGGCATGAATTGCGATCGCTTGCAGTCTTGCCTGCTTGCGTGAGATCGAGCGAGGCACATCAGGCGACACCCCGCTGAACGAGAGTTTGGGGAAGGCACCAAATGCTGACACAGCGCACACAGCGTAGCGACGCAGCAACAGGATGGGGGAGCCCGTGCCATTGCCGACGTTGCCGCAGGTGCCGCAACGACGACGCTACTGCCGCCGGCTGTTTCTCCCGAGCCCCCCTGCCCGCGCCCTGCTGCGTCCTGATGTGTCCCTGGTGCACAGGCAAAGCGTTTTGGAAACCGATATTGCGCTGACCAAATCGAAACTCCGACCGCGGGGTGGGTGGTTGACGTGCTGTGTGTTCTGATGGCCCCTCCGCTGACTATGGCTGACTCCATCTGCTTCTACTGATGCCTCTGTCTCGGCTTAACGCAGACGTTCGCTGGGCGCGAGTTGGGCGCCGCGGGGCGCTGTGGCCTATCCCATCCTCTGCGATTGAAGTGGTCGTGAGATCGAGATCGTGGCGCGCTTCCAAAGTGTCGATGCGCCGCATGCCTCTGTCAACCGACAACCTGACAGGTGCACAGGTGCCTGACAGCCGTCGGTCTTGAGCATCGGTCGTCGTTCGTCGGTCGGTCGTCGGGCTTGTCGGGCGAGCGGGCTAAGCGGCTGTGGTCAGTTACGCGAGACTTAGCCGCGACGTGCATGCCATGCGTGCCGCCGCGTTGGACCGCAGTGGGCCTTGTGGCCGCCCAGGAGGAAGAACAAGCTCGGCCAGCGATCCAGAGTGGGGGAGCCGGGTGCCCCCTACGTTCCTAGTGCCTTGATGGGAACCTCGAACCTTTGCGGCATCGGCATCCTCGCCTGCCCCCCCTGCCCCCCCTGGGGCCAGTCGGGGGATTGGCATGTCGATCACGAATGCGGGCGGCAGCACACTCCGCGGCAGGAGCTTGCCAGACGTGCCAGATGCTTGACTGAGCCGCATATTGCCGCCTCCTGTCCTGGGATGTTCATGAGCGGGCTCTGGTCTCGTTTAGAGAACTGCGTTTCATTAGCCCGCAACTCCGGTCAATTATGCTCTGTCCCATTCCCCACCTCTAAGCGAGACGTGTCTGCCCGTGTCGACGGAAGCAGCCAAGACAGAGTCAGGCTTAGCTCAGCGCACCCAGTGTCCGCTCTATCCGGTTCTGCGGCCCTCACGGCCTTATGCGAAGCTGCGTCTGCACCCTCCATCCTCCATCAACGGACGTTCCGTCCCTGAATAACTCAGGCGGCATCTGCGGCCTGACGCTGAGCATGCCTGAGGTTGCCTGAAGGCCTGACTCGGCGCGACCAAGCTCACGCCGATCCATTGCATTGGCTGCTTCGTATCTCCAGAACGTTGCGGGCGTGTACGGGGCCGCCGGGCTGTGACAGGGATCGCAGAGTGGGGTAAGCTGTTACCCCAGTCTTCATCCCCAGTCGCACCATCGTCGACCCGCTGGCGCTGCTGGGCATGGCACGAGGCGCGCTGGGTGGGCGCTGGGCGTTCCGAGGAGGCCACAAGCCCGCAGATACACGACCACAGATCGTCGCTCGCTCGCTCACCATCGCTTGCGTCTGCCCCGGGTGTGCCCCAGTTGCCACGGCCTGGTCCAGCCTCGCTCGCCCCCGACATGGAGTGTCATTAGAAACTTCGGTGCCCGCTTTGTGGATTTCCTGGCTTGTTCCTTCGTTGCCCTCGTTCCTTTCCATTCTGTCGCACCGCGCCGCTGCCCACACGCCCCGTGCAGCTTCTGGGCGGTGCGGACGTTAAGCATACGGCACATCAGAACGGCCGCGTCGCACTCGGTGGAAGCTTCTGAGCGGCCCAGTGTCCCCTGACTGCTGACATGCTGATTGCTGACTGGGTGATCGAGAGGTGCCGGTCGTCGGATCGGAGAGGACGTCCGCTGGCAACTAGAGTTACATGAGCATCGGGACGCCCTTGATTGCTATATTGATGGCCGATAGAATGGGTTGGCTGGGCAGCAGGCTGCGGCAGAAGCGACAGGGGTGTGAACTGGTGAATGCCGGGTGTGAATGGTCACCTGACGTGCGCACGTCGCTTCGAGCCGAGCTTGTACTTCGGCAACTTGAGCCCCCCTGCGCCTTGGGCCGCCTGCGTTGGGTGTCAATAACCGTTCCTGATCGGGTACCCGCCAGCCTGGTTGGTCCCCCACAGAAACGGCAGCGATGGACGCGCGGACACTCGGACGCTGGCACTGGAAACGCTAAGTAACCGGTATCTATGCATGTGCGTGCTGCGTGCACGGCATATTGTTATTTCGAATCCGGCTCACCCGAAGTGCCCAGGACGGCGCACCGCCCGAGGCCCCGGAGACTAGTCGCAAAGGCCATTACGGCCTGTCACGAGTCAGCCAGGGGCGGTCGGTCGTGATCAAGATCCGATGTGGAGATAGTGAGCGCTGCAGAGCCTCCAGCGTATCAGACACCCCCACTTTATTCTCAAGCGCTCAGGACCGAAGTGCCGCCAGAGCCGCAGGGCCCGCAGAACCCGCAGAACCGGGCAGGTCGCCAGGTCGCCAGGTCGTCGCAGGTGCCAGGTCGGCAGATCACTCGTTCAGGCTGTTCAGGCGTTCAGGCGCTCGCTCTCAGGCTCAGGCTCGGGCTCTCGCTCTCACGCGCGCATCCAGGACCCATCTCAGGCGGGGCGCGATGTCGGTGTGTCAGCCTCGCAGCCCATCCGATCCCATACTAGATGCTACCACATCGACATATATAAGTTGCCCCCACAGCCTCGTCTGCTCATCCCCACACCCTCTCTGAACGAGCCAAAATGTCCAACGCCGTCTTCAAGCACACCTTCAACCACGCCGGTTTCAAGGGCGATGTCGAGGTCCCCATCGGCCTCTTCATCAACGGCCAGTGGACCAACTCTGTCGACAAGAACGCCAAGACCATCCCGTGAGTATCAACCTTCTTGTCACTCGACGTCCGCGCTCTCCTCACCGTGAGCGATGAACGGACTGGGCGAGCGGGTCTCCGCTTGTCTGTGTGGATGTCTCGGTGCGAGCTGGCCAGGTCCGCAGTATGTGTCAGCACCGCCGGCTTGTCGGCCGGTCGCCGGCCGGGCGGCGGGCGGCTGGGCGCGAGCTCTTCGCACTGCTGCACAGGCATCTCGGTATCTGTGCCAGCGTGTTCGATGACTAGCGCCCTCTCCACACATTCCAATCTGGATCGCCGCTTCTTTGTTTGAGCGCTGGCGAGGGGAACATCGGGACAGCCGACGGTCGCTGGTCAGGTGGTGAGAAGCCTCTTAACTCCCTAGCATGTGGGCGTGGGGAAATACCCGCCCTTTGCCGGAGGGGCTAAATCCCGGCTCTTTCGCGTCACCACCCAGTGATGATGCGATAAACCGGCCTCACCCCTATTCCCCCGACCGTGCCACCACCGTCATTGCGGCGTCCGCTGCGATGCACGACGGCGTGCCCACCGCCATGCATACGTCCACGCCCACAGCGAGATTAAAGTTTGCCCTCCCTGTTGTCGGCGCGACATCATGTCGGCGTTGACCAATGGGCTCACTACTCCGCTCTCGGAATGTGTGCTTAGTCACCATTCCATGTGGCTGACGACTCGCCGCCGGCGAGAGGTGGAGGTGGGCACAACCCAGCTCCGCACCTCGACGTCATCCCATCGCTGCATGCACTCTGATTTGTCCGAGCATCGCGCTAATCATCCAGTGTCGTCAACCCCACCACCGGCGAGAAGATCGTCGACCTCCCCGAGGGAACCGAGGCCGACGTTGACGTCGCCATCGACGCCGCCCGCAAGGCCTACAACACCACCTGGGGCCTCAACACCCCCGGCTTCGAGCGCGGAAAGCTCCTGATCAAGCTCGCCGAGCTCGTTGAGCGTGACGCCGACATCCTTGCTTCGCTCGAGGCCCTCGACAACGGTAAGACCTTCGGTGCCGCCCGCGGCTTCGACGTTCCCGAGGCTGCCGGATGCTTCCGCTACTACGGTGGCTGGGCCGACAAGGTCCACGGCAAGGTCATTGAGCAGTCCGCCGACAAGGTCATCTTCACCCGCCACGAGCCCGTCGGTGTCTGTGGCCAGATCATCCCCTGGAACTTCCCCCTCCTCATGTTCGCCTGGAAGCTCGGACCCGCCCTCGCCACCGGCTGCTCCATCGTCATCAAGCCCTCTGAGCTTACCCCCCTCACTGCCTGCTACATGACCAAGCTCATCAAGGAGGCTGGCTTCCCCGACGGAGTCGTCAACGTCGTCACCGGTTACGGCCAGACTGTCGGTAACGCCCTCTCCTCGTCGCAGAAGGTCGACAAGGTCGCCTTCACTGGCTCCACCGCCGTTGGCCGCAAGGTTCTCGAGGCCGCTGCCAAGTCCAACCTCAAGAAGGTCACTCTTGAGCTCGGTGGCAAGGGTGCCAACATCATCTTCGACGACTGTGTCCTCGACGACGCCGTCCGCTACGCCGCCCAGGGTATCTTCTTCAACCACGGTCAGACCTGCTGCGCCGGCTCGCGTATCTACGTCCAGGAGGGCATCTACGACGAGTTCATCAAGAAGTTCGAGGCCGTCTCGAAGAAGATCACCGTCGGTGACCCCTTCGACGCCCAGACCTTCCAGGGCCCCCAGGTCTCGCAGACCCAGTACGACCGCATCATGAACTACGTCGAGTGCGGCAAGCAGGAGGGTGCCAACGTCCTCACCGGTGGTGTCCGTCACGGCAAGACCGGCTACTTCATCGAGCCCACCGTCTTCACCGACGTCAAGCCCAACATGAAGATCGTCCAGGAGGAGATCTTCGGCCCCGTCGTCGTCGTTGCCAAGTTCAAGACTGAGGAGGAGGTCATTGAGGCCGCCAACGACTCCATCTACGGTCTTGCCTCTGGTATCTTCACCCAGAACCTCGCCCGCGCCAACCGTGTCGGCAACGCCCTCCACGCCGGTACCGTCTGGGTCAACTGCTACAACGAGCTCCACTCGCAGGTGCCCTTCGGTGGCTTCAAGTCCTCGTACGTACCCCTCCCCACACTCACACATTACACGTCCACCCTCCATGTCCATGTCCAACTTGTTCTACGTCCACCCGACCTTCTTCTACCCCGATTTTCTCGTGCTAACTCCAAAATAGAGGAATGGGTCGCGAGTTGGGCGAATATGCCATCGAAAACGTGAGTTTAAACGCAATCTGCGAAGATTTGGAGCATCGGAGACGTGCAGAGAAGCATTCTCGTGAAGAAGTTGGTCGGTGGGAGGTGTTGTGGCAGCAAAATTCTGGATATCACCCGAATAATTTGCTTCCGTCCGCACCTCCACCGACCTCCACCGGGGCCTCCACCGGCCACCAACCACCACTTCTACACACCCTCCAACTTTTGTCTTCGATGCTCCTCTTCTTTCTTCTCATTTTCCTTGCTGTTTTTTGCGCAGAACTGACCATTAGTACACGGAGATCAAGGCGGTCCACCAGCGCCTTACTGGCTACGTCGGCCCTGTTCCCCCCGTCTAAACGCGCGCAGTTTCGGGTGTTTTGGGAGTCTTTCTCTGACTATTTTCTGAAGTTTTACGTGACGAGTGTGATGAATGAGTCTGCAGTCATACAGCGGGGAAGCAGTGTGGCAGTTGTGTGGCGGAATAACTTTCTACTGACGAGTGGCGGGTACGAGCGACATGCCGCCTTGCAGCAAGCATGCAGCACAGCCGTACGCAGGTCGAGCAGGGACGTGAGGGCAGTGCTAACCGCCAGCAGAACGCTTGGAGGTGGAAGAAGGAATGAGCGGCAGAGGAGGACTGGAGGGCTGCGAAGGGTAACCAGAGTGCCACCCCGGCACACCACCTCCACCTCCCTTCCAGCTGCCGCATCGCACAGCCAACAGCCGTGATCGCGATGGTCGCAGCCTCGACACATGCAGCTCACCCTGCAGCCATGCATGCCGCAGGCAACCGTGCATTCCGATCCCTGGGTCCGTGCAGCGGCGTCTTCCGTCACCGACCGGTGCGGTCCGAGCGCAGCACTGATCACCCCTCACTCCTCCTCGTCTTGCACGTCACCCCCCTCCTGTCGCATCACACAGCCCACCATGCCCACCTTCACCCACGACCCCTCTCCGCCCGTGTACACCCCCTCGACGACGAAGAAAGGCGCGATCGCCGTGCCGGCCCCGAACGCGTCGCTTGCGAGTCTCGAGTCACTCGACGGGCTCGAGAGGCGGCAGGCCGAGATCGACCGCGAGGACGAGCTAGACGAGATCAGGCGCGAGATCCTGCACCTCAACTCGAGGCTGGACACCTTGCTCAGCACGCAGTTCCTCGTAAGTCATCTGGCAGGCGGAGGCGGTGTTCGAGAATGATAAGGCTAACTACAGCTCGTCACGTCCGTGTTCTGCCTGGCTGCCGTGACCATCTCGACTGTGTGGTCGCGCGGGCGCCAGTAGATGCAGGGGACGCACTGTCCAGATTCAAACGACGACTAGAGTGAATGTATGACGTGGCTACTGACTGCCAGAAAGCCGATGAGCGCTGCTGGCCAACGAATCTATGAAGGAGGACACGCAGGTGTGAAACGCGGCGGATCGACACTGTTGCGTCTCAACCACCCCTGTCGCATATAAGACGCTAGTCCATCAGAACGTTCGACTCCCTCTCACTCATTACTCTCCACTCACTCATTGCTCTGGCAACTCTCATCGCTCACCGCAGAATCGCACTACCTCTCGATGGCGGTTAACACAATGGATTCTCCACCGAAGAACACAGCGCCCTCCGCACAGGATGATTACTCCCATCAGTCCCGGGCCGATCGTGATGCCCGCCCTGCCTCCGAGCCCTCGTCCCACGCTGAGCGCTGGGCTCGCCACCGCGAGCTCTTGCGTGAACTGCGCAAGGAACAGCAAGAGCGCTGGGACCGCGAAGACCGCGAGGAGCGTCAGCGGGCTCGCCATCGCCACCACCGTCATCACAGGTAGCACCGGCAGCAACGGCAGCACCAGGGGCAACATCAACGGGGTGGGCGCGGCAGGCGCCGGGCCAGATCCCCTTCGTCCTCGTTCGAAATCGACGCAAACGCAGAGCTGGCCGTCGAGACGGTCGACTTTGAGACGGGGCTGCGGATGATCTACTCGCCTGCTCATGCCGCGGTCTACCTCAGGCAGACAGCGGAGCGGCGTCGAGCTATGCGGAACAATCTAGAGGAGAAGGCTAGCCGGGGGGCGAGGGAGGCTGATGAGGAGACGCTGGCGCAGGTTGATGAGAATGTGGAGGCTAGGGGACGGTTGGAGGAGCGGTACGCGACGGAGGAGAAGCGGTCTGCGCAGTGACGGCGTCCGTCAAGATGGAACAACGAAGGGGATGTCAAATCATTCTGCCGCCCAATGCATCACTTCATTGTGTTGACATCATCGCGCTTCTAGGCGGACGCCCGAGATCAGCCACGGTTGTCACCTGGCTTCCTTCTGGACTAGACGTACTGAATGCTTCATCGGCAGTAAGCGTGGCACTAACACAAACTATCACACGAGCGGGAACTAGTCTCAGCATCGACGTTATAAGCACTCCCGGCTGCTTCTTGCTCATGTTTTCTCTCACTTACCCATCTCAAACTTCACAGCAGACACTCTTAACCGGTAGACCTTAGGTCCCAGCGCGGTATCTATTCTCCTTCGACATACACAACTCTCACCGCGCGGCCACGATGACCAGCCCTACGGCAACCGCCACATCAAGCACTCGCACGACCAATGTGACCGCAGCAGTGCCTTGGCCGTCACAACAAACAACCACACCCATCAACAACTCACCACCACCGCCGTACAGCGCCGGTCGCATTCCCACCTCGGAGCTCAACAAGTCCACGGATCGACTGCTAGGGCACTTGGAGCTGCTTCAAGCGTTCCGAGAAGAGCGCTTAGCAGCTCAGAAGGAGCGGGAGGCAGCCCACCGCCGCAAGAACAGGAAGAAGCGGGAGGACCGGCGGCGCGCCCGCCGTCTGGCGGGACAGCGCGAGTCGGACACCGACTATCTCCCCTCCGACTTTGACTCTGACTACGTCCCCGACAAGTCGGACGAGGAAACGGCCTTCGAGACCATTGACCTTGATACGGGCGAGCGCATCATCTGCTCCAGCGAGGCGATGCGTTTGCGGGCGCAAGAGTCCAGGGAGCGCATGATCGCCGCCATGGAGGGGCTGAAAGAGTGCCGATCAAGGCCGGTTTCGGGTAGCTATGGAACGGCAGGGATCACGAGAGTCAAGACCATCGAGCGCCCTGATGGTGCTAAGTCAGCAACCCCGAGTCCGAAGTCTAGGACACGATTGGGGGCGCCGAAGAGCGCCACTCGTTGATGCGTGATCGTTGACATAGACGACCATCGGTTACTGAACGTTATAATGCATTGAATCATGATGAGGGTCAGTACCAACTCAGCTGCGAGTTGTTGATGATGTCGTTCGTTGCAGACGAACTTTTGGAACACCTCCACCTGCGTCATGAGCACTTCAATCAATCATCTCCCCGACGTCAGTGGCATCGTCCAGCCTTCTGTGTCGCACATGGGCAGTGGCCTCTGAACTACCACGGCTATCTCGACCGGGTACTTCTACGGTATATGGCAGGTTGGAGAGCCGTCCCCACCCTCGGCTACACATCTTGCACAGCACATGCTTGTCCGGTGGCCGTATAAAGCTTGGATAGATTCGGTGGTCAGCTCACAACCTCACCAAGGTACATGGGATCCCTCAGTGCACACACGATCAGCATGGCGTCAGTCAATATCGAGTCAACCCCCGCTGGACCAAGTCAAGCCGTTCCACCTGGCTGTCGCGCGCCTCCCTCAAGGCTGTCGCAACTTAGGCGCCCTTCGCCGCCCTCACGCCCGGTCCCGCCGTTACAGACCAAGAAACAAACGAGGCCATCGCGGCACCGGCCAGCCTCGAACACCGGTCGTGATCGTCGCGATCGCAACACCCAAGCAGGCTACGAGTGGCCCAGCGGCCCCCGAACACGGAGCTGGGCCTGGGGCCGGAGCCGGGTTTGGCCCCCGCCGAGCCTGTATCACCACTACAGGTGTGCATGCCTGCTGTGCCAGGTCAATTGGCGTACCCACGTCTCCCAGGAAGCTTCTGGTCTCACACTGATCCAGTCGAGCGTGAACCTCTGGCCCGAGTTCTTGGAGGACTCGGAGCGGCTCCGGGAGGATCACGGGTATCGCGCTCGCGATGCGGCGCGGCTGAGAGAGATTTTCTCAAGGGCTCGGATGTCGAGGTCGGAGCAGTGTCGGGCTGAGCAGCACTTGTCCGAATGCGGGACTCGAATGTAGCGGAGGCAGCGCGGTGACGATTTTAAGGATGAAATAGTGAGTATGAGGTGGCGGCAGGTAAACCGCATTCGCATGCATTGAGGTTGTTCTGGTGTTAGTATCTCGGAGCGGAAATGTTCAGCCACACCACGGTTCTTGAGCGTCAACGCTAGATGTGACCTCGCCGCTCGCCGGCAACAAGCGCGAAGCTAGTGTCGGCCCAGTACCAGCCTCCCTCAGCCAACATCAACAAGGATAAGAAGCCTCGCGGTTCTCCTCTCGTGTGTAATCTCGACACCTCAAAACATCTTTCTCGTCAACTCTCCCTACCCACCAACAACCTATCATAACCCAGCATCACTTGGCCTCGTCAGGATGGACACCTCAAACAACATGAGCAAGTCTACCGAGCACTTGAGCTCTCGATCTGAGTCCCAGCAGGCGACACAGGCGCCCGCTTCCACATCACGACCACGCTTGGGCAAAGTGGAAATAGTACCCGCCTCAGTGCTGAAGGAGGAAGCAGACCGTCTACTTCACCATCTGGATCTGCTCGATGCTCTGCGCGAAGAACGTCGGGCACGCCAGAAAGCTGCCGATGCCGAGCGTATCCGGCGTTGGAAACAACGTGATCGCTGCCGTCGCGCGCAGCGTGCCGGCATCTTCCACTCCTCAACTGAATCGGACTCCGATGATCTCGGCGGTGAAAAGGAAGCCCTCGAGACCATATCTCGAGACGGGAGAGCGCATCTTCTGCTCAAGCGAGACTATGAACCTACGCTTGCAGGAGTCGTGGCAGCGCTTGCTTGCGGCCGCGGGCGACATTGACCTTGACGAATCACAATGGCGATTCAGTGACGACGAAACAGAGGTTGAAGAAACCTCCCTTGCGGAGACACTTGCAACGATTGTAGTCTTGTCGACATCGGCTGCAACGACCGCAACGCTCGTGGTCGACCAACATAGGACCTGAAGCAGTGCGGTGAGTATGTACGCAACGTGTTCTCCAGGCCATCCGCTCAACCGCCAGGCTTCGCAATTCGATGCACACATCTCAGACACTGGCAGCGAAGGGCATATGAGATTCACGTCGTCGTTGTTATCAGCATGTGTTTCCATAAGTGGGTCACAACCGGACAGCCTCCGTAGTGCGTCATGAAACACCCCCCATGCTGCCAGCGGAGGAGATCGTGCGAAGTTCTGTTGTTATAAATACTGCCACGCATGGCGTACCGAGTGTATGCCGCAATGGTCTATCAGAAGTGATGTGGAGGGCTTCAGAACCCGTTCCAATGCACCAGCACCGTGGATCGGGAGAGGATGCTTCACGGACAACAGTAGCAAATGATAGCGCTCCAGTATCAAGTCTGTTCGGGTGAAGCGGGTGCCCTCCACCTCGAGGGGGTCACGTGAAAGGCACCATTGACCAAGTCCCTGACCAAGCTGTCGATGGTCGTCGGGTACATCGCGCGTTCTGAGGTTTCCACTGGGCAAGCAAGCCCAGGGATCGATGCATGCATATCAGTACTCTGTTTGTGAAGATCTCAGCAGGGGAGGGGTCTGCAATCCAGTTTCGTTGCAGCTGCTTGTGCGGAGGGAAGACTGCGCAAGGGGGAAAGATCAAGAGGCAGCAGGTCGGAGGTACTGTAGGCAGAGGGAACGCGACTCGCCCAACTCGCGACCCATTCCTCTATTTTGGAGTTAGCACGAGAAAATCGGGGTAGAAGAAGGTCGGGTGGACGTAGAACAAGTTGGACATGGACATGGAGGGTGGACGTGTAATGTGGGATGTGTGAGGAGGGGATATGTACGAGGACTTGGAAGTCCACCGAGGGGAACCTGCCAGAGTGGAGCTCGCTGTAGCAGTTGACCCAGACGGTGCCGTGTGGAGGTGGAGGGAGTTGCCGACGCTGTTGACACCAAGAGGCCTACGTTCAGTCCTGCTGTTCTCTGCTCTAGGCACCCGGTCTGCATCGCTGCCTTCGCCCGTCCTTGCTGTGCCGCATGGCGAAGGTCGGGATGGCCGCGGCACACGTCCAGTAGTCCAGGGTGGGCCACCTCCACCTGCGTCAATATCCTTTCGGCGATGTTCTCCAGGACGTCAATGGCATCGTCCAGCCTTCTGCGTCACATGTGGGCGAAGCTCTCCGAACTGCCGCGGCTAGTTCGGCTAGTCGCATTCTGTGGGATGGTAACCGTCACCGTCTCCTCTGCATGCACCCTCGGATCCTTTATCTTGCACAACCCATGCTTGTCCGACGGCTACATAGGGGTCGTCAACCCACTCCCTGATCACTAATCAGGCTGCCACGAGCTAGAGTCCCGTCGCTTCTCTCTACACAGCGCGATGAGTCTCGTTGTGATATCGTGATCGAACCGCCTTCCCAACCGCAGTAGCAGCGGCCGCTCGAATCGTGCCTCATGGCTGCCGCGCGCCTCCCTCGAGCTGCCACCCTTGAACGCCCGTTTCCGCGTTTCCGGGGCCATTGCAGTCCAGCAACCGCCAACGGAGCCATCCCAACACGGCCCTGCGCCAATTGACACAGCTCTTGACCGAGGGCATCGACGCGGTCGCCGCAATGGGGCAGCACTGAAGCTACCGCTAAGGCCCCAGGGGCGACTGCTGGCGGGACTGGCTCTAGGGCGGCAGCCAGCTCTGACCTCCGCTTGAGCGTGTACAACCAGCACAGGTGTAGCGGCCTGCTGTGTCGGGCTGAGGGACGCACCGCCGTCTCACAAGAGCCGAATGGTCTCGGGTTGACCTCGGGTTGATCCAGTCATGTGTAGATAAGTCTCTGGCTCGAGGCGTTGGAGTACTCGCAGCGTTTGCAGTGCGGGGAGGAGCGCGATGTGCAAGCTCGCGCTGCTGTGAGGGGCTTGGACGGGCTGGAATGTCGAGGCTGTGGCGTGGAGGCTGAGCACCCCCGGCAACAATCTTCAAGGGGACTCGCAAATATGAGGTGGCGACGGGTAAAGGACATCTGCATGCATTGAGATGGGTCTGAGATTAGTGCCTTGCATGGAAATCTCGACCTGCAGCCACGGATGTTGCGCGGCAGCGCAGCAACGCTAGATCAACCTCGGGGCGAGACGGCAACAAGCGTGAAGCTAGTGTCGACGTCCAGCCTCCCTCAGCCGATGTCACCGAGTATAAGAAGCCTTGGGGCTCTCCTCTTGCTAACCCTCTTGTTTACCTTCCATCGCTTCTGGACCTGGTGATTCCGACCCGTAGGGCCTCATCCATCTCGTCAACTTCTCAGTGATTCAGCGACCCATCATCACCGGACTCCACTTGTCTTCCTCCGCAATGTGCTCCGCAAACAGCGCAAGCATGTCCATTGACCAGGCTCCATCTGAGTCTCAGCAGGTGGATGCTGCGCCCGCCGCCCCTGCCGCGCCAGCAGTCCGATCACGACCGTATCCGAGCATCGTGGGGTTCGTTCCGACCTCAGTGATGAAAGAGGGAAACGACCGATTGCTTCATAACCTGGATCTGTTTCAAGCTCTACGCGAAGAACGCTGGGCCCGCCAGAAAGCTTTCGAAGGCGAGCGTGTCCGGCGTGAGAAACAACGCGATTGTCGCCGTCGTCGGCAGTGGAGTGCTGGCGTTTACCACCTCCCGAACGAACTGGATCTCGATGTTCTCGACAGTGAGGAGGAATATGCATTCGAAACCATCGATCTCCAGACTGGGGAGCGCACTCTGTGCTCTAGCAATACCATGGCAGTGCGCTTGCGGGAGTCGACTCAGCGCTTGCTCGCGGCCGCGGGTGACCTTGGTCTTGATGGACCACGATCACGATCCAGCAACGACGGGACAGAGGCAGAAGGAAACCCTCTAGTCGGGACAGTTCCTGTGCTCACAAGCCCATCGACAGTAGCGCTTCCCGTCAACCGTCATAGCGCCTGAGGGCGTTCATCTTCATTCCTCGTCATAGTTGACGTGCCTTGTTCTACCGGTCATCCGGTCAGTAAGTAGTCTTAGCAATATGATGCATGCATGTTTGGGCTCTACCGATAGTTGGCAACGGAAAGCTCGAGGTTCATGTGGTCCGTTTGTGTGTTTCACCAGGGGACTGACGTCACAACCAGACCACCAGGCAGTTTGTTTGTATGAACCACGCTTTACACACGCGGAAGAGATGACTGCGGATGAATGGTGCAGTCAAGCGAGTCTAGAGCTCTAGCGCCATTGCAGCTTGATAAAGGCGACTCACGACCGACGCTAAAACGACCGATCCATCGAGTCTTGTCAATGGCACGCGAGGCGGCCTGGGGCGCGAGGGCTGGAGACAGGCAAGGGAGCAAGCGGTAGACAGCATGGGGACGGGCGACAGCACGCCCCGGAACCTGTAATTGATTAGATCGGTGGATGGTTAGTGCCGATCGTGTCGCGCTAGGAGCGCGTCTGTTAGAAGGACCCTCGGCACCATCAGATCATCAGAGCCGACGGTCTTTGAGTTGATCTAACCGTACGAGCCGTTGCGGAGGCGTTCCCCGGATTGCCGGAACCGGACGGCCAAGAGCGTGAGTGTATATAATCTCTCCTTCGCTGATCACTTCACTTCGCTCCCCACGCGCCACCTACACCTCCATTCGTAAGTTCCTCCAATCGCTCTGGACCAGTCAAACACTGTTTGCATCTCTAACATCTCAGGTTTTCTGTCCCTCCCTCCTGACCGACCCCTCTTCACTCCACACTTGCGATTCACACCACATCCTACGTTCCCTTACTCACGACTACTTCTCCTCCAAGACTACCCCCTCCTTCAGCATGTCGGACTCCGAGTATTCCAACGCCGGAAACGACAACATCCGCACCGAGGACCTCGATGCTCTAGCTGAGCTGGAAGAGGAAGGGCAAGGGAACGGCCTGCTCCGCGTCAAGATCGCCATCTCCCAGTTCTAGGAGGACGTCAAGAGAAGGCTGGACATCGCAGGACTTCAGGCTGCGAGCAATGCTCGCGACAGGCGGGACGACGCAGAGATGATGCGCACCTTACTTACTCGGGTGCTCCGCAATCAGGAGGAGCTCGATACTAAGCTCAACGCCCTAGTGAGCACCGGGTTGATCCCTTCACGGTCTGAGAGACTGACAGTTTCAGCTTGCACTCGCGGCGCCGCCGGCCTACACAGAGTGAATAATCTGCGTTACGTATAGTCTCTGCATGCATGATCTGCTCTCTGCCTCGCTTGACTCCAGCAGCACCCGCACCGTCGCTCACCTCCACCTCTCGTGCCCATTCCTCATCCTTGGTTGTGAGTTGACTGACATTCGCGTGAGAGACGTGACCCATGCCTACATGTCACATTCCTCACCCAATAGGCTCCGTAGTACCGGCCGCTCACCCTTGGTGAGCTCGGCTGCTGCCAGCGTCATGCTTTCAAACGATACACTCCATTGATCATTGGTCGGTACCCATATCAAGGGAGGCGAACGGGCCGGTAGAGCACGTAGCGTTCTACCTCTCGTTCTTCATTAGTTGTCTGCGGTACTGCGATATGACTTCAGCCCAGCAGAGCTTGCAGCTTACGACCAGGAGTCATAAGACATTCCCTCGCCTTCACTCGAACTGCCCCGTTCTGTCCGCCAAGAGTTCGGTGTCGTACTTGGGGACGTGCAAGTCGCTCCGCTCGGCGAGCAGGCTCAGCGATCCGATGGATGCACGTCGGCATCCTACTCATGACGATTGTTGGCAGCGAAGAGTCTCGAAGTTGACGTTGTCGTTGTCAGTTGCATGTGCCGCGGAGGACATGACTGTGCATGGGGGAGGATGAAGATGGAGCAGAAGGAGGAAGGTGGGGAGGCAATCATGTGCTGTTGGCAACGCGATTCGCCCAGCTCCCTTCCGAGTCCGGCTAGATTACGTAAGCACGAGTACACGGGGGTTGAAGTGGGTGCGGTCGATGTGAAAGAAGTTGGGATGGGTGCAATGTGTATGGATGGATGGACACTTACAAGACTTGAAGCCAACGAAAGGAACCTGCGAGTGGAGCTTGTTGTAGCAGTTGACCCAGGTGGTACGGGGGGTGGAGGTGGAGGTGGAGGTGGAGGTGGTGGTTCAAGGTCTGCGACCGTGGGAAACATTCGGTGTGCTGCCGCCAAGCGGCCATGCTATGACCCAGCAGTGTCCAGTTTGTCCATCCTCTGCTTGATCTGCTGCCTGCGTGGTCAGTCTTTGTCTGCCTTGCTGGGTCGTAGACAAGGCTTAAGGCTCATTTTCGTGGCCGTGGAAGCGTGGTGGTGCGCTGGGCAGAATCTGGTCAGAGCCTGGTATACAGCCGGCTCTCCTTGTCTCTCACTGTCACCATTCTCTGAACGCTCTGCATTTGGACAAGCACTCCATGACCTCTCTAGCGGAGCACAGATGGGCTGTGTGAGCGTGCCCACGCATAGTGCACGCTTGCGAGTTGATGGGCGCTGGTGCACGTCCAGTTGTCCTAAATAGACCACCTCCACCCGCACCAACAAGCCAACATTCCGCCCGTCAGGCATCGGCGATCGACGGCTTCGTTCTTTCGGCCCCGACTCTCAGCGTCTGCGTCACCGACACACTAAGCGCATCTACGCATTCTCGACCCACAGCGTGACGCACTAGCAACTGACAGCAGAACACAGGTGTAACGTTCAGAGGAGGATGTCACATTCCTCGCCCAATGAAGGCCCAGCCGTGCCTGTCGTCATCGCTCACCATCGTCCCTCTGCGTCCCCCTGTGTCCCTTGGCGGCGTCGGGCCTCCACAGTCCAAACCAAACTCCACACTACGAGCTCCATCGATCGATTCCAGATATCAACCGAGAACAGGTGGTGCTCTATGCGAGTTGCTGAACAGTTGTGCTCTCTTCCTAACGTCTGACATTCTTCCATCGTCTGCAGCTCTGTGAGAAGACGACACCCCGACGCAACGGCACGATAATAACGACGATTCCGACATCTCGGATAACGACCAGTCGGCTCAAGACACCTGCCCGACTTCTCGCCGCCCGATATCATGGCCGACCGCGTCCACGCCCTCCGTACCGGCCGCAGCCTTCGCCCGCCGCCCGTTGCCGGCCCCTCCACCAGAGACAAGGGCAAACAGCCCATTCGCCCCAATCCCCAGTTCGAAGCGTACCACAACCCGTGGCGGCTGCCAGAGTCCGACCCAGACGATGGGTTCTGGAGCTGGCTCTTCACGCCTCCATCCAAGGCTGCCTCGCTCTCCTCCTCTTCCGCCTCTTCCTCGTCTACGGCCTCTTCAGCGTCGAATACGTCGACATCAAAGCAGTTCAATCGGTACAACTGTGGCGGCGACGGGGCCTATCGATGGGGCTATGAGGGATATGAGGATGAAGTGTCCGAAGCAAAGGGAGCCGCGCTGTGGCTCAAACCCCTCGCGCTCGTGTTCACTGTCGCGGCCCTTATTGCGTTCGTCGCACTGGTGCCGCCGCCGAGTTATGAGAGCCGGGGACCGAGGCCGAACTCGACGATCTCCTCCACTCCGACGCTCGCTGTCCAGTCCGCCGAGACTTGGTCTGTACCAGAGCCGCCTCCAGAGGAACTGTCCGCGATTGAAGTCCCGAAGGACGCCGACCAGCGCGTGTTCCACATAGTCCACCGGCCCCGCGAGTGAGTGCCCACCGGTCGAAAGCGATGGACAGGGGGCTGTTGTTTGGCTACGTTCGGCTAACGCGCAGTAACGATTCGTCATGAGCACGCCAGAACGCCACGCAGGGCTACGCCTCCTGAACACCTGATACCTGAGACACGACACGATACGCATGTCACGTACCCTCGACACGATAACGATACCCCCTGCCAATGATACGCCTGTCACACTCCCTCACGTTGTAGTCTAATGCATACAAAGTAATCAAGCTTGATACAATGTCTGGCGCGACACTGGGCGCCGTCTCGGATCGCGACTTATGCCTCTACTCCGTCGCGACCTCTAATCGTCGACGCGGAGCAGCTCCACTATCTCGCCCGCTTTGGCGTTGATCTCGCCATGGCCCTGGAGCACGTCGCCGAGGTCGATGTCCTCCACGCCCTTCTTCTCGACCGGACCGAGACCCGCGACCCGAGCTCCGTTCTGCCCCGTGAAGCCGCGCGAGACGACCTCGTGCATCCGCACAATTGAGGCGAGCACAAAGTCGTGCCCCGAGTAGGCGTTCACGACCCGGCGGGTCACAACGCTGCGCACCTTGGCCCATTCGGCCGTGCTCGGGGCAGAGGGGAGAGAGACGAAGAACACCGACTCGACAAGCGGCGGTCCCTCGATCGTCGACAGGTAGAGGAGGGCGTGGAGGACGGTCAGCGCGCCGACCGAGGTGCCGATCTGCTGTCAGTTTTACATCGGAGAGACAACTGCGCGACTCACCAAGGTCACCGGCCGTTCACCCTGTACGCGCTGTGCTAGCACTTCGCCGAGGAGCCGGCCGGCCTTGATCGCGCGGTCCTGCGCGTTGCTCCACGAGTTGTCGAGCACGAGCGACGTCGTCTTCCATACTGTCACGGGCAGGGCGAGGGCGGCGTAGTACGCTCCCAAGGCTGTGCGCTTCAGGATCTCGGTGCCGGCGAGCGTCTGCAGCTTGGACGTTATCCAAGCCTCAAGGTCGCTCCCCGTAGACAGCATCTGCTCCGTCTCATAGCGCAGGAGGAACACGTCGCGCCCGTCCTTCAGCCCGGCGGCCGATTCCGACTTGGAGGTTCCCGTTGTGCCGGTCTTGCCCGAGTGAGTCGACTGGGTGTCCAGAGACACAGTCGTATGAGGCGAGCAGACCGCACGCCATGCCCCGAGCGCCTCACTCCGTCCTACAGTCAGGAGGCCTGGCACAACAACCGTGGCCGTCAGACTTGGACGTGTCGGCTTCGCGGCCGCAATGTCCTGCACGTCTGCGTCCTTCGCTGGTGCCTCCTTCTCCGGCTGCGCTTCCGTCAGGCCAGCCTGGAGACTCATCTCCTTGAGCTTGGCGGCACGCGCATCGAGTGTCTCCTCAACCTTCTGCTTGGCTTCGGCCTCCTTCTTGGCCTCCGCCTCTAACTCGTCGTCTAACTCGAATAACACCTCACGTTGTGCAGCCTCGTGCGTTGCGGCTGCTTGACGTTCGAGAAGATCCGCAACCTCGCCTGGCGTCGGCTTCGTACCGGCGCCGACCTCGATGAACTCGAACTCATCGACGCCCCGCCAGCGCTCAGCTACTCGCCAACCGGCCAGACCACCGCCTGAAAGTCCGAACAGAGTGCCGACCACGATCGGCGCGATCGAGGCGCCGAGGATAGCGCCCATCCCCGTGCCCGCCAACAGCGCAGCAATAGCCGGTGCCGCAAGGCCGCCGGTGACACCGAGAAGGACGCCGCCAGCTATGACTCCGCCTGCCGTCGCTGATGTCAGTTCATGGCAGTGCGCGGCTGAACTCACCAAGACCGCGGCCTAGTGCACCGCCCCAGCCGTGCTTCTGCTTGTCGCGCGCTTCCTCCACCTCCCCCTTCTTGTCCTTGTCCAGTGCCGTCATGAGCTTCTCGCTGACGTCCGACTCGGCGCGGGGCAGGAGATCCGCCGCATCTAGTCCCAAAAGCGTAAGTGTACGGTGCGCCATGGCCCGCTCACTGGCGGTGTAAGCCAGGTTCTTCTCGTCGCTGCCCGTCGCAAGCGAGGCGTGCACGAGCGTCTGCGCGAGGGCACGCTCCTCCGCGCCGCTCCACTCGTTCAGCTCTCTAGCTGCCGCAGTCACGTAGGCGGGTTCGACATCTGGCGGGACGCAGTCCTTGTCGAGTCCAAGGATCTTGAGGAGCGAGTCGAGCCACGCGGCCCCGCCGTCCCAAGTTGCGCCTGGTGGAGGTCGGGTGACGGCGCTCACTGCCGAGAGAGCGAGGACGAAGACGAGCTGCCGCGGGAGCTCGGGCGGCGCTGGCGACCCAGATTCGCTCTTCTTCTTGACGTCCGTTCCAGTCATGGCGGATGAGGTGATGTGGACATTGGGCCGAGGAAGACGGGAAGAAGTTTCAGGTTGACAGGTAGCTCTGACGTCGACCAGCCTAATCGGGAGTCCAGGCACGACACGTGAGCGGTGGCGACTTGTGTCAGATTAGAAAACCGAGCCTAATTGGATTAGACATGTTGTTTAACATTAGATTAGGAACAACCCTTATCAAGCATTAGACGTTCGATTTGTAATGAAAACGTAATCGCAATGGCATCAGCCGGAGTACGGCAGTTACGCTCGGCCTTCGCCGACTTCAGCACCGGCTACTACTCACAACCGCCCACACCTCATAAGGGGCGGGCATCACGTCCTCTTGCCCATCTTTATCTCCCCATCACCATGCCCGACATTGTCACCTACCCCCCCTTCCACGGGCCCAGCATCGCGCCCTCGCCATGCGTTCCGCCGAAGGAGCTGCTTCCCCTGCTTCGCCCGCCGCCCTCGACTCCGCCTCCTCACCCGCCCCGACCTGACATCGACCCCTTGCCCGCCGGCTACACTCGCTCTCTGCACGCCGCACCCGCTGCTTGGCCAAAGCACCTGCGCGAGAGCAAGGGCGACTACTCGCGGGACTCGACGCCGTTCGGCCCCACGCCCAAGCCCGGAGAAGGAAAGGAGGACCGCGCAACGCGTGTCGTGGCGGGGAAGGACGAGTGCATCAAGCTCCGTGAGCAGGCAAAGGAGTGGGACATCGATGAGGCGAAGGCCGGAAACCACCCGCCGCAGTGGCTCGCCGTTGAGCGCTGGAAGCGCAACGACCCCCACCCCGACGGCATCACACTCGTGCTGACGCACGCCAACGGCCTGCCGAAGGAGCAGTGGCACCCTCTGCTGCGTCGAGCGCTGGCCGCTTCTGACTCCGGAGCTCCGGGCGGACTGTTCGGCGACGGAAAGGCCGTCAAGGGCTCAACACCTGTCATCAACGACATCTGGCTCCTCGAGGACACGCACCACGGCTGCTCCGCCGACCTCAACGCCGGCAAGCTTGCCCGCGTCGTTGCGTGGGCTGATGTGCCCCGCGACGTGCTCAACTTTGTCACCCATGTCCTTCCCTCCGCGGTCAACTCGAACTCCTACGCTCTCGGCTGGGACGACGAGAAGGCTCCCGTGAAGAACCTCGTCGGTCTCGGCCATTCGCTCGGCGGCAACGGTCTCGTACAGGCTGCAGCTCTCCGACCCGACCTCTTCAGCTCCCTCTTCCTCGTCGAGCCGATGACGCAGCCGGGTCTCGGACGGCCCATGATGCGCAAGATGGGCGACCCGATTCCGCTCGGCGCGCTGAAGCGGCGCAACCAGTGGCCCTCCCTGGCCGATGTGAAGAAGGACGCCATGACGCAAACCTGGGACGAGGACGTGTGGCGCATCTGGCTCAGCCACGGCCTCGTGCCTGTCGACTACTCCAAGCCCGACGGCGAGGTGACGCTTGCGACTGCGCCATGGGCCGAGTGCGCCGTCTTCTCGGACCCGGTTGGACCGCAGCGCGGCTGGGACGCATTGCCGAAGGTCCGCTGTCCCGTCGGATTCATCATGGCGGGCAACCCGACTTGGCTCGGTGGTCCGGACGTCACGAAGGAGATCCCCTGGCGCGCACCCCGGAGCCGCAACGAGAGGCTCATGGACGCGGGACACCTGGCCATCCAGGAGAGGCCAGACCTCGTGGCCGACAGCTTCTGGAGGTTCCTCACGACGCTGGGCGCCGGCGAGTGGGACAAGACGGACGCAAAACTCTAGAACTCTAAAAGGTAGACACAATATGAAGTGATGTCAGGTCACTGATCGGGCGTGGGACTGACAGACTGATGGAGGGACGGAGGACAGATCCATGGCGTGAGACAGATATCCGCACAGATGGAATGCTGCGATAAGGGCGGCACCCTGTGGCCTTCCAAACCTGCTGACCTCGACAGCCTCCACGCCCTCTGACTTGTTCTCAGCAGTCTTAAGGACGTCAACTCCTTCCTCCTCCCAACACTTCTCCATCACCATTATGCCTCGCAAACTAGGGTACGTTCTCCCCTCCTCCCCCTCTGACAACAGTGTAATCGACCACCAGTCCTATCCACACTTAATCGACGAGATCTTCTTTCACGCCGAGTCCCTCTCCACCTCGCACCTCCTTTCTCTCCGCACCGCCAGTTCAGCATGGCGTGAGCGTGTCGACCGCCGCATTGCGTACCACCTCGTTACCAAGGGGAACATGGTGCCCATCGAGGTGCACTCGGGCATACTGCGCTGTCGCCTGATGACGGTCACCGCTGAGAACCTCAACACGGCCAGGGGACTGCGCCCCTCGTGGGCTAGATATGTTCGAGTCATTGACGTCGACGCCACGTCGAAACACAAGGATCTCTGCGACATTCTGACAGCATGGCAGGTCAATCACTACGAGACTCTCAGGTTCACGAACGGACTCCCTGTGTATGGCAAGTGGTCGATGCTGTGCGAGCAGCCTACAAGGACTGTGTATTTGCAGAGCCCACCATACGCCCCGGAAGGTCACTTCGAAGGCGTGCGCAGGAGCAAGGTTCTCAGTCTCGCCCAGTCGTCCCGCTTCATGGGCGGACGCCCCAAAAAGGCAGTCGTGCACCAAACGCGCGCAATGCACCCACAGCCAGAGCTGATGCTCGTTTCCCCTCTGATCTCAGAGCCTGCTCTTCGTGGCCTGGCCTTTGTGCGCCTCACGGTGATCTTCCATCAATGGGAAGTGTCCGCGACGGGCAACGTCAGTGACGATTGTGGCAAGGCGTTTCCAGGCAATTTCGGTGAGACTCTGAACTTGATCGAGTGGAACGGCACCCGTGTAGAGGGTGACGATAACCCGGTAGTCGTGGTTGGATTTGAGAACCTCTCGGCCCGTTCTGTTGGACTCGACAGGTTCAACTTGGTAGGGGGCGCACTGCAGCACGTCTTTGGCAGGGTGCTCGAAAAGATGTGGGAGGCCAAGTTCCACAAGCCTCCTCAGACAGACGATGGAAACTACGACGACTCGGACGTCTCTGAGGGCGAGAGCGATACCCATGGGCTGAAATTCGGTGTCAAGTTTAAGACTGGCGAAGAATACGAGTCCGAACTTGCCCGCGCCGACTTCGAGATCGAGAACTCGGCCTTGATAACCACCGTGGTGCGGGACTGGCCCTACTCCGACAGGAACGCCAAAGCCGAGCAGCGTTCTGCCTCCAAATCGAAGCCAGTCTGAAACTTTCCATATCTCCTTGGTCCCATCGAGGACCATGCCGCCTGCCCCATTCGCTCACCATTATTGTCCACTCTTCATCGTTTTCCAACATGTCCCTACGTCTGCGAGTTTCTGCTGTCGTTTTCTGCTCAGACCCCCCATGTGATCGGTAGAACGGCCCCATTCAGGGTAGCTAAAAGCACTGAGATTTGGAGCAGGTCTTGTCGATCACTGACGCCACCTGCCTGGGCCGGGGACCCATTGATGCTCATCCTGCAGTTACGCTCACTCTTGTACCTCTGATACTCTCTAACCATCAGTCCAGAGAGGAGAAGTGGAACTATGCTGGCCATGCATAGGTGCACAGTAGGCATCCTGCCAGTTCGGGCACAGAAAGAGGGCTGCAAGTTGCAGCACAGCTTGACAAGCGGAGGCAACTGCGCCCGTTGCACCCTCGATGATCGACACACACCTCAGCGTCGACACGTCAAGTCCGGTCATCAGTTCATCTTCCTTCCTCACACTTCTCCATTCACCGCATCCACCATCAGACATGCGCAAGCCACGGTACGCCTGCACTTCAAGCCTCACTGACAAGCTCAGGATTCTCGACAGCATCTACTACCCGCACATCATCGACACCATCTTCGACAATGCCCCTCTCGCCGCCCTGATCGCCATGCGTGTAGCCAACAAGGCCTGGCGCGAGAAGGCCGACCGCCGCTTGGCCTACCACCTCGTGCTGAAGGGCAACTCGACCCCGATCGAGGTCCACGCCGGTCTCGTCGGCGAGCGCTTCATGACGATCACGGAGGACAACCTGGAGCAGGCCAAGACGCTGAAGCCGTCGTGGGCCAAGTTCGTGCGCATCGTCGACCTCGACGCTACCTCTTGTCACAAGGACGTCTGCCGCCTCCTCTCCGCCTGGAAGGTCGACGAGAGCTACGAGACACTCCGCTACGTCGAGGGTGCCCCCGTATTCGACAAGTACTCCAAGCTGAACAAGCAGCCGAGGCGCGTCGTCTTTCTCCGCTCATACACCCTCACTGGCCACTTTGGAGACGACAGCCGGAAGGCCATGAATCGCCTGGTCTACTCGCAGCGCTTCATCGGCAAGCCGGGCAGGGAAGGCGGTGCCGTTGTGCTGCACCAGTCCCAGGCGGCCGCCTACATGCCAGAGTTCCACTTCGACCCCGAGGCCCTTACGCAGAGCTTCAGGTCATACAGGGTCGTCGTTGTCTTCCATGGATGGCAGGAGCCGATCACTGGCCCCGATGAGGTGGCAGGGAACATCAAGAATGCGTTCCGGGGGAACCTCGGGCACACGTACAAGCTCATCCAGCACAACATCCGGACGAGGATGCCGCTCATCCCTGGTGACACCATCAATGATAACACCATCACAGTCGTAGGGATGGAGACGCTCTCACCTGCCGCGGTGGAACTGACGGAGGACGCGCTGGACGGGAAGACGCTTAAGCAGGCGTTCCAGGAGCTGCTCCAGAAGTCGTGGGACGAGATCCACGGCCATCTCACCGAGGACGACGAGGAAAGCAATATGGACAGCGAGAGCGACGGTACCGACGAGGAAGCGCTCGACAGCAGCTACAGGGCCTACCGGAAAGCGCTCCGCAAGCATACGCCTATCCAGCTCACCTTCAAGACGCACGCCGAGTACCGCGCCAGCCGCAACCAGTCCGAGTACGAGATCGAGACGTCCCCCGTCCTCTCTGTCCGCAGGACCTTCTGGGGCATCCGGAAGCCCGTCCGTGAGCGCCCTCCGCCCCATCGCCGTTACTCCATGTGACCTCCACAAGGTCGATCTGTACCACGAGATTCTGTACCCAAGCCGATGCATATGTGTAACAGCTATCGAGGCTTCGCTGCATGCGATGCACATTTCCTTAATGAACTTGTCTCAGCACCTGCGCCAGCATCTCTGCTCGCTGAAGCAGCACGTGGTCTGCCTGCGCCCTGTCTCAGAAGGCGCACACAGGCACAGCCGAGGGTGCTGATCGCGCCCCTCCCAAATGATCAGCAACACAATGTGGCACCCTGCTCACCTCACCTGCTCACGACATATCTTCCACCGCCCGTTTCTCCATTCTTTCAGTCTTCAATCTGCGATCTGATTAGTGCGTTCGACTCGTGAGAATCAGGAGATTCGAGTGCATCAATGGTGTAGTCGCTATCATACTTCCTTCGGGTTCTATTTGATCCGGATGAAACATCCAATGGAAGTGGTCCTGGGTTCAAATCCCAGTTGGTGCCCATTTTTGCCCCTGCCCTGTGCATTTGCGGGCCGCCCAACTGGTGGGCAAGGCGATCGTGACTGGTTGGAGACAGTTTGATGATCCTGGGCAAAAGGAGATAACCACGTGTTAAGGCACGGAATCGACCAACTGATGGAACGAAGCTTCGGCTTCAACCGAAATTTGACTTTGGTGGACTACAGTGCTCTAGGGATGCATGGGAGTAGTTATGCATCAGCGAGCATCGGAGCAAGCTGTGGTTGCACACGAGGGCATGCGAGGGAGGCAAGAGAGTTAGATCACGTGTGGGCGCTGGCTGTGTGTGCTGTCCCACTCTCACACAGGCCACGCGGACTCAATACTAGCGGACTAGCCTCGCTCTCCTTCCCGGGTGGCCACTAACTCGCCCCCGATGTCATTGTTGCCCCCTCTCCCATCTTTCAACTTCACACAACACCTCAACCAACATGGCAAGCACCAGCTTCACCTCGTCGCATCCACCCCCGCCCGCACTGCCAGCGTCCCTCGCGGCGCTGCTCCCCTCCCCAGTTGAAACCGTACCGATTAGGGCAGCACCGCCCGTCTCGAAGGATGTGTGAGTGCCTCCACCCAGACTCCAGATCTACACTGACCGAAGTCTTCTCGACGCCTCGTGCTACCCGCACATCATCGACGGGATCTTCGCCCAATCAACGCTTTCCTCCCTCCTCGTCCTCCGCACCGTGTGCAAGTTCTTCCAGAAGAAGGCCGACCAACGCATCGCCTTCCACCTGATCCTGCGCGGCAACCGGCTGCCGATCGAAATCCACTCCGGCCTTCTCGGCGAGCGCATATCCACAGTCAATGTGTTCAACTTCGGCCTCTCGGTTCGGGAACGCTTCCCATGGGTGGAAAAGGCGAGTGTGATCGACATCGACATCGACATGTCGACCGACTACAAGGAGCTGTCCCTGCTGCTCCTGGCCTGGGAACTGAAGCAGCTCAAGACGATCAGGTTTCCACGAGGCACGCCGCAGCTCTTGCGCGACAATCTGGGACTACCGCGCGCCGAGAGGACGGTGTACTTCTCCGCCGACATCGTGCCCAACCCCGATCCACTCACTTTCCTGCGGCACTCGATGTTCTACACCGGCACCGTTGTCATCAACAAGGCGAGCCCGAGCACGGCACCAACAGCGTCGCAACGGTACCCGCTGAGCCCCTTCTGCTGGGCGAGCTGCCTCGTCGTCATCCTTCACAAGTGGGACACGCCAGTCACCCCTCCAACACTCGTGCAGGGCTCGATCCGCGCAGCCCTCGAGGGGAACCTGGGCGAGGCGTTCCACGTCCTCTCCGCCGCAGCGAAGAACGGCCTGCCTGGCGTCATCGTCGTTGGGCTCGAGCAGCTCTCGCCCGGCAGTCTCGGTCTGCAACCGGGCGATCTCGGCGGCAAATCAATCCAGGACGGTCTTCGGAGTCTCCTGCAGGAGGTCTGGGACAGGAAACGGAAGCGCGAGCGCGAGGCGATGGAGAAGTATCGCGCGGTCACCGGGTCAACAACCGCGACGTCATACCTCAGCAGCAAGCCGTTCAAGTTTCTCACGCTCACGGTCGAGGACTACAAGAACGTGGTTGGGGAGGCCGAGTATAGGATTGAGACGAGCGAGGAGGTCAGATTTGCGAGACAGGAGTATGTGGGGAAGCCGCATGAGCGCTTCTTTCCGAGCAGCTTCCTCCTTTGAGCGGCATGGTGGCGACGGAGAGGAGAGTGCAGGGTGAGGAGAGACGCAGAGACACGGAGAAGCAGAGTAGTGCACCGACGTATTGTAGCAAACGTATAATCTGGATGAAAAGACCATGGCCGTGCTCGATGCTTGGGCTGGTAGGGCGGTGGTTCGAATCGGTGCTCAGCTGTGATGGCTGGTCAAACCGGTGAGGATGGAGGGATAGAGTGATTCACGAAGGGAGACCTCACCGCCCCTTACTCGATCGGCAGCCGGTGATCCACCGTGTTAGATGCACAACTCCCCCTCCACTTCGATGCATGGCATGCATCCATTCCGCAAGACATGCAAGGCATGCAAGACAGTCGGGGCTCGTTCGCATGATGGAATGTGACCAGGGTTTAGGCCAAGATAAGCACGTGCCAGTTATCGTAATCAGCGGAATACGGGCCGGTCTCCGGTCATTCGATGGAGTTCGCCGCTCGTCACCTGCCCAAGGTGCGTTACAGTCCCTACGTTCGATGCATTACAAGCTACTCATTGTCCAATGTCACCCTCATTCCTCCCCACACGTGCTCTGGAGATTCGCCCAGCAATGCAACCTCTAGTCGAAGGGGTGCATCTGGCTCTCATCAGCAGCCTGCAGCACCCACATCTGCTCCGCCTTCTCCCTCACACATTCGACCAGCTTGACAGGCTTGCCCTCCCCAAGTCCCTCGGGGAGGTCCCAGCAGTTCTTGCTGTTCTTCATACGCCAAGCCCCGTGGTCCGAGTTGAACCGCATCATCTCCGAGTCCATGCAGTATGTCAACTTGAGCGAGCCGTCCTCGGCCCCAGTGAGGCAGTAGCGGGACGCGCCGAACTGGAAGCGCCAGGTCGAGTATGCCTGCAGGCCGCGTTGGTTTGACATCAGGTGCCAGCCTTGGCTCTGGGAACCGTCGCATTTGCGCCTGGGGTGTTAGCGATAGGGAGGTTGGGAGAGTGGGGTAACTTACAGGAGAACGGAGGAACCGTCAGCTGGTTCTCCATCGATGGCGAGACAGAATGCATCGGCGCCATCAGAACCGGCGGGGTGGACGGTCCAAGGTCCCTCACCGTGGGAGGGCAAAGGAGCGGCAAGGACGGCAGCGGCGGTGGCGATGAGAGCAAGTGTTTTCGTGAGCATCGTGGCCGGGATTCGTGAACGGGTCGTTGATGGAGCTGCCGTTGATCGATCGGTCGTTGATTGGAAAGTGGTCGTTGATGGTGAACAAGAGTCAAGGGTGAGAAGTCATCCGGTGAGGACTTTATGTACCCCGACACGAAGATCTGCTAGCGGCGAATGTCTCAACTGCGCAGACGGTCTTCACAGCCATTGAAAGACCTGACCTTCGGCGATCATCGAACTCCACCAGATGGCTGGTACACGACGCCGGCGACGTCTTCCCCAGCGATCGATTCGCAGATCGTCTTCCCTTCCCCAGCAACATCCTCCTTCGCAACCCGCAGCACACCGAAGCATGACAGCATGGCAGCACGCGGACACGCACCGCTTCGCAGCTGATCGCACGATGAGCATGCCCCATGTCAGCTGCTTAGTTGCACGCATGGGCGAGTAGGTCAGGTGCGTCACACCGTCACGAAGCGGGTGACGATGACTAGGCTGCGAGGAACATGACGGAGGGCGACGAAGACATTGTAGACTCAGGGAACCGGGCTTCGATTGATTGCCTGATCGTTCCTGAATTCCAGCGTCAGCTTCATGTTCTCCGCGACTGCGATGTGCGGGTGCTCGATTGGGTTCGACGGTAGCTCACATGCTAGTGCCGGTGGGCAGATGGAACGTAAGAGAGGTTACGGGTGACTGGATCAGTTGATTCCACAAGGATACCCGCATACCTCGGAGATTTGGAAGGGGAGGTCGGTAACTTGTGCAAAAGACCTGCACTCAGGGCAGACGCCAAGACGCACCCCGATGGTGTAGTTTGTGTGACTGTCTCTTAAAGTCTACAGCGTATACAAGCTCCAGTGAGATGCTGGTGCCGTCGTATGGCGGCCATGCCTTCGATGCCGGTACCTGCCTGCGGATGCTGCCGGAGTGACTCGTCAACGCAGAACCTGCAGAGAGCGGTGTGCGAACTTGCGCCCGCCTTCCAACCTGCTCACAGCTCCTATGCTGAGTCATCAGCATCTTCTGCAACCTTCACGCTTACAGCCGACTCTACGATCTACCAAGTTTCGCTGCCCTTCATGCTGCTCAAGTTGGGATTGAGGAAGGCGTTCACTTAATCGCGCAGACAGAGGCGTGAGAGGTAGGTTTGTGCACAGCCTTACGTAACCTCCCACGAACTCTTACTCCACTCCGCCTCCACGACTGTCAAGGTTCCTACGCATTTGTCTCTGCGTTTGCCACCCTCTTCACAATGGACAGACAATTTCACCACCGTCAACCGGTGTCGATCGCGGCCTCGATCTCGAACGCCGCCATGGTGATCGAAGATATGGCCGTATCTCGGATCCGGAGCCAATCGTCGACTCGAGAATCCAGCCAGAGCGACTCAGCGGTGCAACGTTGGCGCGCAGGCTGTGCTCAAAGTCTTCTTCGCCGCTAGTTACTCGACGGTCGACAGTGGTATAAACGTCTGACCACCACTGAAACCATCACTCACCACTCATCAGATCTCTTCTCACTCTTACCAACAGCTTGATTCAGCCAGCGACGCTCCACAGCAGCCAGTCTCAACAGTCTTCCCTCGGCCTCCCTTTCAACACACTCCACCCCCAATCGACTCCATCACCATGCGTGTAGCAGTAGTCGGATGCCTACACGGCGACCAGCACCAGATGTTCACGCAGCAGTCCGACGTCGACCTCATCCTGTGTTGCGGCGACTTCCAAGCTCTTCGGAGTATCTACGATCTCGCCTCCATGTGCAGCCCCGAGCGACACCGCAAGCTCGGCACGTTCCACGAATACTACAAGGATGACCTCAAGGTTCCGCTCACAATAGTCATCGGCGGCAACCACGAATCTTCGGCATACATGGCAGAGCTGTTCTACGGCGGCTGGCTCGCTCCCAACATCTACTACCTCGGCGTCGGCGGCAGTGTCATCGTGAACGGTCTTCGCATTGCTGGCGCAAGCGGCATCTTCTCTCGTCCCGACCTCTTCAACAAGGGACACTACGAGCGTGTTCCGCTGTCCGAGTCCGACGCTCGCTCGATCTATCACCTGAGGTCGTACACTGAGGATCGCCTCTCCCTCCTGCCGCCCGTGGACATCTTTCTCTCGCACGACTGGCCCGTTGACATCACCGAATTCGGCGACCAGGCGGACCTCCTCCGCGTCATGCCGCGGTTTACCCGTGACGTGACGGCTGGATGCTTCGGCGCTCCTGCCTTGAGCCGGATCATGGAAGCGACGGCACCGCGGTACTGGTTCGCAGCACACATGCACGTCAAGTTCCCCGCTGTGCGTCAGTACCCTCCCTCGAAGCGCCCGCCTGACCACGATCACGACCCCGCCCCGCAGCACTGGCTGAAAGATCACGCTCTCTCGCCATCTCGCAACGTTGCGGTTCCCGAGCTGAGTGGGTGCGCAACCCGCTTCCTAGCCCTGTCCAAGCCGCACCCGAAGAAGAACGATTGGTTTCAGGTCCTCGACATCCCCTTCCCCGACGAGACGACACCTCCAAAGCTCAGCTTCGACCCCGAGTGGCTTGCAATCTGCAAGGCGACACATCCTCTCCCGCGCGGTTCGCAGGCTCCACCTCTGCCCAAGGAGACCCGGGTCAAGCTCGCCGCCGCCCGCGTTGGTCTCGACAAGAAGGCTAGTGGACCTGTCTCAGATGTCCAGACGTTCGTCAAGACAGCTCCAGGCGAGGGCGAGGGTACGCCCGAGCCGCACTACATCAACCCACAGACCACAGCGTTCTGCGCCATGCTCGGCATCGAGGACGTGACGAACCCAAAGGCTGCCGCCGCTAAAAGTGGAGGGAAGGGCAAGGGCAACAGCCGGAAAAACGGGAACAGGTAATCGCTCCTTGCCTTGGCCATCCACCTTCGAACTGCGCACGAGAACTGTGGGTGCGACACGGGCGCAAGCCAGCGGCCGCACCACCTGACCTCCTGAGCTAATTGATTCCTTAACCCACCTACACGCACCCGGGCACACCTCGGCAGTTCAGTCAACCGCAGTAGATCTCACTAGAGCACTAGTGACCAGCACAGCCAGCACAGAACGCTTCACGAAAGCACACGGGAGTATATAGCTGCACCATGCATTGTTTGTAGTACCTCACTCCACCTCTTGCACTTACAACAAACATCGCGCACTCACTCCATCCAACAACACTCGCCATGCCTGTAATCGTGAGTAAGGTTGGAAGTCTGATTTTGGTGCACTCTAGCCTGGTGGTCCTTCCTCTGTCGACGTATTAAGAGTGATCCTGACGTTCAGCAAATCCGAGTCGAAACCACCCCCGACACCGAGCTCACCATGACCCAAGATGGGTGGAAGATGGTCGTCAATCTCCCACCCGGGGCCGCAGTCACTGTCACCCGAGACAATGCTCCCTCCCTCTCCGCCTTGCCGGAGCGCACCTCCTCGCGCGTCGCCAAGCGCACCTTCGACACGACGTTCGGCGGCTCAATCTTCACTCCCCAACTCGCCTGTGCCGACCCCGCTGTCTCGGCTGTCCGTGAAGACCTCGAAGCCATGTGGCCCGCCGAGGACACCGAAGGCTCCGAAACCGAGGACACCTGCCTCTGCCTCTGCGCCAAGGAAGTGGACCCGTCCTACCTCACAACCGGGATTGACGAGGGCAGCGACGCCGAGCCCGACGACTACGCCGACGAGTCGGACGTGGACGAGGCCGAGCTTGACGCCGAGACAGCTGCCGTTTGGAGCACGTTCATGGACGCCCGGCCCGGCATTCTGCACAAGTCAACGATGAGCTGCTTCTACAGCGAGCGAGAGCTTGGTGTCATCAAGGAGGCGTTCGAGATTCTCACCGGCGTCATCGGCGAGCCGGACCTGTGCCAGGTCGAGGGCAACCGGTGGGCACTGGAGGCAAAAGAGAAGGAGGAAGAGGGGCGGGAGGCGAAGAAACGCAAGACTGAGGAGGGCCCAGCTGTTCCCGACACGGAGGCGAATATTGAGGCGCCGCCCCCGCAGGACGTGCAGATGCAGGACGTCGAGGCGCCTGTGGGCGACTCTGCCGCTGCCTCTTCTGTTGCTCCTGTCGCCCCTCCCGCCAAAGAAGACCAGTCACAAGACCCCAAGGCTACGGCCCAAGACGCAGCAGCAGAGACGGCCACGCCCCAGTCCACCACGAGCCAGAAGTCCCTGGCCTCCCAGTTCTCGCCCTGGACCTTCGTGTCTGACGAGGAGAAGCCCAAGAAGGCCCCGGAACGCAAATTGCTGCCTCCCACCGACCCTTGGACTGATGACGAGGATGACGGGGGCAGCGGCAGCGGCAGCGAGGGAAGCTGGATTCCGCAGGATGCCTGAGTTCTACGCAACGAAGGAGAGGGGGGAGGGCGTTGAGAAGTTGCGTGACCTCGAAGAGTAGAAGGAAAGGGCCGGAGGGTGTATGGGTTAGTAGACGTCTGTACATGTTAGTGATGCCAACTTGTCGTTACGTAGCGCGACTGGTCACTGCCCTGGTGAGCTGCATCGACCTTCGCTATACGATAGGCGCAGCGGAAGACCACCATCGTGTTCACACAGCAAGGGGTGACTGTGCGAGCAGCGCAAGGGGGCGGACACAATCACTTGTCGTCGACTTAAACCGACGCCTTCGTCATTCTCCCAACATTCTTTGACCACCACACCATTCCACACACCATGACCCCACCTCCTTCGGTGGTCCTCCCAGCGCTCCAATCCTCCGGCACCGGTGCCCCGAGGGTTGAAGAGTTCATGGCCGCCTTGGAGGTGCAGCTGAGGATTACGGGCCGTAAGTTCAACAGGGATGAGCTCGCGTCTCGTCTCACCGGCCGTGCGCTCCTGTGGTACGCTACCACGTATCAATCCCCCCCGACCCCGTACGCGCCTTCACATTACGACCTCAAACCTATATTGTTCATCAACTGTCGTCGCCGTCTTCTCACTGAGTTCTCGTTCCAACAGCGCACCCCCATTCGCCGGTCCCGCGCCTTGACACAGGGTGCCGACACCGTCGCCGAATACGCCAGGAAGTACCAGACTCTGGCTTCGAACGCGGGTGAGAACGTTAGCACAGAATACAACCGCCTGTGGTGGGCGTATGGGCTCCAGCCTCAGCTTTGTGACGTAGCCTTCGACCTCATGATCGAGTATCCCGCGTTCGTCAAGCTCGCAGACGCAGTGCACGCTGCCGAGCTCAAGATCGCTGGCAAGGCGTCATTCCATGTGAAGGCTGAATCCGCCTAGGCATGGGCCTGTCTCTCAAGTTGCCTCAGTGAAGTCGTCCCACTTGAGTCGAACCGAGTCAACAATGCTCAAACAAGGCAACAGCTCGCTGAGCCACGTTCCAAGACCTTCGAGGCACAAACGCTCCGTATACCAGTCATTGGGGAGTTGGAGGTTGCGTCTGCTAGTGGAGAGGTTAGGATGAATGAACTGAGACAGCAATTGCGGTCAATAGGCACAAGTCATTGTGCAATCTGGGAACAATGAGGTGCGCTCGAACCGTAGAAGGCCTTGGCGCATCTGATCTACCTTGTAAGCGCTTCTGCAGTCTTTCCGTTCGCCGCGTATCTGCTTGAGCATGTCACCCCAGGTTGGTCTACTTAATGAACACCTGATAGCACACACAGCACCTCAAGTTCAGATCGACCTTCGTTGGAGCTATCCCCGTTCATGCCCAAGTCCGACAAGCCCAGGCTGTCCCTCCCACCGCTCGCCCGAGTCCTGGCACCCGCCCCGCCGACGCCGGTCCTGCCGCCGCCACTCCCGTCAATGGTCCTGCCGCCGCTCCAGTTCTCCGGCGTGGGTGAACCTACAGTAGAGGAATTCGTCTCCGCACTCGACCTGCAGATCATAGCCTCAGGAGTGCCGAGAGTGGAGGCCCAAATCGCCAGTCGTCTCACAGGCCGAGCTCACTTGTGGTACGTTCATTGCTTCACTCCGCCGAGCGCACACCTCCACGAAAGCGTGGAAGGCTACAGGTTTCTTCAAGAGAGGCTGAGGTTCACTTTCTCGCGTCGGTATAGCCACCTGGGTGCGTTGAACATGCATGCACAGGGAGCAGACTCTGTCATCGAGTACGTCGCCAAGGTCCAAGCCATGGCGCACCGGGTCGGCGAGAACATCGATACCCCCTACCGCCGCATGTGGTGGATCTATGGTCTGCAGCCTGACCTGAAGGACCTTGCTCTCAACCGCACGTGGGAGAACCAGACCTTCATGCAGCTCGTGGAATCTTCGCTTGACGCCGAACGCCGACTCACTCGGAGATACACCGACCCTCTGAGGGAGGGCGCGATGAGGGCCGTCGCAGCGCCGGCGAGGCCTGAGGAGGGTCCGGAACCGGCGGGCGCGATGAGGGACGCCGAAGCTCCGGCGAGACCTGAGGAGAGGCCTGAACCTGAGGTCGAGAAGTAGAGATCAGCAGTGCTACAGTATTAGTTTAAACTAAGGATGAATGCGAAGTGGTTGAAGTCGTCCGGCTCCGACGCAGGGGAGGAACTTATGCGTTCGCGTGCTCACCGAAAATCACGCATTCCGCCACCAACCCGCCGTCCAAGCAGAAAACAGCGCACCAAGCTGAAAACCTCACTGATCAACCGGCGCTAGTCTGACCACATGCATGTGTCGAAGCACATGGTATCCATATCGGGACAGCTTTGCCGCTTCGTGCTCACCTGATGGGATTAATCACGCAAGGAGGAGAATAGCCTGCAATGCGGACCTTCTTAAGCCATCAGAGAGGACTTGAGACTCACCGCCATGCACGCCCATCAGCTCTCTCTCTCACCATGACTTCGTCGATGCTGCCCATGCCCACCCTCAGCTTCTCCGGTATCGGCGCGCCGACTGTCGAAGAGTTCATCGCCGCGCTCGAAGGCCAGCTCTCAGCCAGCGGCGCTCCTATCCTCCCCGGCCAGATCTCCGGCCGTCTCACCAGCCGCGCGTTGCTGTGGTACACCGAGACGATCCGCATCCACCACTTTCGCCTCACCGACGACGGGTATCGAGATCTGCGCTCGCGACTCATCGGCGAGTTCTCGCTGCGAGAGGGGACACCGCAGCGCATCTTCCGCACATTAACGCAGGGCTGCTATTCGGTCGAGTGGTACGCTGCTGAGTGGAGAGCGCTGGCGGATCGATTGGGCGAGGACATCGAGGCCTACTTCAACCGGGCATGGTGGGCCTACGGTCTCCGGTTGGAGTTGCGCGACGTTGCTATCGCGTCGATGTGCATTCCCAGCTTCGCGGAGCTCACCGAGGAGGTGCGCCGAGCCGAGCGGACTACCACAGCCAGGACGCGGAGAGCGGATACGGATCTCCCGCAAGCATGCTGCTTTACGCCGGCCGAGAGCGACTGGGACGGCGACAGCGTGTGGGAGCTGGAATCGAACATGTCCACCATCGACATGGTAGCCGAGGATATCAAGCCGACGAATGGCAGTGCGGGAGACGCCAAAGATGCGGAACTGGTGGAACTATCCGGCGAGCTCCTGAGAGCGCGCATGCTTAGTCCATCCTAGCCCCTGTGTTTCGTGTATGCATCCGCTGGTCGGAAATCAGTCGCGTCATGCAGTTTCCGCTGCGGCCATCCCATGGACCCGTCACTGACAACCTGTCAACAACACCACTCGTCAAGGCCAGCATGACCCTCGTCACGAACGTATCGCCCGTGCCGATCCGGCCTTTCTCCAGCGGGGACTCCTACACCGTCGAAGAGTTCCTGATCACCGTCGACTACGTCGCGACCGCTCCTCGTACCCCGGGCTCGCTGTTTGCGTATCTGCAAGGCAGGGCGCGGTTCTGGCTCACGCACTATGCCATGTCGAACCCCGTTCCCGCGACTGAGGAGGGATATGCTGCGCTCCGCTCTGCGCTGATGGCCGAGTTCTCCCTGGACCCGAATGTTAGGGACACGAGGGAGGCGTACCACGCCTTCCGGGCGCTGACGCAGTACACGGCCAGTGTCCAGGAGTATGCGGACGCTTACAGGAGAGCGGCGAGGGATGGGCGCTACAACATCGAGGACCACTTCAACCGCATGTGGTGGGTTCTAGGCCTGCGGGAGGAGATAAGAGAGCCGTTGTGTGAGAGACTACCGCTGCTGTTCTCGTGGAGGGAGCTTGTGGCTGAGGCGGTATGGATCGAGAGGGAGAAGGGGCTCGATGTGGATGTGGGCAGGAGGGAGCCAGCGAGGGATAGCATCGACTTGCGAGAGCGGGAGAGGCAGAGAGAACGAGAGAAGGAGAGGGAACGAGAGAGGGAGAGGAGGGACCACAGGGAGAAGGACAGCAGACATCGACACGGCCACGAGAGCGGCGAGACGCTCGACCTCTCTCGCTTGAATCGAACGGTACAGGACACGCTGATATCGGTCGTCAACAAGGCGAAGGGCGACTGATCGAGCCGAGAGACAGTCCGCGCCGGGCGTGGGTCTCGGTCCGTAACATGGTCATGTGGTAGCAATGTCCATTGATGAACAACCAGTTGTGAGAACGTCTCAACACCTGGAGAGCAGGATGATCAATCCCTCCCGAGCTACTCGCCCGCTTATCGTGCTCTCTCGTTCACTACCGAGAGTGCCACCACCTCCATCTGCTCTCACAGTGAGGGCTGAAACACCCTGTGCGCGAGTGACATCCACAAGCCGATTTGCGCAAACACCAGAGAGCTTCCCCCGACCGGCCGCCGCCTTCCGCCGGCTCCACAGACCTCCCCCGCCTTCCCCACCTGCCCACGGGGGCTGCATGGGGACTTTGACGCGGCACGGGTCATAACAAGTTACCAGTTACCAGGTCCCGGGCGTCACGTGGAATCGGATCATAGAGCGGCGGAGGGCGACGGGTGAGTCATGAGGAGCGGGTGAGTCGTCTGTCTTCGCTGATTCTCGGAGAACTCTTTGAGCATCTCTCTTGTCGAGAAGAATATGGATGTTGGATGTAGTGTTTGCAGAATGAAACAGGTGTCGAGATGAGGTGGGGAGAAGGGATTGGGAGCGAGATCTGGAGCTCCGGAGTGCACAGAGGTAGTCACCGAGCCAGCGTTCTTGGCGCCAAACGTGCCGTCCAACTCTGCCGAGATAGTCGCCCGGGGCTCATCAGGGGGCGTCACAATCCGATATCGGGCTCTTGCCATTTGGTCTTCGGCGGTGGCCGAGGAGAGCGAGCGCCGTAGCCGAATCTGTGACCTGGAGATCAGGGCTGGCCCCGCGCGCCGAAGGGCAGTTCTGCGTGGGGTCAGGCAGCAAGCGGAGCTGCTTGCACGAGACCTGAACACATGCAGAGCTTGCAGATGTTCGCATTGCATACACTATCTAAAACAGGTCGATACACTCCACACTGGCGCGAAATCAGCCCACTACAGCTGTCGATCACTTTGACAGCGCTACCGCGACCAAGCGACCTGCGATTCACGACCTGGGAAATCACGGCCCTAGGCTAAACTTGCGGCATGTCGGACAACTCGCAGTCGACGGCAGTGTCGCCGCGCCCTTCGATGGACCAGAGCTCGCTCAGCCAGACCGAAAAGGACCTTGCTCTCGGCAATGAAAGCATAAAGGTCGATAAGGGGCCGCTCCACGTGCCGGAGCACGGGGAGGGAACGGGCGAACAGTTCTCCGAGATGCTGAAGCACATGAACCACGCAACTGGACATGATGCAGAGGGCATGCTGGAAAAGGTCATCACCGTCGACCGGGGACAAGGGGACGAGAAGGTCATCCTTGTCGACTGGGAGGAGAACGACCCCGAGGTGAGTCGGTCTGTGAAGCATGTGGCTGACGAAAGAACCCCCGGAACAGATCTAAGGCCAACAAGACGCTCCAGGTCGGCACGCTCGTGTTCATGATGAGTCTCACCGCCACGAATGCTACGTGCACGGGCGCCATGGCCCCGTTTGCCGTGCCGTACTTCCACACGACCAGCGTCGGATTCGCCGTCAGCTCGTTCATGTACCTGTTCCCGATCGCGGTCACGCCTCTCGTGCTCGCGCCGCTCTCCGAGCTCCTTGGCAGGTTAAGGATCTACCAAGTGACATCGCTCATCATCGCGCTCACGTTCATCCCCCAATCGCTCAGCGATAGCTATGCCGGATTGCTCGTCGCGCGATGGTTCCAGGGCATGGCGAGCAGTGTCGCCAACTCGATGGTCGGAGGAAGTATCGCGGACCTCTACTCGGCAAAGGAGAGAGGCATGTGGATGAACGTCATGGCGTTTGGGATCTTCATCGGCTCCGCGCTGGGCACTGTCCCGTTCGGCTTTGTCTCCGAGAACTGGGGTGTGCAGTGGGTGTACGGGGTAAGTCCACCGCTAAACAGATTCGAGGACACCAGCTGACACTCAGATTCAAGGCATCGCCGCCGGCCTCAGTGCCATCGCCGTCCTGCTGTTCCTCGAGGAGACCCGAGGCGACGTTTTGCTTGGACGACGGGCAGCCAAGCTTACGAAGGAGACTGGCCGACTGCACCTGTGCGCGGCGCAGCTCTCCCGCCAGTCGTTCAAGGCGATGCTGAAAACGTCCGCTGTCCGACCACTCGCTTACCTGTTCACCGAGCCCATTGTCACCGCCATTTCGCTCTGGATCGGCTTCGCCTGGGGCGTCGTTTTCCTCGGCACTTCGTCTACGCTCCTCGTCTTCTCCCAATACGGCTGGTCTTGGGGAATGACGGGTGTGATGCAAGTGACGATGGCGATTGGCGGCCTCATCGGTTTCCTCTCGAACTACCACCAGGAGTGGCTCTACCGCCGCGCCACTCGCCGTGCAACGGAGAAGCAGAACGCGGACGGTATCCCTGGTCCCGGGAAGGCGGCGCCGGAAGCGCGCCTCTACTGGGCGTGCACGGGCGGACTGCTCTTCCCGCTAGGCATGTTCGTGTACGCCTGGACTGGACGGCCGCAAGTGCACTGGATCGTGCCTGCCATCTTCCTGACGCTGAGCTTCTGGGGAGTGTACTGCATGTACCTGTCCGTGTTCAACTACTTTGCGGACGCTTATGAGACGTACTCCTCCTCTGCGAACGCCGCGCAGTCCTTCGCGCGCAACATGTTTGCCGCCACCTTCCCGCTGTTCTCGAAGCAGTTCTACCACAACCTCGGATACCCCATCGCCTCGACTGTCGTCGCCAGCATCGCCATGGTCCTCGCCGCTGCGCCCATCATGCTCTTCCTCTTCGGACACAAGCTCAGGGCGAAGAGTAAGGCTGCCTCGGCGCTCGCCGGGTCTAACTGAGCGGAGCGAGCCGTGAGCTCCCCGTTCTTATCACTTCGAACGTAGAGAGGGTAGAGAGAATAGAAGGATAGAGTAGGAGTTGGGCTTCTTGGGATGTTCGGACCACACTCTTGTAACAACAGACATGGCATTCTATCAAATGTACAGTTTAGCATTGGGCTTAGAGCACTTGCACAGGGACGTCCCACCGTGCCTCCAGGTCGTAGTTCTCCTCGCCGACCTCGGCCCGATACTCCTTGTGGCTCATGAAACGGATCCTCTGGGCGAATCCGTGCAGCCCCTCGGGGTCGGCATGCAGCATTTGCGCGATGTGGACCTGCTTGAGGCTCCTGCGTTCCACATTGGCGCGGACGGCCTCCTCGACCTCATGGCGGCATGATTGCCGAGGCAGGCCGAGCAGGCGCGGGTCGATAGCGTCGACGCCGACGAAGGTGACGGGGTTCCGGGCGACGTTCCAGTCCAAGCTGACCAGGACGCAGCTCAGCGCACCAAGCTCGTGGTGCACGGTCTCCTTGACAGCCGCGAGAGTCGGCTCGGCGGGGTCAAAGATGAAGACGTACTCGTACCTCGCCCCCGGGTCAACGTTTCGGACGAGCGCGCAGTTGTCAAACGTCCTCGCGTTGCCGTCGGCGTCGCTCAGGAGCTTGATCGTGTTCACGACCTTGAGGCTGCCGGCGGCCGGCGCCGTGCGGGACGTCGCCACTCGGGTGCCGGTCTCATCCACGGCGGCGGTGTACGGCAGGGCGACGCCCCACTGCGTACGCTTGCCAATCTCGGAGAAGAGGACAACACGCTCAACGCCAGGGAAACCGGGGAGATGCGGCCATTCTTGGTGTCCGGTCCAGTTGGGAACAACGACACGGCCATCGCCCGCTGCCGAACCGCAGTGTGCGCGCAGTGTTCGGGGCGTCTCGGCGAAGGAAGGGGGGAAGGTGACATTGATTCGCGTGTCGCCGTAGGCATGCAGGCGGAGACTGAGGACCTCGGGGGGTTTGAGTCCTCCAGCAGACGTGAGCGCATAGTGTCGGGATGTGTACTCTGGTTGCGGCTGCGTGAGCCCGTTGTGAAGGGGTAAGACGTTGCCGTCTGCGTCGATGTTGACGAGTCGGACAGTGGGACTCTGAGGGGAACGGAGTCCCCTCTCCATCGCGGAGGGCAAATAGGGCACTGAGAGGTCATTGTAAGTCAGCTTGACGGGCAGCTTGCCGCCAAGCTGGAGCGAAGTGCCCATTGGTGAGGGCCAGCCTCGGAGCGGAAGTCGGCGACGATGTGGGCGCCCAGTCGGGCGTCGACCTGGTCTCTCAGAGCGCGGCTCACACCTCGCAGATCAAGCAGCGAGGCTGGGGGAGCCAGTTCCACGATGCGGTCCAGGATGTGCGGGAAGCACGCTGCGTCGAACCAACTGATGGTCAATAATCGGATAAACCAAAAATTGACTTACAGTTCGTCCTCAGTTACGGTGTAGGTTGCTGCCATTTTGCCACTGGCGATGAGGGGATGGGAACTCGGGTGAACAGTCAAGCACGCTAAGGATGTGGGCAGGCGATGAGTGAAAGAGAGAAAGAGAAGTCGCTTAAGGATCTAGAGGTGACACAAACAATGCATGGCTGGAGCCACCGACCGACGCCAGCACGCCAGAGTGGGTGCGCAGTGGGTGAAGACTTAGCACCAGCCGGCACACAATCCAGGGGAGATAAGGGGTGATAAGAATTTATCAGCCAGTGGTGCAACCTTCTTCGAGCGCGCGCGCGTGTCAAGGACCAGGTTGTAGGAATTATATAACTCCGTCTGCATTGCATGCGAATGCTTCGGTCGCGTCCTCATTCCTCCGCGTCCGTCACCGATCACCGCCGCGACACCGCATTCCCCGGTCATGCTCACCGTGTGATCGGCGGAGGAACCGGGCAAGGTACACGTACACAAGTCTATACTCTTGATTAACCTATGTTTATGTGTTTATGTTGTCTAGTCTAGATGTTATCCGAGGAACGCGCTGTCGTCAATCTCGAGCCCGAACTCGTTCTTGGCGAGCTGCTCCATCTGTTTCTGCAGTCGGCCCTCCCAATCTGGTCCTTGCGGGCGGAACCACGACACGACCTTCGACCACAGGAACGCAAGGTCGATGACCCACATCGTAACCTGGAACTTGGCCATCTCCCACCGGTCATGCAGCCACGGCCGCAGGCCGACATTGCTCAAAGACCGCGAGCCCGTCAGGCCATTTGCGTAACCCTTTGCCGCCCACTGATGTTAGCTTGAACACCGCATATACAGCTATCACATACCTGCGCAGTGATGTTGACACGAGACGAAGGCGATCCAAGGGTCAGACGGTCAGCTTAACAGGTTAATCTGCATTTGTAAGCTTACCTGATTGTTGGCTTGAAGCATGCGCTGGCATCGACCGATGAAAATGAGCTCCTGCTTGTCAGTTTCAGCGATGCCAAGGTAGCTCACCCGGGGAATCAACTGCTCGCTCTCCAACAGAGCCTTGAGCTGAGCTTTAGCCGCAACCTGCAACTCGTACGCCGACTTCTCAGTCTGCTCGACCCTATCCACTTTCTGGATCTGAGCGGGACGCAGCAGGACTGCAGAGGCGAACCTGGTCTGTCAGCTGTCTTATATAGAGTATGAAAGCTCACATGTTGGGGTCTAGGCCGATGCCCCACTTCTTCGCGATCGCCTCTACCGTCGGCACGTCCTGGACGAACAGGGAACGCCAGAGAGTCGCATAGTCTTCCCGGAACTTTTCTCCCTCTGTGATGTACAGTCCGTGATCGAGAACAATCTGTTGTCAGCTGCTATCGTCCCTAGCAAGCTTACCAGTTGTGGCTTCCCCTTCTTCCACGGGTGCGGCCGAACGAGAATGTTTCCAGGATGCGGGTCGCAGTGGATGAATCCCCATGAGAACGTCATGGCACCGTTGAGCGCGATAGCGAGATCCATGACCTCTCGAAGGTTGAGGCCCCATGCCTCGAGCTGCTTCTTATCCGTGAGCCTGCGGGTCAGCTACTGTGTAAGACTGTCCGAAGCTTACCGGCAGCCGTCAACCCATTCCATGACCAGGATGCGGTCGCTCTCAGGGTATCCCTCCTGCCTGCCATACACCTTGGGAACGTAAATGTCGTCTTTAAGCTCTGGTGTCCGAGCCAACAGCTCGGCGCACTTCCGGGCATTCGCAGCCTCGTGGGAGAAGGAGGTCTCGAGCTTCATCTGCGAGGCGACATACTCTGCGACGAAGTACACTCTCATTAGCTTTCGGGAGCCATGGGAGCTTACTTGGCAAGTCAAAGGCTCTCTGAGCTAACCACATCAACGTCCTGTGAGTCAGTTTCAACACGGGCCGAGCTAACTCACTTGTAGCTAAACAGATCCCAACCCATCTGCTTGGAAATCGCGGGCTTTTGGACTTTGACGGCAACAACCTGGTCTGGGTTGCCGTGCTCCGTCTTCAGAGTTGCCTTGTGCACCTGGGCAATACTGGCAGACGCCAGCGCTTCTGGGGAGAAGTGCTCAAACATGTCTGTTGGCAGGAGACCAAGGTCCTCCTTGAACACTTTGCAGACCTCTTCGTAAGGGACAGACGGAGCATTATCGAACACATGCGAGAACGCTGCCCGGTAGGGCTTCGGGAGAAGACCAGCTTGCAGACCTGATGTCAGCTGAGCAGGATGGCGAGAGCTTACCGATAGCCTGGCCTAGCTTCAGATACAGGCCCTGGTTCGTGTCCACGACCCATCGGAGCCGGTTTGCCACTCGCTCATGCAGGGACTCAATATCGTCTGCTTTAGACGGCGAGAAATTCAGCTTGTCTAACAGTTAGTAGAGACAAGCAGTGTGTAACCTCACAGTCCAAAGTGCACAACACGCTGATGTTAGCTCGCGTGACCAGCTCGAAAGCTTACCCAATATATCCTGTCCTGAGACTTCGTGACAACGCCGACGCATTCAGTTCGCGGTCGGCGATGTACACCACGACGCCGACGGCGAACAAGACACCGAGTCGTTCTCCCCATTTATGCCGCTTCTGCTTTTTGGCGGAAGCCTGCTGATCCGACGAGGAAGACGAGGAAGACCCGCCTTTCGTCAGGGGGCAGCTGGAAGCTGGAGGTGACCGCGGGTAGCCGATCCGGGTTGTCGTGTGGAGCGGCCGGAGTGAAACGAGGATGCCGGCCCTCGGCCGCGCAAACATCGTGGTGAGCATGTACTTCGAGACGGCGGACGCTTTGTTTGCGGTTGTCGTGGAGAGAATGAGGAGGGAAGAAAAGTTGAAGATCGATCGCCGCATGGCCCGACCCCAGCTCAGCTCCGTTATGACGTCGGGAGATCGGCAAAAGCCAGGTCAGGTACGGATCCCGGCACTGGCCGCTGGCCGGCGGCGATGGCTGCCTTTTCGGAGTCGGAGCCGATGACGATGTGGAACGAGAGAATGCGGCATTCATCCTCGGCGGTCATCGGAGTGCATGCAACGTGCACATGTGAGTGGTGTTCTGCACTACTCCACTAGTGCACAAGATTCCGCGTAACGCCAGACGCTCACGTTTCAGACTCAACAGGCAAAGATACATATTCTGCTACAGATCGCTCAGACGATTGTACTCTAGTGGCACGCGAGCGTCGGGGCACTGGGAACGACAGTGCTGTATGTTAGCTTTCTCCAAGAAGAAACGGTCAACTCACGTTAGGTCCAACTCCCCCTCGTAGATGTAGTGGCCGAGGAAGGCTCCGACAACGATGGCAGAGCACAGGTAGACGTTGTAGGTCATCGCGACGAGCATGAGCTGCCGTCAGTTCACAATCAGCTCCGCGGAACTCACGAAGTACGAGATGGCCACCGTGATAGCGCAGTATCCTGCGCGGATGATACGAACAGAGGAAGGAAGACGGATGCTGTTGTCAGGTCTGCTCCGGGAAGAGATCCACTCACACTTCCTCCTTGACGGGCGCGCCACCGGCCGTCTCCTGGATGGACGAGTACGCCGCGGGGTGCGGGTTAGCCGCTAGCGTCTTGACCAGGCGGCGCTCGTAGTTCTTCATGCGGGCGAGAAGGCTGGCATAGCCGATCGTAATACCGACGATGGCAATGCTGAACGTCAGCTACAATCGAAGACGCAACAGCTCTGGTTCTTACCATGAGATGAGCATTCCGACCCAGGTGTAAATATGCCAGCTGCGGAAGACGACACAGGTGTTCGCAACCTGCGAGTTCCAGAGCATATTCATCTGCTGTCAGACCTTGCTCAGCGCCTGATGGCGAACCGTCGCCACCTAGGAAGACATACCGAGCACATGGGCATGTCGCCGCCGCTGTGGCCTCCGTGTCCTCCGTGGCCGCCTCCGTGGTCCATGATGTGATGAGTTGGTGAGTTACGCCGGAGGCGAGAGAATGAAGGAGTGAAGGAGTGTGTGTTGTGACGAGGAGTCCGATGACCTACCTAGTCGGCGTTGGACGAGTCTTCCTCCTTCCCGCACCAGAGCTTATCGGAATGGCGCGCCTGATGTTCCTGAGTTCGGAGTATCGTACAAAGGCTAATTGAGGGATTATCGCGGGCGATTGAGGCATTAGTCACAATCCTAATCAGAGGTTGCGCCCTTTTGTGTTTGCGGAGACTCCGCATGGGCACGTGACCACCGTCGAGCGGCGGACATGGACGACGAGCGGCAAAAGTCGAGGAAGACTCACCGAACGCCTCTTGTCGATCGCTCAGCGCTCATCACCGTCGTCAGAGTGGTACGATGCTGGCGGTGACCGTACTCCAGCGACGAATATCTGTCGGACGGTGCGTCCGGCTACAGTGCCGAGCCTTCTCCGCTTCGACTACACGCCGACGAAAGGCTTCCGAACTAGAAACGGTGCTTCGCTCGCAAGACCCCCATGACCGGATACAGTTCTTCCCCGACAGGCAGTTCCCGAAGGAGGCGAACACATACAAGAGTCGCATGGCCTGGCTTTCTGGAGGACTAGTGAGCTGCCATTCCCTCCATTGAGCTAACACGCAGTTCTCTAGCAAGGTTGAGGCGGAGCCGCACCTCGTGCCGTTCTGGACGCTGCTGGTGCATATCAGCCGGGCGTGGTTCGTGAAGAACTTTGACGACGGGAGTCGGAACATGCGGTTCAAGCAGATTCAACGGCCCACCGCGCAGATGTTTACGATAGCTGCGGTGCCGGAAACGCATTGGGCTCAGTGAGACTCGACCGAGACCCAAAACTGACGATGCAGTGGACTCGTCCTCACACCAGACTCGTTCGACATGGCTGTGTGTTCGGAGGATCCGTCACTCGAGTCCTTGGTCAGAGGCGAGAACGCACACCTCTTCCCGCACTACGATCCGGAGCTGGCGGCCAAGTTCGCGTACGGCCCGCCAAAGCTCACGCGCGGGCTGCTGCAGGCCATCGCGGACCGGCAGCCCATGACGTACTTGGCCGAGCAGGAGAAGTCGCTTCTTGCAGACAACTTGCGGGAAGTCAACGTTCTAGGCGACACAGTAAGCTACCCTACCTTCATATAGCTGACTTGGCAGTCCACCTTCATCTTTCCACACTACCGACTGATGTACCGTCAGACTAACGATCCGGACCACGAGACATACTTCGACACGGCGGAGGTGCAGAACGGCGCCCTGCAGCGCCTTGTCCGGATACCTGGGAAGCTCGGACGACGGTCAGAGGAAGACCTCGCCGGCCCCAACCGGCCTGTTCATTTGCAGTGGCACGGGGCCCGCCACATCCTGTACAGCGGACACTGTCCTCCCACCGAAGCGGCGGAGTTGCACGAGCTCTTGATCGCATCGATGCGGAGTAACCCCATCCAGAACTATGTGTGGGAGGACGCGACAATTTTGCCGTGGTCGCCAACGAATCAGGCCGGCGGTAACTGGATGAGCTTTGTTGAGTAAGCTTAGAACGGCAGAACCACTAGCTGACAACAGATCGTACACGCCGGCATTCGTACAGGGCAAACCGATAGCGGACCCGCTGTTCCCTGGAATCCAACGCCGTGGTCCAGGCATCTCGGACCACCTGCGGAGACGCGCTGCGTCTGCATCCTCAGCGGCGTCTGCTGCTGGTCCTACGCCTGCCGCTGGCGCTGCGGCGGGAGTTCGCCCAGGGGCAAAGAAGGGGCCGACAGTCACGGACAGTCGCGAGCAGGTCGAGACGCGGAACCGACTTCTCCGCCAGCGTTTGCGCGAGCAGGTGCAGCGCCAGCGCGCCTGGGCGCAGGTCGGGTCCGAGGACGACACGAACTGGAAGACGCCCCTGACGCCGGGGACGCAGAGCCAGCTGGCTGCCGCCTACGAGGAGAAGCAGTACGCTGCCGGCCGGCCGCAGCCAGCGGTTCACAAGATTCTCTCTGACCCGCGGTCATACTACAAGCGCCTAGGCATGACGCCTGACCCGCGGCACCTGCAGTACTTCCACGAGAAGGCCATCGACGCCGAGATCAAGGAGGTTTACCGCGAGCTCACGCTCCAGAACCACCCCGACCGCGCGGCCAGCCCAGAGGAGGAAGCGCGGCTGCACCATATCATGGCCAACATCAACGTGGCTAAGGATAACGTCGAGACGGCGGAGAAGCGCATCGAGTACCACAACCGCTTCAGCCCGACGAAGCTCTTCCGCTAAACATAGAATGTAGACACAACTCATTGTACATAGTGATACACATATGCATAACTCTAGATCAGTCTATGCGGGCTAAGCGCCCGTGCCCCAATTCATCTGCAGGAAGGTGACGAAACCAGAAGCCACGCCGGCCTCTGTCCAGATACCGGCACCCTTTGAGCCAGTCTTCTGTGCCGCCATCTGGTTGCTCTCGTACGTGCGCTTCATGCGCTGCAGCTCTGAGAGCGTCGGCTTCCGCGCCGGCGGGAGGTTCAGTACGAGTCCGCTCCTCGCCGCCGCTGGCGGAGACGGGATCGGCACAGTCGTCCCGCCCCCGGCCTGCAGATGCGAGAGCACGAGCTGCACGATAGCGCTCGTCGTGTCCGTCAGGATCTGCATCGTGTTGGGCGGTGGTCGGGTTCTCTGGGGTAGGTTAGCTTCGAGGAAAGCCACGTAACCTGGCGCATGAAAGCGCGGAGTGACACTGAGAGAAGGGCGCACTCAGAGAGGACGCAAGGAAGGAAGGAAGGTGACTCACGTGCTGCGCCGAGTTGGTTGGCGGCTTCTTCTCCCCCTTCGTGACCGCCAGCCAGATGTCTTCGAGCGGCACCTCCTCGTCCCACGGCAGGACGAAGAGCGGGCTGTCCCACCGCGCCATAGAGCTCGGCTCCTCGTATCGCATCATCATGTTCTCGAACCTGATGTCAGCTCTCGCGTTCTCCTCGAAGCTCTCAACGCCCCGTTCCTGGTTCTGCTGCGCCACCGAGGAGGGCAGCAGCTGACGAGGAAGGCACACTCACGTCTCGGGCTTGTAGAGCTTCCCTCGAGCCTCCTCCCACTCCCTGCACTTATTCGGCGGAGCAACGGGGTGCACAGTGGCTACGCGCACACCCGCTTCCCGCGCAGCGCAGTAGAGCTGGTACCGGAACCCCTTGATGTAGTTCGCGGAGTCGAGGATGGTGATCATGGCCGGGTTCAGACTCCGCGTCGCCGCCGTGAAGAGAGCGGCGCGGGCGGGCTTCTCGCTTGGCGAGTCTGATGTCAGCTATCGCATACTCCGACTAGCTGTTCCCTCCATGAGTGAGTCCGACGTAGGCAGCAGCGTACCGCTCGCCATGACAGCCTCGCCTCACTCACCATCGTAGGACGCCCGGGTCACGTGCACGCTCTCGTCGTCGACAATAGTAACGCTGGTGATGGGGCCACCTTCGCCGGCCTTGAGCTTGTCGTCGAAGTACTGCTTGAGCTCCTGGGCACGCTTCGTCTTGCCCGCACTGGGGAAGCCGGAGATGGTGACGAGCGCCATGGCTTAGCGGTGGTCGTGAGTGGAGGTGACAAACGAAAATACAACAGACGCCGGGTTTCGTCATTGGCCGTTGGTGCGGGGCAGCATTGAAACCACATGGCTAGGCAGTCGGACATCCGACTTTGAACTCCCTCGTATCCTTCGTCGCCTATCCATCTCGGCCTTGCTTTTCCATCGCTCTGTCCCTTCTTGCCTCATAAACTTGCATTGCACACTCCCCGATCTACACGGCAACGCAACACATCTGGCACACAGCGGAACGGCACACGACCCAGCTCCACACCCGTCCAGCGCCATGTCCCGAGGCGACGCGTCAGGGTCGACGCTGTCGTCGCTGACGAACGCGGCGTCGGACACGTACACGATCGCGCGCGAGGCGGTGCTGACGCCGTTCTCGACAGACCACCGGCGCGGGGAGAGTATCAAGATTCTGTCCGATTGTGAGTTGTCTCGGCTATATGCAGGTGACCGATGGGGCCTTGCCGCCTCGCCGCCTCGCTCCCTCCGGGTGTTTCTTGAGCCATGACCGCTCCAGGCCGCGCTCCAGGCCGGCCTCCACTGTCCCCAGCCTCTTGTCTCGAGCAGGTCAGATGCAATGCCAGCTCGCTCGCCACCACACCAACCGCCATGATCTTCACGCTGACGTACATAGTTGCGCCGTCGCTGATGCAGCCGCGATACTCGCGCGGTCTGGCTGGACGGCCGTCGTCGCCCATGCCCCCTCGACCTGGACTGCTCCGCCTCCCGACGAACATCCCGGGACTGAACATGGGCCCGGTGCAGCCGACGTCCTCGACTGGGATCCAGATCCTCGAGCGGGCCGATGCTCTCAGCCGACTTTCGCTCGACGATGAGGCTCCCGCGGTGTCGCTGATTCGCGGCTTCAAGGCGACGATCCCGACAAGCGAGCTCTCGAAGCAGCGCCGGCGGCTGATCCGCGGCGGCCTCGTCGATGAGGACCTGGGCGGCAAGCTTGGTCTGAAGGCTCTGGGCGACCGCGCGCGAGGACTTCTGACAGACGGGAGCGACGAGATCGAGGCACAGCACGAGGCGAAGCGGAAGGACAAGCGCAGCCGGCGGAAAAAGCTCAGAGAACGGAGGTCCACCATGGCCCACCTTGAGGGCAAGCTGCATCTCGAGGATCTGCTCCAGCAGGCGGACGAGATTGCCCTGGACAAGGACAACCTGGCCGTGCGACAGGTGAGTGAACCTCCTTCATTGTTCGTAGCAGCGAGCGGCGCTAACGTCGCAGAGCCTGATCAACGCCGAAATCAACGAGGTCTCCAGCAAGATCGAGCAGCTCGCCGAGATCCGGAAGCGGCTCGAGGCCTCGCTCCTCAAGCTGCAGGAGGAGGGGCTGGAGCTCGACGACGAGCTCGAGGGCATCCAGGAGCTCATGGCTTCGCCCTCAGTCACTTCCGCTGCTGGGGTCAAGGCTCTCCCGCCCTCGGCGCAGCAGACCGTCTCCTCCTCCAGCCGGCGACGGAAGGGTCCCGCCTTCCTGCCGAACGAGCACGACGAGCTGCCTTCCGGCGTCGCCTTCCTGACGCTCGAGGGGCACACGGCACCCATCACGGCGCTCGATTACGACGAGCCGTACGGCACGCTCGTGACTGCGGGCCAGGACGACCTAGTGAAGGTGTGGGACCTGTGTGACGGCGAGGTCCTCGGCGAGCTGCGCGGGCACAAGGGCGCCGTCAAAGCCGTGCAGGTCGAGGAGACGCTCTGCGTCACCGGCGGAGAAGACGGCGACGTGCGGCTCTGGGACCTGCGCCTGGTCGAGGACTACGAGGAGAAACTCGCCAAGGCTGCCGAGAGCCGCAATCCCCTGGACCGGATCGCGGAGGAGAAGGAGGGCTCTATCCGCCAGGGAGGAGAGGAGGAGGAGGAGCGCAACCCCTGCGTGCGTACGCTTGAGGGACACTCCAAGTCCATCACGGCGCTGTACTACGAGGACTCGACGCTCGTCACCGGGTCAGCGGACAAGACCATCCGCCAGTGGGACGTCACGACCGGACAGTGCGTGCAGACCATGGACATTCTGTGGGCCATCTCAAACCCGCCCGTCATCCCCCTCAGCCCCCGGAAGAGCAGGCGCAAGTATTCGTCGTCCTCGTACGCTTCGGCGGGCTACGACGACCTCCTGCCGTCTCTCGACAGCCCCGGCGCCGCCGAGGAGCCCATCTCCCTCAGTGGACCGTTCAGCGTACCGACCCCGCCGTTCAGCGACGGTAGCTGGGACATGTACACCGACTTCGTGGGCGGATTGCAGTCCTGGGGCTACGCCCTCGCTTCGGGATCCGGCGACGGTGCCGTGCGCATGTGGGACATGCGGACCGGTCAGGCGCACCGCACCCTCAACGGACATACTGCGCCGGTCACCAGCCTCCAGTTCGACGAGCATAACATCATCTCCGGGTCGCTGGACAAGACGATCCGCATCTGGGACATGCGCATGGGCCAGACCGTCGAGCTGCACAAGTACGAGTACCCCGTGACGTGTGTGCAGTTCGACAGCCGCAAGGTCGTCGCGTGCACGGGCGAGAACGGGATCGAGGTGTACAACCGCACGACGCACGAGCACTCCCGCCTCATCGTCAACGGACACACGAAGCCGGCCGAGCGCATGCGCTTCATCGACAAGTACCTCGTCAGTGGCGGCAAGGACGGAACAGCAAAGGTCTGGGCCATGTAGTACAGGTTTATGCATACATTTACAAGTGAAATTGTTAGCGGCGCGATTGGTACTGGTACTGGTAGTACTCGTGCTGGTACTGTTGATGCTGATGCGGCTCCTGCTGAAGCGAGGAGTGTTGCTGGTGATGAGAGTTGGATTGCTGGCTGTGGCCGTGGCTGTGGCTCGACAGCTGGTGCTGCGAGTGAGAGCTCTGGTTCTCATAAGCCTGAGAGCTGTGGTTGTCAAACTGGTACGCAGTGTATGAGGGTTGTTGCTGGGACGAGTGATGGCTGTGCGACGCCTGGCTGTGGCTGTGCGACGTCTGGTTGTACGGTGAGCGCTCGCGGCGCTCGTACTCATACATTGTCGTTTGCCGGGAGGAGTACTCGGAGAAAGCGGGATGCGGCTGGTACATTGACGAAGAGGACAGCGAGGACGACGACGGATTCAGCTGCGACCGCATCGAGCTGTCGGGATGGCTCAGAGAGTGGCTTTGGCCGTGGCTTAGCGTGCTGGAGTGGGTGAGGCTGTTGCTGTGACTGTGGGTGAAACTGTTCGTCTTGTGGCTGCGAGTCGGCGAGTCCGAGCGCGCGGACTGGTACGAGTCCATCTGGAACGGGCTGAACGCCGAAGCGCGGTGGTAGTCTGATTGCCCGAAGATGGACATGCGGTCGAACGAAAGCGATTTGGACGGTGGAGTCGGCTGTTGCGTCGTCCGCTCGCTCCACTTCTGCGTCGGTGTGCCCGTGTTCGTCGTCATCGACGACGGGCGCTCACCCCAGCCAGCTCGGGCCAGAGGAGACGATTCCTGGCTCTCCAGCGACGTTTGAGGGCCGAGCGGCGATGTCAGTGTCTGCGACAAACCCGAGTTGCTGGAGTACGAAGGCTTGAGGGAAGACGACGGGAGCGTCTCCTGCATGCGCTCAAGCACGGCCTCTCGCGCGGTTGCAGCACGGAAACCGCTGGCCGACGTCCTCGAGCTTGAGAAATAACGCTCTACCGTCTCCGGTAGTGGTTCCGGAAGTCGCTCAGGAAGTCGTTCGGGCAGTCGCTCTTGTGGACGCTCCTGCAGTCGTTCCATCGCGGTCTGCTGCCGCGAGGTCGGCTTGAGAAATGCAGCGGCCGGTGCATCAGAGAAGTACCTCTCGACCGACTCGGGCAGGGGCTCCGGCAGCCGGTCAATCGTCTGCTCCCGTGGCGCTGGTTGCTGCATCTGCACCGACGGAGTCTCCTGCAGGTACCGCTCCACTGGAATGACTGCGACCCTCTGTGGCTCTCGTGGCTCCATTGCAGGCTGCTCAGGTGTGGCCGACGCCATCATCTGAGAGCTGGTTGGCTCCATGGGAGTAATGCCACCGACCGTGGAGGCCTGGTCAGGCGTGAGCGCCGAAACAACTTGAGCAGTCGTGTGGTCCATCGGCGAGAGGCCACTGACAGCCGGTGACAGCCCTCCGACGCTGGAGTCGAAGACTTCCATTGAGCCCATAACTGGCGTAGCTTCGGCAGTCGATGACGGCTGGGGCTGGATTTGAGCCAGGTAGTCGTTGATAGAAACGGGTTGTCCTCCTGTCCCGTTCATGGAGACGTCCGAGTGCGGCGACACGGACTGGCTGCGAGGCGGCGTCATACTCGACCAGCGAGGAGCGCCGGGACCGGAGTAAGGAGAAATATCGGAGTACCCATTGTCTATGGTCTCGCCGTCAGAGTCGACGACCTTCTCTCCGGTTTGTGCAACGGCGCACTCCATAGCGAGTTGCTGGAGGTCCTCAGTGGTCAGGCCGCCAGAGAGGAAGGCAAGCGACGGATCCTCAGTCGGCTCCTTCGGGGGGTTCTTCCTCGGGCGGCCTCTCGGCCGGCCCGTCTTGGTCGGCGCTGTCGACTTCGGCTTTGGAGCTATCGCCTTGGGCTCCTTCGTCTTCGGTTCCTTTGCCTTCGGTTCCTTCGTCCTCGTTTTCGGCGGTCGCTTGATCTTCAGCTTGATCTTCTTAGCGGGCTGCGAGGAAGACTGACCCTCCGTGGCGGGAATCTCCGCCGGAGTTCCTTCTGCGGTTTGAGTGGTCGCAGGATCTGCGGTTTGCGTGGCCGTAGAGTCCGCGGCCCCTTCTGTCGTTCCGTCCTCCAACCGCTCAACCGATGCCTGGGTGGAACCTTCGGCGGAGCCTTTCTTCGAGCCCGTGTCCTTGGTCGACTCCGACCGACGTTTTCGGTTTCCGGGTCGCTTAGGTCGAAGGTCGACAAAGTGCGGGTTGGTCTGTTTGGCAATGTAAATCTGCCACTCCTCCGGCAAGGGTGGTGACTGGATATCGTCTGCCTTGGTCACCAGCCGCACTCGATCGAACGGGGCCGGAGCCTTCTGCTGAATCATGCGGTCGATGAATGCTTGGACAGTCTCTCCCGGAAGACGTTCGCTGTTTGGCTTTCCGAACCTGTCCCCGATCAAGTGCGCCAGCTTGCGCTTCTTCAGACAAACTGCGCAGTTGCACATGCCCATGCAGACGGGGCAGATGAACGACCGGTCTTCCTCGTCGAAGACGAAATAACTGTATCTGCAATGTCAGCTTCGCTGTCGGCAGAGTCGATTTACCTCTTACAGCACGGCTCGCAGAACGAATTGTTGCACTTCGGGTTCACGTTGCGGCACTCCATCTTTGCATGACGAGTCTTACGCTTGCACTGATGACAAGCCACGCCAGGTAGTTGCTGAAAGTCAGCTAAGACACGTAGCTCAGCTTACCGAATAAGGAACTTTGGGGGCTGGCGGTGGCTTCTCCGCGGCAGACTCCGTTCCGGTGTCCTCATCAAGATCGATGTCCTCCGCTGCCTCGACGACAAGATCCAGCGTCTTCCACCGAAAGTCTGCACCCACGCCGCCCACTTGCGGTTCTTCCCCCTCGGCGAGCTCTCCACCTTCTCCGTCACCGAATCGCCAGCGTCGATCTTCTCCTTCGGTCAAGCTTGTGGAGTCGTAGTACTCTCCGGAGTCGATCGCGCGGTTGACCTTCCTGTCCGGACGGATCTCAACGCAAGCCATCCTTTGCTTACGCCCCGGGGGAGGCAGACCGATAACGTGCCCCCATCTATCTCGATGCTCCTTCCTCGGCCCCTTCCGCTTCTTTGACTTCGAGGAAGACGCCTGCGTTGAAGCTTGCGTGACAGCTGCCGTTGATGACGTGAGGCCGAGTTCAATGAGGAGGGAGGCGTTCTTCGACATGTTTTCACGTCGCAGTCGTTCGTCTGTTGTCAGTTTGTACCGAGCGAATGCAACATACACTCGTCTTCCTCCTCCCCGTCAGCATCCTGTGAAAACGAGTCGCCGTGCTGCGTATCTGATACCGACATGCCGGACGCGTGAAGCGATGGAGGAGGGCATTCAAGAGCAGTGATCGATGTCGAGGAAGAAACATGCAATGACGGGGCGTGCGTGCCCAGAGGAGGTATTGTCGGCTCGGTGGGAGCATGTAGGGAAGGTGCATGACTTTTCAAAGGGGGGATCGTCGGGTTCGCATGAGTGTGCAGAGACGGGGCGTGTGTCTGCAACGGCGGAATTGAGGCATGTAAGGAAGGGTCATGAGAATCGAGTGGAGGTATTGAGGGTGGTCGCTGAGCATGAAGGGAGGGGGCGTGTGATCGCAACGGCGAGATGCTGGGAGCTGACTGAACGTGCAATGACGGCGGTGGCACTGTCAAAGGTGGGATCGACGGCATATGAAGTGACGGAGGGTGATTACTCAGAGCCGGTATCGTCGAGCGACTGGACGGTCTCTCTGAGGGTTCCCCCGGACGAGAAGGATGTGACGGACCGGACGAGGTTCCCCGCTGGGTGTGGGAAGAGCGCGCTGCCGGGTCCATGTTCGATCTCGTTGTTGTTTCGGAGGTGGGAGTCGAACTATTTTGAGGGGCTTCGTCGGATTCGGCCACCATCTCATGCAATTTCAGGCGGGGTGGAGGCCGAGACCGATAAGCGGGACGCTCCTCGCTCGGCACACTCAAGCGCGGGCGGGAGGCTGTATCTGCAAGAACCCCTGCGAGATTGCGGCTAGATCCCTGCCGGATTCGCCGTGCTGGATGATGCTGTCGACGGTGTCGTTTGGTGGGATGATGGTGCTGAGTGTGAGTGACGACAGCCGTCGAACCCAACAACAACCGTCACCAACGTCAAGCGTTGGGCTCCGACCATCTTCATACTCTGACGCGGAGTCAGATGCTCATGCGATAACCACACGAGAGCCACGGGAAAATGGAATCACGTGACCTTCCCCAAGGAAGGCGATGAATTGGAACTCCACCTACGACCGATTGCGGACTGATGTAACCGAGCCAGCATGACATATGAGGGGGGGGTGGGCGGGGCACGCGTGCGGCGGGGGCCGGCGGCAACAGAGCTGCGCGCCCCGTGCCAGGTGTGCCTGTGATCGTGAGGTACGCCTGGTGCGCCTGCGACGCGTCAGTCATTCATCACTCGACACAGGATCGCAGCATCGCAGAGTGAGCGTGTGGTGTCTGTCGATTTTAGGTCCGTCTTCCCCAAAAGTTGTGCGGTGTGGGGTCTCCGCTCATGCATGCCTCACCTTGCCTCAGCCACTGTGCCTCGCCTGCCCTGCCCTGCCATGCCTGCCAGCCCTGCTCCCTCCCTTCTTTATCTCCTTCGACATCATCATCTCCCCTCTCTCCATCGATACATACCTGAGCAAGCTTGGACCCCCGAAGTCGCCACCATCCCCAACGAGTCGTGACCGTTGACCACCAGCACCGATCAACAGCACAAGACCTCCCACCACTCCTTCGCCTCCACTTCCCCTGTGTCCCTATTTTAGCGAGCGACTAGAGTAGGCCTGTATCAACGAGCGGTTGTCATTCCATCTCGGATACAGGTCACACTTGCCTTCCCCCGCCCCTTCTCCACTGGTCTCGAGCCCGCCACAGGCGTTCGTCCCCGACCCCTCAGCCTGTCCCCACCTGCGCGGCTCGCACTGTACAAGCCTGCGCCATGTCGATGGGTAAGTCGCGTGCTGTGATTGGGACATCAGAAGACTTTCGGCCACTGACCATCACAGACGTCGCGCCCGCACAGAATGTGCTGTCTCTCATCCAGAGCTTGCGCTCTACCCCTCCTCGACTGATCCTCTCCCCTCCCTCTCAACCCCGTCGTGCCAGTGTCGCTCTGATCCTGCGGATGCGGCCCGCGCCGGAGCTCGTGTTCGAGGGAAATGAACCTGCCGGTTACACGGGACCGGTTGTGCCGGCGGACGAGTTCGGAATCGAGCTTCCATTCGATGAGTTCCTTCGTCTCGGTGAGTTCAAACAGTTGCCGTTTCTGAACTTTGCGACAAGCATGGAACCTGTGGGGCAGCTTGTTCTAGGCGGCAACGTGACGCTCAGGTGACTCAGACACCGGCGTCACCGTTATCAACTGTCCGCTTCCGTACTAACTCCTCGCAGACTGGGTCAATCACCCAGACACGGTCCCCGAGCTCCTCTTCATCCGCCGAGCCCCTGCGGGCGGTGCGTCTGGCGGTGCTGCCTCCCGTTGGTCGAGCCACATTGCATTCCCAGGTGGTCGCCAGGAGCCCTCGGACGAGTCGTCCGTCTACACGGCCCTGCGTGAGACCTGGGAGGAAGTCGGCATCGACCTCGCTGAATCAGACTTTGTGCAGGTCGGACGCCTGGACGAGCGTGAGATCACGACGAGTCTGGGCAAGCGTCTGCTGATGATTCTGAGCCCCTTCGGTGAGTCTAGTTGCCCTGTCGAGGTCGCCCAACTAACTTTGCAGTCTTCCTCCAGACCTCTCCGTTTAGCCCTACGCCTGAGCTGCAGCCGTCCGAGGTGTCGACCGTCCACTGGATCCCTCTGTCTTCTCTCGCCCCGCCCTTCGAGCAGAGCCAGTGGGCGCACATTGACATTGACATCAGCACGCGACTGAGCCCGCGTAACCAGCTGATCCGCTGGGCGCTTCGCGGATTAGTCGGCAAGATGCAGTTCGGCTGCATCCTTCTCCCCGACGAGCCGGACTACGTCGCCGAGGGCTTCGACTTGAACATGGACTTCGAGGAGCCGGTCGACGGCGGCAGCGGAACGTGGTTTGACGCGAAGAGCGGCCGGCGGCTGCTGCGCCTGTGGGGTCTGTCGCTCGGCATGACGCTCGACCTCGTCGCGCACTGCCAGCAGGACACGATTCTGATCAACGGCAACGTCCCTCGCAGCCGATCGACCTCGACCGGATCGTCGCCGGAGCGCTCGATCTTCGGCCCCAAGACTCCGGTCACTGTGCAGTCCTCGTTCGATGCGCACTGGTTCCCCGAGGAGTCTGGCGGTGCCAAGGTCACGACCATGACGCAAGGCAGCGGCACGCGCCGCAAGCCGAGCGTCACGATCGTCGACAAGCGCCGCCGCGGCGTCGGCCCGGGCGTCACCGCCGTCTTCCCCCGCTTCTCGTACCCAGACGTCAACTTCTGGATCTGGGTCTTCGGCCGCCGTTACCGCCAGGTCGTCCGTGCGTGGGAGGAGAGCGTACACGGCCCCGACCGCGCGAGCGACAGGCGCGTCAACTGGTCAGGCGCCGCGCTGTCGACGTTCTACGCCGCGGTGCGCAACGCCTTAGTCGTCGCGATCCTCCTCCGCGGTCTCGCGACGCTCGGCGGTGTCGCCGGTCTGACGTGGTGGCTGTTACGCCACTTAGGTGCGAGCGGCGCGGAGCTGTAAGCGGCGAGGAGCGCTGAGCAACACGATGTGTGAGCGAGCGTGCAGCGAGCTGTAGCAGTCGGAGGTGTAGCCTGAGGAGAGAGACGAGCGTAGAGAGCAGATGAATCTGCCAGTCCTAGACAATTTGATACAGGAGTAGGGCCCCGTTGTTATTACTATTAGTTTTCACCGCCATAGGCGTTCATGATGTATCTCGCATTACACTAGTCTCGAACAGACTCGTGCGGAGCGAGAGTCTGTGACCTTCCTCTTTCCTCCAGCTCCCTTATCATTGCTCAGATGACCTCCTGTCGTCGGCTGTGTGGTATCCGAATGTGCCATGTGTCAGCACTGACGATGTCTCAGCTCTGTCCTCTCCCCCTTCTCCCCTTCCTCTCTGCGCCCCAATGCGCCCTCACTGCGCCCGTTGCGCCCCTCATCCCCAGCCCCAGCTCAAAGCCTCCATCAAGCGAGCAAGCGAGCAGCGCACAAGCGGTCACAGATGGTGAGGAGGTTAAGCAGAAAAGATTACTCAACTGTAGCTGTCTAGATTCAGACCAGGCCTGGGGCCGTGCTGAGCAACACACGTAACACGCTTGTATGATCTGCTCGTCCCGGGGGGAAGTCCATGCATTTGGGGGGTCGTGCGATAGCACGCATAGAGACTGCATCAATCTCTTTTATCCTCACTTGCATGCACATGGGGGTATGGACTGGCGCTACATCCGTAAGAGAGACGTAGAGAGGAAGATCGAGGGGATGGGTGATCAGGACCAAGGATGGAGGATCGGTCAATGGCAGTGGAAGACACCGATCCGCCCAGTCCATCAACTTCGGGTCCGACAGCCGCGGCTTGCCTCGGCTTCACGTCCTCAGCTGGCTGGGAGACCGCATCCCCGCTCCGCTGCATGCTCCGCAAGCTCCGTTGAAGGAAAGGAGAGTTGCGGTGATGGACAAGTCTTGGCAGGGACGTCGTGCAGCATGCCGCTGGGGTGAGACACCGCAGTCGCCGCAGAGCGCCGCAGGACGCACGAGGCCGGTGCCTCGGCACGGATACTCTGGGTTTGTGCGTTACGCTGGACGACTGTGTTCGATTCCTCTTTCTAGAGCTCTGGAGAGTGTTTCTACGCATGCTGGTGAGTGGAGAGTAGTATGGAGGGGACGCAGAGGATGGATTGTGTGGGTGGACATGGGAGGAGGACGCCACACTTCTGGAGACCCCACAGTGGCTACGGGGTTGCTCTGCTCTTTCTAGCCGGTGACTGACTATGGCATGCATACCTGGTCTGAATTACCGCGGTTAACCTCTGGAACTGGGGCGGCTGCACTAAGGCAAGAGAGAAGAGAGAGGAGGGACACACGCAGAAAGCGATGGGCAGATGGGAGTGTGGCAAACTGGCCACCACCGCCTGGGACTGACCGGCATCCACTCGCGCATCGCTCTCAAGAGAGCTCTTACCAGGCCACCCGGACTGCTGAGACCCTTCAGCCACTCTAATGACTCTCGTGTTCGGCTCTGCAATGCAAGCTCCGCATTGCTCGCGGCGCAACCACCCAGCCCATCGCCGCACAAGCCACCAGCCTCCGTCCATCTCTACACCTCCACCTTGCCACCATTTCCATCGCAACCAACATCTTTCCTTCTCATCTCGGCTTTGAGGTGACCAAGTAGCCATGCATGATGCTTGCAGTGTATATTTCCGAACGCAGCATGCGTCTGAGCTTGTTTCGCCTCGAAACGAGCCCCCGCCCCGCAAGCTCCGGCCCCTCCGGCCCCTCCGTGACGGTCCCTTACGACGCACTTAATCACCGCGGCGAGACCCCGCACTGCCTTTCTTCCCTCCCTCCCTCTTTCCCGCCTCGCTCCACAGGCTCAAAAGCAAGCCTGAACAGAGCCAAGAACAAGAGTTTGCATAGCTCAGTGGGCAGTAGCCTCGTCTATGCACCTCGTGCTCGTTACGCTAGCTGCCGGCGTGACAAGATGATGAGACACCGCTGCGGAGCCCGTAGCTCCGCGGATCGGTGTCCTAAGGAGACGGACGTCTCGACCTGATTACACCGTACTATACACTCGGCTGACTTCGTGATGCCGCAAAACTATTTCTCAAGGTACATGATCCGGACGCCTCTCCTATCTTTTGTCACGCCTCGTCCTCAACGGACAGCCGGGGTTGAAGTCAGAGAGAGCTGTGAAGGAGAGGGAGAGATGGTTATCGATCAGAACTGGCAAGCTACGCAAGGCTCTTGGGCAGCGGACTGCGGTGAAGGCGGTCTGACCGGCGCCCCATCACTGTCTCTTACGGTGCACTAGCTCTGCGAGCTGCAGCTGACCTCGTAGCGTTCGCAGCCGCACGGCCCACCCCTTGCGCCCTTCTGCGACCCAGCTCTAAACAACCGCCCGGTGGACAAGCAACAAGCAGGCTTAGCTGTCCGGTTTGCAGCGCTCCACTGGGCATGCATGGGCACTTAGAAAGGCAACTGTCACGGTGTCTCTAGACTCAGTTAGTCCTTGGGACGATCAGCTACAGTTCACGCCACGACCGCCGAAATGATATCAAACGGATATACATTGATGACTGTCTGCATGCGATGCGGCGTGATTCCACCTGATGCTCTAGAGATGATCTGCGGTCTGCTTTTGCCTGTGCTCTATGGTACATTATGCTCTTGCGACCAGAGTGAACAGACACGGGGGGGCGACGATCCACGATCGGGCTGGCGAGGCTCGTTCCGCTCGCCTTCGCTCACTCCACCGTCTCGAGCAGGTACTCCTCCTCACCCACCTCCTCCCGATACTGCTCCCGGCTAAGGAACCGGACATGTTCCTCAACCTGTCTCTCGGCCGTCTCGTCATCGACCTGGTTCCACTTCTTGAGTCCCTGCTTGACCTGCCGTCTGATCTCGGCGACCAAAACCTCCTCACGGGCGGGAATGACCTCGTAATTGTCGAGCCACGCCTCCTCGAGCGCCTGCATATCCTCCGGGGCGAACCCAAGCCACGCAGGTCTGAGCTGCTCCGCGTCCACGATCGTGTACCGCAGCCGGGGGATGTTCAGCGTCATGTTCAGCACGAAACTGTTCAGCATGCCCATCACCTTTGTCCGGGAGCCGTCGACAAAGTTGCCGACCCAGTGGTCGTTCTCGTCCTCCTTGTGCGTCGCTATCGGCGTCAGAATCAGCGTGACGCTGTTGAGTTGGGAAGGCGTCTGAAAAGGCTGCACACTCGCTGTGCTCAGCCAGCTGCGGCCGGGGTCGAACTTGACGTTCAGCACGAAGCGCTCGCACGACTCGGGCAGGGGACCGACCGCCGCGGCACCAGTGAACTTCCCACCCTCGTACTTCTCCGTCACTGTTGTGAATGTCACAAGCGTCCGGGCGCCGACGAGAGCGTTGTTCGGTAACCGGCCCGCGGGGTGGTGTCGGTGTCGCACGACCGAGACATCGTTCAGCTGGCTTCGCAGGGCTTTCACCCGGTCCGGTGACAGCGATTGGGGTCCGAGCAGGTCGACCACACGAGTACCACTGAGAACACGGGCGTAGTTCCGCCTGTTCTTCAGACCAGGGATGCGTGCGCCGCCCCGCCCACTGATCTCGACCGGCGAGTAGACGGCGAGCACGATGTGCGCCGCCATTAGGACGTCGACACGATCCCGCCACGCCTTGCACACACCTCGGAGGGAGATGAGCGTCGAACGAGGCGCGTAGGCGAAGATCTCGTCGATAATGTGCGGGTATCCGTCGGCTGGTATTGAGGGCGAGTCGTCTTCCTCTATCGTCATCGTCGTTGTCGCCATGGTGGGAGGCAGGGGGGGTTGAGGTGCGATGGCGAAGGCGAGCAGGGTGGGCAGGTGACGTCGAAGAGGAGAGAAGGGAGAACAGTCGAGCAGATGCGAAGAAGATATTGATCTGAGTAGCCAAGATTGAGGGGTATCGGGTGATGACGAGATAAGGGGGGGTGAGGTCAGGTGAGGTGGGCCGTGACTAAGCGGAGCGGAGTGACCGAGTTGGGCGATGCAAGATATGGGCGAAACAAGAGATGTCGATGCAAGAACAATGGCGGGTTATAAGTGCGATTGAGAGATGTTGAGAAGCCTAGTCGAGAAGGCGAACGATGACACGCGACAAGAGATGACCGAGGACAAAGAAGCTGAGCAAGATTGCGATGGAGATCTGGCGCGATGACGGAGGGCGGCGGGCCAAGCGGATGCCGCGGGGTCCCCGCAATTCCAGCTCGCCGCTGCCATGTGCCCGCAGATCACCGTTATCAAGACCCCGCTTGCTCCGCTGCTGACTGTATGCATGTGATCTCATCGCCGTTCTCCGGGCCTTGTGAGAGAACCTCGATGCACATGCAGGTCGACTGCTGAGGGAGCTTGCGGCGGTTGAGGGGCTGGCAGATCACAGTCCCGCCGAAACACCTGACCCAGCGTTCTGGGCCTTAGCGCTGCCGCCAGCTTCGGCACACTCCGCAAAGAATCAAGCGGAGAAGTGCTTCCTGATGAAACGCCTCCAGCAACAAGGTCTTCCCGTCTTCCGTGCTTTGTGCAATGCATGGCGAGCTCGAAGTTAGCACAGGTCTCCCAATGCTGACACCCATACGGGTAGTAACGAGTTTGTCTCACGCCGATGCGACGCTCCGACATCTCATGTATTCAAAACATTCCAGTATGTACAACAGGGAGCCTGGACTTGGCCGACGGCATCAGGATATGCTACAGTGCTAATATCAGACGTAAACTGTAGGTCCGGTTGGCAAATACTACTTCTTAACCTGCACTTGCTTCTCCGGCACTGGGGGTGGGGGAGGGCTCGCGTCCATCTCGGCCTTAAACTGGGTCTCGCCAATCTCGGCCTTGTACTCATCGAGCGTCAGGTATCGGATCTTGTCCAGTGTTGCATCGACGTTCTCAGGTTTCAGCGGGTGCCAGGTCTGCCTGGTTGCTTTGGCGCGCACGCCGAGGGCCAGGTGCTCCTTCATCGTCTCGAACGAGGTGCCGGGGCGGAAGTCGAAGTCGCCTGGCGGAATGGACTCGAGCCCGACGAACGTGAGCTTCGTCTCGGGACAGTGGCTCAAAGCGAGGCCGCAGATCATCGTGAACAGGCTGTTGCGGTTCTGCATCACGTGCCCGTCCCAGTTGATCGGCTGGTTGTTCACATCGGGTTCGGGCAGGGAGAAGAGCACCACGATCTCCTTGAGCGCCTGGCGCTTCGACGACACGACATAGTACTGCCGCTGGTGGTTTAGGCTCTGATATCGACGGAAGTGGTGCTGAATGACAAGACGCTCCATCGGGCCCTCGGGGACGTTCAAGCGCGTGAAGGCGGGTGAGTGCTGCCCCGCGTCGGTGTACTTCAGCCGCATGCCGGGGTACAGGACGACGGTCGGTGCCTGAATCTTGGTGAAGAAGTCGCTGCGTTCCAGTTCGTTGCTGGGCGCGTGGTAACGTCTGATGTAGCGCACGAGCCGGGGCGCAGTCACGAGAGAGCCGAGCACAGAGCGCACAGGCAGGGGGACGTTCATGACAACATCGAGCACCTCGACGTGCTGGAAGATGGTCCGCAGCCAGCGGTCCCTAGCCCGCCTGGATGTCGCAATGTCGAGCAGCTGCTGCTCCCGGATGTCAGTGAAGCCCTTGATCGGTCCGTCAGGGCTGTGGAACGAGATAATGCGCCGATTCGGTGAGGTCGAGTACGCATAGCGCTCGTCGGCACGGACGACTATGTGCTTTGCCACCTGCGAATCGACCCGGTGGCGGAAAGCCTTGCACGTCGCTCGGAACTTGAGCTGCGCGGCCCAGCCACCGTACTCGAGAATGCTGTCGATGATGTGGGGAAAGGACTGGTGGTCGATGTACAGCGGGTTCTCCCTCTTGTACAAGCGTGTGCGGGGGCGCTTCGCTGGGGCGGCAGTGGGCTCCGGAACGGACCGTGTGCGGGAGGAAGACGAGGTCGACTTGCGTTTCCTTGGCGGCATCGCTGGTTGAGCTAAAGGTGGTCGATGTTGTTGAGTGAGGTAGTGCGATGGGGGCGAGTATTGAGATGTGGGGAAGGCGGGAGCGTGATTGACATGGAGGCGCAAAGGAGTGTGTCAATGAGAAACTGACGTGGATCGTGTGGTGTGGTAGTACCGTTAGTGCATGGTGCAACGCCGTCCATCGGGTGTGGATCCGCTCCTGATCTTCCAATGTCACCTTGTCACCCCGTCACTCGTGACTGGACTTTTGCCACCCAGCCAGCCCTCACCTTCCTCCAACCTTCCAACCGTTCTAGCAGTCACACTCACATGCAGATATGCACCTCAACCCCACGGTGCGGGTATTCATGCGCTGACCACAGATCACAGACCGTTACGCCCATCAGTAACCCTCAGCCGGCGTGTGCTGGACCGTACCGAAGACAGTCCGAACTCAACACCCTGTACTCCGCGGCCCTCTCCCGGCGGTGTCATGGCGCTGGTCTGGATCGTTGATGGCGTAGGCTTCCAAGCGAGGTGGGACTAGTTGATCGAAACGAGGGCCCGGTGCAAGCGCTGCTGAACTGCGGAGCATTCTTGGTGGGCCAGTGGGGTGAGAGTCCGACTACCGCGGATGTTGCACAATCAGCAGAACAGCAGACCAAACCACTCCTCGGCGCCCGCACGTGGAGCGCGAAACGAGAATAGTAGCAGAGCTCAGAGACACGACGCACGAAACGAGACACAACCGGACCCAAAGAACGGGCAGGAGTCGGCATACCGTAGTGCACGGCCATACGCCACAAGGCACAGCTGCAGTTCTGGGTGACATGGCGCGCTCTGGCCACGACCCAGCAGTGGTAGCGCAATTCACTCGCTACGTGCTGAATGGACATAATTCACTCCACGGCCATCCCGACACCACCGGGAGCTTGAATTTCTCGAATGACGATGCAAAGTACCCATGCCCGGTTGGCTCGGTTGGCTCGGACGCAAACACATGCTCTGCCTGCCGGCATGCTATGTGGCAGACTGTGAGATTATCATTGTCCGTATGGAATGACATCGGTGGGCCGCTCAAGGCCTCACGCGTACACTGGAAGCTACAATTATAAGTCTATGATGGGTCTGGGCTACTTCTGGGCTACGCTTGCGTCGCTTAGGTGCCTCTGGGGCTTTTGGGATGTGGGTGCTTAGGCGGTGGCCTCGCAGACGCCGTTGTTCAGGCTGAAGCCGCGGCGGCAGCGGGCGACCTGGCACTGGCCAAGCTTGCACGAGACGCTGGTGCGGTCAACACCAGGGAGGGCGGTACAGTCGACGCCGGTGGAGTTGGCGGCCTCAGCGCCGTAGACACCGTGGACACAGCCACCGCACGACTCGAGTTCAGTCTCGGTACGAAGGCACTCGTATCCGTCCTCAGCGTTGGGCGAAACCTGGCAGGGCTTGAAACCGACAGGGCAGTACGGGTTGGCGTTGAGGAGGGCCTGGGCGGCAGCGGCACGCTCGTGGACGGCACGGCGAGCGAGACCCGATGCAGCCTCTCCGGGCGTGTGCTCCTGGATGTAGTAGTTGTTGCGGCCACAGGTGGTGCCGCCAGACGTGACGGGCTTGTAGTTGGCGCACTGGCACTCGTAGTCGATGCCGAGGAAGCCGGCGCCACGGGGACGGAAGATGGCGTACTTGTACTTCCTGCAGCTCTCGTAGCACGAGTCCAGGTACAGCACGGCGGTCTTGGGGGCGCCACTGTCGCGCGCGTCACGGGCGAGGTTGTCCGAGCAGGTCACATCGTCGAAGGTCGTCCTGAGAGCCCAAGCACGGAAGTCCGTGCACTGATTCTTGTTGCCGGGGCCGACGACAGCGCGGGACGCAGAAGAGTCGACCGAGCAGAAGCACCATTTCGTCGACTGCTGGTAGAAACCATAGTCGTTGCCACGGCTCTTGCAGGTGTCGAGACACTGCTGCTCAGTGTCCTTGGGGAAGGTCGGGACGGAGATACCAAGGCCGAACAGGTTGTTGCAGCCAATGTAGGAGTACGCGTGGGCAGAAGTCGCCGCGAGGGCAGCGACGACGAGGTTGGTGAACATGGTGGAGTTGGCTACAATTAACGAGAGTGGAAGGCGAAGACTGGGCTGCCGGAGTCTTGGGCCGGAAGGAGAGGAGGGAGAGAACGGGTGACTTGCTTGCTGGGGAGAGAAGAGAAAGTAATGTCGCCTCGCTAACTATATACTGATTTCCAGAGAGCGCTTCAAGAAAAACAGGGGACAGAACAACCCACATGGTGATCAGAACCGTGCGCACGCTCCAAGACATTGCCGTCATACCCTCGTCCTCATGCCTGAGCGTGCTAGGCAGCCATGTCGTAACCGAGGAGAAAATCCCCGAGCAACAAAGCCACCTGAGAGCACCTGAGCAGGAAGCCTCCTCTTCGGCACGATGCCGGAACAGAAGACTGGGTACCGGACGCAGAGGCGGCTATGGAAGCACCAAGCCCACAGGTCTCAGGTATGACAATCAGGTGCCGACGCGGGTTCGGAGGCTCGGTCCTTCTGAGCACAGGTGTCAAGTCAGGAGGAGGTGGTAGGGGAGTCACCGCACAGCGCGCACGGCGGTGAGCGACACGGCTGTAGTGTTCGCTGGCTCTGGACAAGTCTGAGGGTGATCTCGAGGCTGTGGACCCTTTGGAGGTTGATTACCTTCGGGAAGCCTTCAAGCCTTCGGCGTCCCTGAGTAAATAACCATGTCCTCTTTATCCTTATCATCCTGAGCCTCTACCTGAGATCGCTCCACCGGCGGAAGTAGCCAAGGCACGGCAGAGCCGAATCTTTCTTTGCGTGTTGGAGAGTGGGCGCAAAGTCAGACCGGGCCGGACCAGGCTGGATCAGGCATGTCTGGAGCCGCTGTGCCCAGCATCAAGGGGTGAAAGATAGCTCGAGATCTCTCCGCTTTCGACATGAGGCAGGCTTCTTTCGGCCTTTGGTGAAAGGGTATGGTTTGCTGGAACCATCCTTGCGAGACATATGCCGGCAACCTTTGGGTACGCCGTACGCGTCGAGGGAATGCTGTTCTGCAAAACCGTTCAGACACCGAACGGACTCATCTTAGGCTTTCCGCAAAGAATGCAGATGCTGTAATCCCCTCACACGCGCACCCAGCTTGCCCAGGTACGGTCAAACATATGCCAAGGTCCCTGAGGATTTCTTCAGGTCCGAACCGTCGATCTTGGGCACATTGACGCCTCCAAGCCACCCGGCATGTCACCCTCACCGCCTGTGCCCGGGTCATGTCCAGGTCCTGCCTGGCGTTCCTCATAACAGGTCCCTCCCCCACCTGTGTTCTTTGCATTCTCTGAACTGCATAGAACATACTGCACGGGCCGGCTGTACGTGATTCCTACGTTACCGGTTGCCCGCTTCGGTCGGGCTAAGGCGCTGCACCGTACCCATGTCCGGCGAGTCCGCCGTTGACCGCCGGGTCTCCGAAACTGGCAGGTCTGTTGAATGCAAACCTCAAACACGCTAGCAGCACCACCGAAATGCATCAAGCCCCTCCGTCCCCAGGTGCTCCCCAGGCATTAGCGCCAACTCACCGAGGTGCAAGCCTCAATATCCACAATATACCCAGCGGCCCGCCCAGCTCGATCCGCTCTTCACAGATTCGCAGGTTTTCATCTGGACGGGCATTCCGCCAGATTAGCTCGAGTTAACACGAGTTTGCTTGTTTTGGGCTCCGCGCAGCACACCCAGTGATGTGGAGACTGTGGAGTCGTAAACACGCTAAACGTGATCGTTCGGGATCTCTTGGATTGGCCACGACACCGCGTGCATCACCTTCTTCGTGTTATGCACGGTCTGCCGAGGCAAAGCACTCCGTGCAATAGACGGCCGCCGACGATGGCCTAGCGTCCTTGACAATGCACATGTTGTCACTTTGTCCCACCGGGACGTATTAGGCGCCGCCGCGGCCGTTACGGTGATCGGCGGGCTGACCTCAGTCAAGTCTCCTCATGCTCAAGAACAAAAACGTCAATTGTTTTGGGGTGGGCGGAAGTGCCATCCTCTCATGGGCGGTGCAACTCACCGGTCTCGGAGCTTCACGATGGCGTTCATCGGTCGCAATCTGCGAGGCGTCGGGAAGCTCGCCGCTCCTTTGTTTCTCTATATCGAGCAGTTGACGTCTCCGTGTCTGCACCTCCATTCACAGAGTCCAAGAACCTACCAGGCCAAAGTGCCCGATATTACGGACTCGCCAATGAACGTGCAGACGCGTCGAAGGGGTTCAAGGCACAGGGCCACAGCCTGGTATGCGGTCATAGGTACGTAAAGCATCCGAGCATCCCTATGCAGCTTCTGAGGACGCGGAGGCGTGCGAACACGGTACTGTGGAATCGTCTCGCCCTACTAGTGTACTTCCGCTCACTGAGGCTGACTCGGGAGCACGTCCTAGGCCTGTCCGAGACCTGTGCGGGCCGTTTTCAGAGTTGGGTAGGGTCACCGAGGTGGGCCGAGTCAGGTCGACCCACAGCTCCGTCCCGGCTCAGGCATCTTCAGGTGTTTCTCCAGGAACGAACAGGCCCTTCCACTCTCATATGAGGTTGGCAGAACCCGCCATCCTGAACTTTCCATGCAGCGCATATAGCGAAGACGAAGACGCTGCCCGCTGCGGTGCATGGCGCCCTCGGCAGTCAATGCGATACCGAACGGCCGCCGGTTGCTCGGACGAGCACCGAGCTTCGGCCCCACGCTCGCGTGCTCGGACAGCGGAAAGATCAGCGAACCCGCTCAGTTCGCCGCCATCGCCGCCGAAGGTCACGTTGTGCCTTAGCAGCTTTGGCATCCCACTCTTGCACCTCGTCTGTGCGCTGACCCACTTGCCCACATGCTACTGTATATTCCTCACCAGTAGACCAGTGTACCTCAGTTGAGGCATTTCTCCTGTGGTAGAGTTAGCACTGCTTATAGCTTCCTAGACTGCCTCGATACGTATCCCCATTGTGTATGCAGTGCCCGCTAACATTGACTCTGACTCATAGCACTGGACAGCTGTCATATGTAGCGTGCAGTCTACCGGCTAGCTTGACCCCACGACGAGTAGCGTACGGCGAGTCTGTGCAGCACTTGTCCGTTTCGGAGTACGCAGACTAGACTAGTACTAGACCAGTCCAGAGGACACATCAGGCTGATTTCGTCAAGCAGGTGCGCATATGCGCATACCCGATGCCAGACGGTCCGGCATGCAATCTTCGCGAGCCGCACAACTCGGCACCGGCCGGAGCAATTGACGATGAGCACAGCAATCTACGCCTCGAACGCGCTAGGAATGCACTACGGAAGCCTCTTCGCGTCCGCCTGTGCTTTCATTAGAATAGAGCTCTTCTTGCCGATCAGCACGCCAGGGTCGAGTAAGCTTGATTCATGGTCGTCGCACTCCCGTAGAGGAGAACATTGCGCACCACGGAGGGAGGCTGGCCCACATGTTACACGGGCCTGGACGCAGAGACCTGAGGAGGGATCTGGATCGCTCCGCCGGCCATAGGTTGTTCGCATGCGGCGAGCCCTCATTGGCTGGCCCCGAATGCTCACATACCTCTGCCCGCGTATCGACGAGCTGGGTTGTTTCTAACTGGCCGCCGAGTATGGACTTGTACCTGGTGAACGGTGAAGATTGCCAGGTTGACTGTCGAATTGCATGAATGTGGCCACGCCTGGACCAAGACCGAGTGCCGGCTGCTCATCTTGGGCCAGAGCGGGCCTTAATATCGGGTTCAGAGTCTAACCAGAGTTTATCTGCAGAGTGAATGGGCTGAATGGTAGCGAACTTCTGCTCCCGCGCATAAATGTGGAAAAATTCCGCAGAAGTCCGGTGGACGGCCACACTCCACCATGAAAATTCTTGACCGCACTCAACCCAGCGAATGACGATCTGCCTTTGTTTCTGCAACCTCTGCAGATGCCTGGACACCCAGAAAGCGAAAAAGAAGCCTCGTATGGGGCTCGAACCCATGACTGTGTGATCAATCGGCTTGTTTGCGTAAGAGTCACACTATCTACCGACTGATATAACGAGGCGAAGCTCGTAAGCTGATGTTCACGCCGTCGCCGGCATGCTCTTCAATGCCGCTTTCTCTTCCGAAACCTTCGAATGTTGAGCTCTCTTCGTAATCGGGAGAGCACGCTTCACAGCCCATCGAGACACAGCATACGCTGTGCTTTCTATACGTCACTGAAGTGCACGTTGCGATGTTCGCAAAACAGAACGCGAAGTTCCAAAGAACAAGGCCGCCGTTGACCCAAGTTGGCGGTGAATTCTTCCCGCACCCAGGGCCAACATTGTCAGCAAGGACCACAGGGTAGTCACCGGCTTCCCGCTTCCCTCTGTCTTCCATAGATACGGATGTCCAGACGCATTCGCCGGAGGGGGGGGCAAATGCGCCGAACTCACTTCCAAGAAGTCTCCGCACGCTCATAACTCAATTCACGTGTCCCGAGGGTGGTGTCCTCCAACCCTCCTGTTACGAGAACACAAGTGCCGCGCCAATTTGCACCCCTGTTCGCTCCTTGATGCCCTTACAGAAGACCATGTGGCCTTTCAAACCCTCGAGGGAGAGGCAGCGCCTCACGGATACGTTCACCTTGAGATCAGCAGGGCAACGGTCGCTTTCAGTGTACGTACCGCGCAGCAGGCAGCGAGCAGGAGGTCAGAGAGGGTGTGGCATGCTTCCCGCACAGGCACTAGCGTTGAACGGTATTTGGCGTACGCCACTGACGGCAGCACTGCTTCCAGCATACCGGACCGATCGGCGTGCGGTCATGACGTCGAGGGTCTTGCACCGAGCACACGGAGCTGGCAGTACCAGGTACCAGCTGGGCGAAACAAAGGAGCGCTGAGTGCGACAGGAGCTCGGTGAAAGGAAGGCGACCACCCCGCTTTGGTACGGCCCACTGGAAGTCCACCACAATGCCAGGCTTGGCGATGAACCGTGTCAACTTCGAAAGGCGGCCTCCCCCTCATCGATCAGGAGCTGGGAATGCCAGCCTGCCCACGACCTCAGAACTGCCGAGTCAGTGCCGCACTCTCCGCCCAATTCCGCCGCCACCAGGGACAGCTCGCCGTCTTCGCCCCCAGCCAAAAACTGAAGCCATGGCTTCGTCCAATGCGTGGGAAGAGGCCGAAAAAGGAGAGCTTCCTGTCGGAGAATCGAACTCCGATCTCCCGCGTGACAAGCGAGCATACTAGCCGTTATACGAACAGGAAGGAGGATGTTTGCATTTTCGTGAGGACAGTTTTCGGCGGAGCAACGCTTGTCACGTGACGTATGGCCGTTGGTGTTGAGATAACCTCGTGTTAGACGGAGCCAAAGCCTTATCTGGCACCAGTGTTGCCAGTTACCCGCATCTGTCTTCAAAGTTGCAGGAGAGCAAGCAGTACGCTGCAATGAGGTTTCGCAGGCAGGCGTTGAAGGCATAGATTCGCGTGTGTTGGCTTTCGGTTGACAGCGGCAAAACCAGCACGCACACTTCGGTCTAAACCAAGCCCCAGCCAAAGTCATTTCGACATCCTCACCGCCTCCTCCATCTTCGCCGTGTGCTTCCAGCACATGTCTCTCGCCTTGTAAGCTTCCACAAATGCTTGACACGCTTCTTCACGACGATGGCCTCAAGACATGCCATCGTGAGCCGCCACTCGCTGCAGACCAACGGCCACCCACCTTTCCTCCGCTCTATCACCACTCCTCCAGCACCCTCGCCTCCAAAAACGTTCCCCAGTCCCGTTCAACGTCCTCGGGGCTCTCTGAGGGCCAAAACAATTCTCCGCCAGGGAGTCGAACCCTGCTCTATCGCGCACTGCCGAAGCAATCTCTCGGACTTGAGAGGCGATTATACTAACCGATATACTAGCGAAGAGATATTGCTAGAAGCTGTTGGAGGTGACCGGGCCGCCACGCACTTCAATGCTCGAAAGCTCTCGCAATTCTGCAGATACGGCCTTGAAACGCGTTTCTACGGCTTTGGGAGAGTCCCGAGCGTATTTTGAGAGCTGGAGAAGAGATTGGAAAGTGTTGGGGGACATGGAATGAACTCTCAAAGTCGCAGCGTCACCTGTGGCGGCTGCTGGGACGAGCTGAAACACTAATCAACACCCTTATCAAATGGAGCTATCTGCCACATCGGGTCACCAGCACGTCGACTTGTTATGCAATGGTATGCAGGCAAAGCGCTTTGAGGAAGTGCCTTTAGTGAACAAGAACGCCACCGCAGGAGTCACTCATTGCACAGATGCGTAAGAGGCCGGTGTGATGGACAAGGACACATGGGTGGACGTGTGTGTGGCACACAACGATTTCGCCATGTCTGCCCCCTCGCGCTTATTCGCCGATGTGCATCAATGGGGAGTACCCTCGCCCCTCCTTGTCCCGGAGACAGGTCGACGTGCGCTCCGTAGCGCTCTATAGAGTTCTCCAAAGCGTGCTTCTTCTCTTCATCACGACGATTACCTTCTACAACTGCCCTCAGCACTCAACCAACAACAGCATGGGCGACAAAAAACCACCTCCCTACCTCATCCCAGCCGACAAGTTGCGCGAGCTCCTGCGCCCTGAGCCTGCTACTCAGCGGCGCCGCACGCCCTCGCCCCCCACAACTAGGGAGGTGCTGCACGTCGGTCCCTCTCGCGGTTTCTCAGCCAGCGAGGCATCGGGTTGGGCCGCGCTCGGCTCGACCTCTGACTATGGATATCAGGAGCGCTGCGCCCTGTATGCCCAGCAGACTGCCGCCATCGGTGCGCAAGCCCCTGTCTTCGATTCTCGTCCGGAATACGCCCTTCCCGGCCCCGACGGCAGGTGGGACGGTGCTGGCGAGCAGAAGTCAGCCTGGAATTTCAAGGCTCAGCTTCAGAACAGGAGTGAGGTCAGGAAGGCGGAGAAGGCTATGGATGGCAAGACGCTGGAGAAGTGGCGCAAGCAGCAGACTCAGGGGAGCGGAGAAGGCTCCTCGAGGTGGAAGTCGTTGCCGTTTAGTAAGAAGTGAGCCCATACCCAGTCAACCTCAACCCAACAGCCGGTGTCGTATCACGGAAGAACCTTCCAATCGGGCAAGCATCAGCAAGGACTTGGAAAGGAACAGCATGAAGCATGGAAACAAAGATCGTCAATTCGATTAGGATATACATAGCGTAGACTAGAAGAAGTTGTCCATGTTGAACTCCATCGCGCCCTGCTGCACATCGTTCCGGAGCTCCTTCATGAGGTTGCCGACCTTCTTTGGCGCTTGGACTGGAGGCGGGCCGTCCTCCTCCGGCTTTTTCTCTTCCTTCTTCTCTTCCTTCTTCTCTTCCTTCTTCTCCTCTCCCTTGTCCTCCTCTTCCTTGCCGTCCTCCTTGCTGTCGTCCTTCTTCTCGTCCTTCCCATCGGGCGTCGCGTGTCCGGGCGAGATCGTACTAGGACTCGCGACCTGCCCCGGGCTCGCGACCTCCTTGCTGAGCGGCGAGGGACCAGTGCCATTCGCCTTCTTGGGCGGATCGCCGAGCGAGAAGTTCGAGAAAAAGTCGTTCATTGCCGGAGTCTTCGGACTCGGGGCTCGCGTGGGCGCCTCGGTCGGCGGCTCGGTGCCGCTCTCCTCGAGCGGGTCCATGTCCATGAGCATCGTCTTCTCGGGCCGCTTCGATGTGAGGAGGAACGACTCGCGTCTCTGGCTTGTGGGATGCATACTCCTTGTCGGGGAGGCGGAGGGCCGGCGGCGTTTCGGGAACGTCGGGCGCGCGAACGACCACGAGCGCAGTAGGTCCAGACCCAGCGGGTGGCAGCCTGGTGGTTAGCTAACAGGGGACGCATCGGAGCTTACCCATGCGACAGAAGACGCGCGCGTTGTGCAGCACGAAATCGAACTCGAGCTTGGCGGGGACCTCGGACGTGCCCTTCGCTGTCTGCAGCGTCTTCGCCTTCAGGTGCTGGAACAGGAGCAGCAGGGATGGGTCGTCGTTGTCCGGGTTGCCGGTTTCCATCTTCTTGCTACCTGGGTTGGACTGGGCCCATGCATTCGCGACCTCGTCGATCGGGGACTGGAGTTAGCTCAGAACGCGATAGAGACAGCTCACAATCAGCACGCGCACGGCCAGGTCACGCCGCTTCAGCATCCACAGCGTCCAGGAGCCGAGCCAGCGGTGGCCACCACCGAAGGCAAGCGGGAGAACAGTGTCCTCAAGCACCCAGCGGTAGAGCGGCCCGTCAGTGCCGTTCTCAGTGACACGGGCGAGGAGGAGCGCGAGCTGCCAGTCGTTCAGCTGGCGGAGGCACACGGACATGGCGTCCTTCGTCGCGCCCGCGAGCATGAAGAAAGCCGCGGCGTAAACTGATGTCAGCTGAAAAGTGCTCACCGCAGCTGAGGGGGGCACTCACGGAACCGCTTCTTGGAGAGGAGGGCATAGGCATTCTTCATGGCCGCCGTCTTCCAACGGGGAAGGTTGAAGTCGTTCGCGAGGAATTTGAGCATCATCGCCTGCTCCGGATGGCCGGGGGCTTGGCGCCAGAGACCATGCACGACCTGCTTCTTGCCGAGCGCGAAGAAGAAAAGCGAGCACGCGATCGGGTCCCGGTCCTCGGAGGACATGAACTCGTTACGGGCGACGACCTCGAGCTGCGATTTCTGCATGTCAGCTCGGATAAAGGGCGCTTAGCTGGGGTCGTGACTTACGACAGCCTCGGGGGAACGGAGCCAGAGGAAGACGCCGAGACGCTTCGCGTCCTGCCACAACATCTTGCCGTTCTCGCAACTCTCTGTTGCCGCCTGTAGCAGCACCTCGTTCGACTCGGAGTGCGTCGCCCACACAATGTTGCGGAAGCTGATCTTCGGCCTGGGCCGGAGCTGCTTCGGGAGATCGACACCGCCGCGCTGAGGAGCAGGCGTCGTTGTGCCCGAAAGACTGGACAGGCGATCGTGATTCACGAACATGCGGATCGAGATCAGGTATCGCAGTCCGCAGATATCAAGTGATCTTCGCGAGCGCTCCACCTCCAGCGTGGCCTGAGCAAGCGCCGCCAAAGACGACTTCTCGTTCACCGTCAGCGGCATCATGATGGGCCCGTCGAGACGGTCGACGAGATCCGTTACAAGCCCCGGGCTGAACTCCTCATCACATTCCTCCCTGAGAGTTAGCAGAGATCCGACACCTTAACTCACTCAACAATCGCCGGCGTGACGGAGAACAAGTCCGAGTAGTCTGGCCTGGAGGCCTTCGAGATGACCTGCATCGGGGCGTTCGTGCTGTGGAAGTCGAGCGGGTCGAGCCGCTGGTACACGAGTCTTCGCTTGCCTTCCTCCTCGCAGTACCGCAGATCCTTGTCGAGCTGCACGAGGATGCGCTTGACGAGGTCGATCTTGTCCCACAGCAAACACTGCATGAGCTGCGTCGGCTGGTAGTCCCACAGCGGGCCGTTCTCGTGCGCGATCAGCTGGAAGATGTCCTCGGGCGTGTCCTCGTGGTCGTCGTCCTTCGCCTCGAGGAAGCGGCTGAAGACGTAGATCTGGTTGCCGGTTGCGACGGCGAGGGAGCCGCCAGCAATCCAGATGGAGTCCGCTATCGGAACACTGGTGTACCTGGTGTCAGTTTAGCGCTGGCTTCGAACAACTCACTTGGTGAGGTCGATCGTGAGGAACGGCGCCCAGCCGGGCATGACCGTGTCGTAGTTCATGCGCTGCTCGCACACGAGAATGACGCGGTGCTTGAACCCGACCGCAAGGACGGACTGCAAGTCCGAAGTTGTCGTCCAGTCTAAGTCCTGGATCACGTCGTCGTGTCTGAGGTCAGCTGATTGCGACTTCAACCCAGCTTACCCGACGTCCCACTCGAACTCGAGTCCCGTCGAGAACTCGGACACGTCCGAATCCCAGATGGTCATCTCTTGCTGGCCGTCGCTCTCGCAGACTGCGGTTAGCTTCTTTAGCAGCCTGTAGCTCACCCAATACTGTCTTCTTCCTACTACTGCACCGCGCGTTGACGACGTTCTTCCGCTCGGTGCGCACAACGCTACTGCGCGTCCAAGCCGCGTTCGGGTCGTTGCCGTCGACCTTCGACCGCCGGTGGCCGACGAGATGCTGGCCGAGCTTTGGGGTCCAGAACTCGATCACACCCTCGTCCGTCACCGTCACGACCATGTCTTGCAGCGGCGTGTCGGTCTCCCAGTCTACTGTTGACTGGTGCCATCCCATGGGGTCGACGGGGAGGACGAAGCGCGGCTTGCCGCCGCCTTCAATGGGAAGCGTCGAATTCGAGATCAGAGTCACGATCGGCTTCTCGCTGCGGTAAATGTAGGAGTCGGATGTTCTGAGGTCAGCTAGTCAGGCGAGAACGCTCAGCTCACAGTGAAGACGTTCCCTGTACTGGCGAGGCGCCGGGCGAGTGGTCGAAGCGGCGGTTCGGTCGGACGGGGGTCGCCAGGGGTGACTGTGACAACTCTGTATGCGGCGACGTGGGAGCTGGGTCGATGCGCCACACCCATGTCTCTCCGCTCTCGGCCACAGCAAGGATGACAGCCCGCCTTGTCCTTCGTCTCCGGTGGCTGTAACCGTCATCGATATCAGATACGGCGAGCAGGAACTTGATCTCGTCGCCTTCCTTCGGGTCGAAGTTGGGCATGGGCACCGGCTCCGTTGGCGTGCCATCTCCAGGATCGAGATGCTGCAGCACGACAACCGGTCCCTTCTGAGGGTCCTTGTAGTACGAAGCAACGCCGCGTCCCTTGGCGTAGATAGCGTAGAGGATCGGGGACGCGGGCGCCGTCCATTGTCCTTTGCCGACGAGTGCCGGTGTTGTGATGCTGTTGTGGGGCACATTACCAAGCTTGCGCTTCTCCCACGTCCCGACCTCGCCTTTCTTGCCGATTGCGAGGAGGCCGCGTCCGTTCGGCGTGCGCACGAACGCCTTGATGTCCTGCGACATGAGGACGTTGACGGCCTCGGAGTCGCGCACCTGCGTCGGCTGCAGGAATGTGTCGTCCGAACTCAGAATTTGGACGAGGGACAGGCGCAGAGTGCTGATATCCTTGAATCCGTCGACGGGGGGGAAGCCGAGGAAGACGGTGTCCGTCGCGGCGTCAGAGACGAGGCAGCCTTGGGAGGACCAGCCGGCGGAGAAGCCGACGTTGATCCACGCCAGCGCTTCGGAGCGAATGAGCGTCGGCGGCTTACGGTCCAGGTTCTGATGTCAGTTTCGACCTCGCGCAGGAGAACTCACAAGGATTGCGCGCAAAGACACAGTGCCGTCCGGGCCGAACCAGACCGCTACGTCCATCTCGTTGCACTCGAGGAGCTCGAGCGCCTTGGCCGGCTCGGCATCGAGGATGACTCTCTTCGCGCGTGCGTGTTGCAGCGCCGCCGTCGCTGCCGCCTTCATCGTCGCCGCATCGGGAACCCAGATCGTGCCCACGCGAGAGCACTTGCCCTTGCTACCCTCGTGTGCGAACGCCCTGTGGTCCATGGCATGCAGGAGCTGGAACCAGGACGGGTCATCTAACACCGGCGCATAGATGCGGAGCACAGCGTTCACGGTCGTAATGTACAGTTGGGCGTCGCCGCTGATGTCAGCTTAGCGGACCCCAGCCAGCTTACGTAGTGACAGAGCGGAAGCCGAGCCACTCGATCTCGCGCGGCTGCCTCAGCTCCTGCACGTCGCCGACTGTGCCCTTGCGGTTCAGCGCCTGGATGTAAGCACTCCTGCCGCCGGAGAAGCGCCACGCGACGTGCGACTTGGAGACGTGGACGGCGACGAGCGGGTCGGCGGCGGTAGGGAAGCGCGCAAGCCGGTCCCACACGACGATGTCCGCCTTCGGGTCCATCTGCCACACTTCGACACCCTTCTGTGTCCCAAGAACTGCCATCCCTGCACTGTCAGCCCACAAAGGAAGAAAAAAGCTCACCGTTGGCGTAGTCCAGGCTTGCAATCGGCGCTGATGCAACGACGTTCGAGTGCTGCACCCACTTGTCGGTGTAGTTCCACAGCACGACGTGGATACCGGACCAGGCCACAATCTGGGGTCAGCTTGAAAACCGCTGAAAAAGAGCTATGTCCCAACACTCACCATGTTGTCTCGCGCAACTACTCCCTTCACGTCCCAGCTTCCGCTCGGCCCAGAACGATGGGGCAGCGCATCCCACAGCGACAGCGTGTGCTTCAGCTGTCCCTCCTGGTCGACGAGAACCACATTAGTCGAGCTCGGATACACCTGTTATCAGCTATTCCGCCCTCCATACAGCTTCTGAATGACCTGCTGCGCCGAAGCTGGATCGGATCGACGTAACGAGGGCGTCGGCGAGACTCGGACAACGGCGATACTTACAAAGGCGACGCCGTCAGCATTAACGCCGGCGATGGGGCATGTCGAGTCGCCACGCGGGCGGCCGGGAATGGCCTGCCGGAGCTTGAGATTCATGCGTTGGGCTTGGGGGTTGAAATTGATGGTCTTGTGTCGGGTATCGAGCGTCGAAGCGACGATGAACGGGTGGACGTCATGCCTCCACCTGGGGCGAATGAGGCTGGCACGTGACCGGCGATGAGGCTGAAATGGGGATGTTGCGGCATTCCTCGGACCCGGCGACCCTGCTTATCGCTATCGATCGCGATGTCTCCACAGCTTCGAGTACGGATGCCGGATGTGGAATGCTGCTGCTGTCGATCTCTTCGTATCGTCGTGCACTGACTGTGTCTGCGGACTGACGAGTTAACGAGTCGCTTCGGCACGGCACGGCCACAGTAACTGTGTGTGACGGTATGACGTACCTGGAGCTGCCAAACTTAGGACCAGCAGCTAGTCCGTAAGAGCGCTTCGTGTCGTCTGCCCAAACGACACGTTCGTCGTGTTGCTCGGTCACTGACGCCGACGGTCGCGGACAGGCTACTGCAAGCGCCCGAAGCGCCGGAAGCCCAGTGCGTCAGCGGTGAACCCGCGATCCCGAAGGCCAGCGGGCCGTGGGGCCCACCAATCGAGCCATCCAGCAAGGCAGCCGGGTATGGCCGACGGTCAGGCGCGGCCCGTGGCGTTAGCTTCATGGGCATTCATGGGTTCGCTCGAAATATAAAGCCGGCCCGCCGGTCAACAACTGGGCTCTCCACGCTCTCCACGTCCACCGCAAGCAAACAAGCACCATGGCCACTGTCGGAACCGCCTTCGTCCTCCCTGCCAACTTCCCCCTCGTCGGTGCTGGTGTCTCGGCCATCCTGCTGCTGAACGTGAGTTTGTCTGGACGTGGTCGCCGGGTCCGATCGTGACCGGTAAACGCCGGGCCCGTGGAGGAGAAGCGCCGCATGCATCCAGAGGCGTCGGAGCCAAGCTGACATCCAGGTCTACCAGTTCATCAATGTGCTGAAGCACCGCCGCGCTGCGGGCGTCAAGTACCCCACTGTCTACGCCTCGGAGGCGGACGCGGCCAAGGACCCCAAGAAGATGGTGAGTCGAGCAAAGCCGACGGAGTCGGCGTAGTGAGCCCAGCGGCAGCAGTCTGCAAAGCGAGGAGTGCAACTACGTTGCATCTCCACTCCGAGCCGGCGAATGAAGGGGTTGAACGAGATGCACAAACTAGCAGCATAGAACCTCGCTGACACCCCCACAGCAGTTCAACTGCGCCCAGCGCGCGCACCAGAACACGCTCGAGAGCGTTCCCTTCATCCTCGCCGCGACCGGATACCTGGGTCTTTTCCACCCCAAGGCGGCCACTGCTGGTGCCCTCTCATGGGTCTTCGGTCGTATCTTCTACACGGTGAGTGCCTTTGTCGACCTTATGACGCATCAGAAACTGACTTCAGATCAACTACTCCTCCGGCAAGGCTGAGAAGCGCAACGCTGGACCCGCCCTCCTCGGCACGCTCTCGCTCCTCGGCCTCGTCGGCGGTGTCGTCTACACCTCGGTCGTCGAGTGCCGCAAGCTCATCGCTGCCGGCCTTTAAGTAGCATTTGATCTTGGAGATGTGAGATGTAATAATTCGGAAGCAACAATGCCCAGTTCGCGCCGAGGTCAACGCCCGCTGAGGCAAGTATTTGCAGACGCAGACTTCAGGCGTGTTATCTGCAGTGGAAGCAGCACCCATACTTTCCGCCTGCATGCATAGGAGCATGCATCGTGTAGGGATCATGCATCATGCATACCTGTCTGGTGCCCCTGCCAGAGGCCACACGTCCTGCTCGACGTTATTACGTAACAATCACTATAGGTACGTTACGTAACTCACCCCAGCCCCTGTTAGCTTCTGTTGTTGACGTTGTTGACATCAATGTCGAGTGCCATCTTGCACTCAACGAACACTCCCCTTGTTCCTCAACTACGAGCATCCCACACCAAAAGCGGGCACAGTCCCCTCCCGCTACTCACCAACCTTTCGCTCGACATCCTCCACCATCGCTTGTCAAGAAACGACCCTTGTAACGACCCTCACGACGCGACTGATTTCTGGCCGCCTGAACTCTCAAAGTCAATCCCTGAACTCCTTTCCTCTACCATCCGAACATTGTCATTGTCCTCCACCAAATCCCATCGCACCTTGCCATGTACTCTGCGGGAGTCGCAACTAGGACCCGCTCACGTGCCACCCTCTCCTCATCCTCGACCCCGTCTGTCAAGAAGCCAGTCGTCAAGCATGTGCGGTCTACCAGACGGCACCCGCTCCCTCCGACTGCCGAACCGATCCCGGCTGAACTACGGGGAAAGCGGAAGCTGTCTGGCGGTGAGGCACCGTCGAAGAGACGAAGAAGCAACCCCAGGTCTTCTGGTATCTCAGGAACAGAAGACGTATCGATGACGAGTGACTCTGGGCAGAGCAGCGCAACGGCAAACACCAGCTCAACATCGCTCAACGACTCTTCAAACTTCGTCCTCGCGACCCCTTCGAAGGCACCACCATCGACGGCTTCTGAAGCTGCTCCTAAACTCACACAAATTCAACCTCTCTTCACATCTTTCCAAACCGCCCCTTCCACTCCGATGACTGCCAATGTAGAGGCAGGACCGTCGACCCCTCCCACCAACCTTCTTCCCAACGCTACTGCTGCCCCCGCCACCCCCGCCGCCCAACTCTCCCACCCACTGCCGGCAGCGCACACACCTGCGCGTGAGATCCTCCGGCTGACACCGAAAGAGCTCAAGACCGCTGCCGACACCATTCTCCCCCGCCCGCCAACCCCTCCCAAGGTGACTGAGCGCTCAGCTCGGAACGGCTACCCCGCATGGGCCACGCCGAAAACGACCGTCAAGAAGCCGCCCTCGGCGTTCTTCACGCGGCAGGCGATGACCACAGCTCGACCCGGAATCCGAGCACCTGAGCCTGTGCAGCCGATACCATTTGCTCTGCAGCCTCAGGTGCAACTACCGCCTCGGCCTGACAGGCAGGTCGCTGCGCTGCCGAGCAGGGCCCGCGCACACCCCCTCGCGACGCCCGCCAGGTCAGCGAACCCCCCCGCTACCCCAGCAACGAGGAAGATCACTGTTCCTGTGCCGTTCGGAGGGAGCGTCAGCCGGAGCACCCAGGCAGCTGCCAACCGAGTACTGGCAACGCCGTCTAAGTCGGCGCAATCTGCGCCGCTGCTGATGCCTGCTAAAACTCCCGGACCCGTCCTCGTTAAACCACCAGCGCCGATGATCCATATCGAGGAGACCGACGAGATGGACGTGGACACTCCGACGACCGCTGCAGCGAGCGAGACAGCACTGGGTGACAAGCCAGTCGATGCCCCGGCTGGAGAAGCGAACGAGACGCAGGCCACTGCTCCTTCAGGTGCACCTGACGTCGCGCCGGTGACACAACCTACTCTTGGGGAGGAAGCCCCAACAAGGACTGCGCGACCGCCGAAAACTCCAGCTCCCACCCCCGCAGCACTACCGCTTACAGCGGCCGGGTCTACGCGAACGCTCCGCAAGAGAGCCCCTACCATCGCGACGTCGCTGCCGGCTCGCCGACCCCACAGCCGCCCAGCCTCGGTGGCCGGTACCGTCATGGGACCGCCTCCCCCCAAGACTTCTGCCTCTGAAGCTCCCACCAAGGTTGCCTCCGCACCACGGTACCCGTCTTCGTTAGGCAGCGGGCCGCTGAACCGCCCAGGGACAAGGGTTGTCTCGAATAACTACCGGTCTATCTCGGCGCCTACTCCGCCGTCGGCGAAGATCGAGGAGCCGAGCCTGCGCTCACTCAGCTACCCCGCTGGACGCGATAAGGAGAACGCGTCACAGGCGCAGGCCAAGGCGAAGCCCCGCGAGTCGCTGTCAATGTCCTCCAGGCGCGCCGACACGAGCCTGTGCATCTCATCCCTGGACGACACGCTCGCGCGTTTGAAAGCGCGGCACAAGCCCGACTTCAAAGCGGCGCCGAAGCGTGTCCTCTCTGCCGCAGCTGTGCAAGACGACAAGAGTGAGAAGGCGAAGCTTCTGGGCGCCGCAGCTCCGCGTTCCTTATCCCTGGCGGCTCCGATGCCGCAGCCCGAACGGCACTCTGCCCCGTCTCGCTTCCAGGTGCTCGTGGACAATTCGCAGCAGACCGCCGTGCTCAAGGGCGTCGTCGCGTTCGTCGACGTGCACAGTGCGGAGGGGACCGACGGCAGCGCGCCCTTCATCGACATGCTGAAGCTCTCGGGCGCCCGTGTGTTGAAGCGTGTCAGCGAGTCCTGCACGCACATCATCTACAAGGACGGCAAGCCGTCGACGGCGGCGTTCTGGCGCCGGCTGCCCGAGTCGAAGCGGCCCGAGGTCGTCGGCATCCGCTGGGTCACCCTGTGCCGCGAGCGGGGCAAGTGGGTCGACGAGGCGGCCTTCCGCGTCGACCTCAACGAGCAGGACATCTTCCAGGTGGTAAGCTTTTCGGACTCGATCAAAGCTGACAACAGAAACGCAAATCGATGGAGCCGAAGCGACTCGAGGCCAAGCCGTTCCTCGCGAAACTGTCCACCCCGAAACCGCCCGTAGCTTCCGTGCCCAAGATGAAGCAGCCATATGCTAGTAAGTTGGTTACCGCTTTCTTCAACTGACAGCTGCCCAGCTAAGGTGTCCTCCCCCTTGAAGCAGACGACGCTCGCGTAGAAAGCGAAGCAAGCGAAGCGCGCGTCGGTGGCCCAGCCGCCGGTGCCGCAGTCTGAAGCAGCGCCGTCTGCCCCGACATTCTAACCCAATGGTTCATATTGTATTTGCACCGACCGTGTCCCATAAAGCCATTTTAATGTATGTCTGTCACTGTTTTTGTACCATCGTCACGGGGATAGATGTCCGCGGTTTGGTCGTGATCGGCGCGCAGTGATCCCCGTGTCCGTTTCTGGTAGCGTTACGGCACGGCCATGTCGGTTGCTGGTCTGGTTGTTGGGCGAAGCAGACACCGGCAGTAGAGGAGACAGAAACAAGGTGTGGACGCAGGGTCGCTGGTCGAGCTGGGAAGCTTAATCGACGGATTTCAGACCTTCACGGTCAGGTATAGCTGCCCGCCGCCGAGCCAGCAGCAACTGGGCAAAACGATCGGGGTGCCTTGTGTCAGATGCTCATGTCGTCCGTGTCGGACCTGGAGAACGGCAGTTATTGAGTTGTCCTCTTATTGAGTTGACCTCGAGTAGCAGACTAGCGGACAGAGTTACTCGGACATCGGACCTCAGTGGCCCTTAGCCCCGACAGCTGCCCCGACTCTCGTCGTTAAGACGATCCCCCAGTCGTCCGTCACTCTTTCCAACGTTTCATCCACCATGCGCTCAGTGCTCTGCTCCACGGCTGTGCATCAATGCTCCACCGTCTTCGGACGAAGGACAATGATCTAGAGTGAAGTGTTCACGAGCCGGTAGCGAGCAAGGTTGCCAGTCAGGGGAGAGTGAACTGTCTATATTCCCCGGCGAACCGAAACGGCAGAGTCAAACGCTCAGACTTCAACTAAGCACAGGTAGGCTCAGCCAGAATTCGAGCAACGACCACATCCACAGGCAAGCTCATGCGCAGCCCTCTCTGCAACCAAGCAGCAACGCCGCAAAGCAGCAGATGAAACATGACACTTGGCCGCACGAAACATGCAGCCCCGCAGCAAGTTTGCAGCTTCTTCGACGTGCAACTCGGCTCGGCTGTACCCAAACCTCCAGCGGGGAGTCCCGCAAGTATGCATCTCCGGAACCGGTGGCAAGGAGTACGCAGCGTGCCTCGGGCGTATGCTTACTCCCTCTTGTCCTCCTCTCAACCCCAGCTGTTCGCCCAGCAGGGAGTGCCTGAGGAGGAAACGTCGGGAAATTTCAAGTAAAACGCAAACAAGCAGCAATCGGGCGTCATCGGAGCCAGCGAGAGTATGACGCGCTGCTAGCCATCGTATCCTCTCCACTCTTTGCATCGCCATCGAACCCTTCTCATGGTTGTCAGGCCAGCCTCTGCACTAGCCAATCTAACTTGCAACCCTCAGCGATCATTGGAGAGAGATGGGGAGGAAGGGAGGGAAGAAACGTGAGGAGCGGTGCATCTCTACCCCGACTTTGACCATCGAGACAATTCATCCAGCTGAATTGTCTCAGATTCGCTCGCAATGTCGACGACAGAAGACGACATGTGCATCTCTTTAGGCGTTCCACCTGCGTTCCCTGGAACACACCTGAGACACGATACAGACGCCGATCGTGCCGCGCTCTGTTTGATTTTCCTCAACATATCCAGCAGGGCCCAGCAGGGCGCGATAGGAGCAGGAGAATCCAGAGACCACCTCCAGGACAGTGCACGGACGCTCAGAAGGGAGGCTGACGGACCTGAAGATGTTCGAGTCCTGAGCCAAAACAAGAATTCTTGGAGCAAGGTTGAGTTGCACAGTTGTACGGTTCTTCGGGCTGACATCTCTTGCAGGCTATTGCCCGCTCCGCCCACACACAGGTAAGAGCAAGTCGGCGATTGGACCCAGCGGTTCCCGCAAACAGCTCGGAAACAGCCCGGAAACGGCTCGCAGGCCGTAGTTAGAGTTAACGTCTCTTCGCCCAGCTACGTAACTACGTCAGGAGTGACGCTTGCCCTTCCCTTGCCGAGCTCCCGGCTGCCCGAGTTACATCTTGATCGCTCGGCGATGCTTGGCCGCACGTAAGTACATATACATGTCAGCACTGAGCGCCCGTCCGTCCTCTGTGTCTTGTTCTCTTGTACTACTCTGTTTAATCTTGGGCGTTCGTTGGAGTGATCCAGCAGCCCTCACCACACTCCTTTGTCCCTGTCCTAGGACCTGTCACTCCTTTTGACCCAACTTCTTTGACTGGCAGCCAACACAGTTTAGCGCCGCCTGACTTCTGCCAACAGCGACCTTTTCCTCGACGATAGATCACCTGCACCCTAGACCAACATGAAGTTCCTCGCCCTGGCCCTCATGGCCACTCTGGGCTTCGCACGGGCAGAGCGACGAAGCCGCGCCGTCGCCGAGACCAAGACTGAGATCGACATCCTGCCCGAGCGCTCTCTCGACGAGCGCTTCCTCCTCACGACGATCACGCAGATGACGGTGACCGATGGACCGTCGTCTGAGCTCAACAAGAGCATGATTGACTCATGGACTCAGACGGCGCACTATGCTAGGTAAGTGTCTTCTTTTTCGAGACTGCTTTTGTCATGTCGAGAAGGTTTGTTTCGGGTGAATGACGAAGCGGGACGACGCCGTTGCGGCATGCGGCAGTGGCCGAAGTCGTCAGGTCCCGGCTCAGGGGATTCCTACGAGGGATCGTCATTCCGCGAACCGAGTCCTGATGCTAGCCCTGGGTCAGCAACCCGTCGCAGGCCTTAGTTGTGTGGTGGATTGCAGTGCAGTTCGCCGAACGGGAAGGGTACTCCAACCCGTTTGCCATCACCTGGCGGCCCCCAGTAGCCCGCTCACAACACCGCCGCAGAGCGAATGTGCCACACTCCTCTCGTGCAGGATTCTCTGCTGACCCCAGCGCGATCCGATGCGACATGAACGAGCTCAAGGCGTGGACGTGTCCGCACTGCGTCGACGAGGCGAAGGTGATCGCAACCGGCGGCACGGACGGCATCACACCTCTGTGGTACGTCGCGAGCAACAACTCGCACATCATCGTCTCTCTAGCGGGCACGAACACGAAGCGGCTCGACAGCATCAACACGAACCTGCAGTTCCTGTCCTTGATTCCTTTCCAGGAGCACTTCCCGAACACTTTGATGTCTGGCGTCCGCATACACTCGGGCTACTACCAAGCGTTCATCTACATCCTGGGCGACATCATGGCCGCGATCAAGTCCGAAATCGACAACACGGCCACGAAGGAGATCGTCGTGACTGGTCATTCTCTTGGCGGTGCAATCGGCAGCATCCTCGCGACGTATCTGCTGTTGCACTTCCCGAACAAGGTGACGGGCCGCTTCTTCGCCCCGCCCCGGCAGGGCAACCAGGCCTGGGCCGACTATGTCGACCGGCTCTCGAAGGGGAGGATCCAGCACATGAACAACTACAACGACATCGTGCCGCACCTCCCTCCCCGTGCACTCGACTACAGACACTACGGGCACGAGATCTACATCACGTCCTGGGGCGGGGAGGAGTACATCTCCTGCGAGGGGCAGGAGAACCGCAAGTGCACTGGCCAGTTTATGAAGGCCGAGGAGCTCCTCGGCTCGCTCGTGCCGCACCTCGACGCCATCGTGCATTCCGGCCCGTACGCGGGCGTCATGATGGGCTGCGTCGGCGACTTCCAGAAGGTCGGCGATGCGGGCGAGGAGAAGCCAACGAAGCAGAGCACGACTAAGAAGCCCGAGGTCAAGAGCGAGGAGGACAGGAAGAAGGAGGAGGAGAATAAGAAGCTGGAGGAGGAACTCAGGAAACAGCAGGAGGAGGAACAGAGGGAGAAGGAACTGGAGGGGAAGAACCACTGAGCCAGCTGCGCTTACGGACACTGCTGGACACTTTTGCCTTAGATGCCTCATGTATTGTAACGACACTTCTGCCACCTTTCTGAAGAGCAGCAGCTCTCAACTGCCGTCAGATACCGGTCCGCGGGATACCGACATGTGCAGACATTGAGCACCCCAGAAAGGTCATGTGCACACTAGTGACTGAGGCGCAACGCGTATCGCGTCGACGGTCACAGGTCACCGGACAACCAGATCTGCTCTGATATCGCCGTTCTACAGGCGGCAAGCAGTCCGACGTCAGATGATACCAGATGAATGCCAGATCTGTCGTCATCAGCTGACGAACTGCAGTCTGCACGAATCAGATCTCATTTCTCTCGGGAACAGGCGCAGTATTCTCAATGAGCATGGGCCGATGGCGCCGGACCGGGGGGGCCGTAGAGGCTACTTTCGGTTAGAGCAATGCATGGGAGAGCAGACATCGCTGTAGATGAGAGCATGGCTGACTATCGAAGGTGCAGTGAGGACAGGTCCTTGGCAGTGGGAGGAGAAGACGCTGTGCAGGTGGACGTGGTTGGTAGCAAAGGGGTGCGGTAATGCCTCGATGTGTGGGACGAGGATGAAGGTGAGTGGCAGTTGAGTGCTGCGGAATTGGCATGTCAGCCAGTCCCACATGCTAGGCGGGGAGGTGTTCCCAGCATCCTCCGAGAGGTGGTCCATCCTGAATCTCAAGCACGTATGTGTGCCGGGCAGGTTCTGCATCTGCTGGACGATTGATGCCCAGTTCATTCAGAATGGCAACAGCAGCAGAGGAGGCCAGGGGATCTTGAAAGGCGGCCGGACACCCCCGACGTCCGGCGAGCTCAGACGCTTCAGACGAGCGCATCGGACGAAGATCGGACAACCCGAGGCCGATAGCGCGGCATTGCGGCGGCCAAAGTCGCGCTCAGTCACGGCGCTACTCGCCATTCACGGGTATCGCGCGGAAAGAGGTGGTTCGATGCAGAAGCTCGTGACATCGTGGGGATCATTACATTGCGCAGTGAATGCACGAATACAGCCACTCATCTGCCATCTCATTGATGTGCGTAGCGGGCGTAGCTTGCTTGGGGGAGGAACGGCCGTAGCGGGCGTAACGTGGGGTGTTAGTAGTGTCCGTAGCATGCGTAACGTGGGTACATGGGTGGATGAGAGGCGCAGCAGGCAGCATTGAGCTCGCTAGTACGCACAGTGGTGAGGAATGTGCATCTGTGTAGGTGTCCGTCTAGACGCCTGCTGCCTGGCGTTGATGGCCGCAAGGTAGCGTGGCAGATGGCCGGCGACGAGGTTACAGGATGGTAGAGCGCTAAAGTGGCCGGTCGCCGTGCATGCGAGCGGCTAGATGGCCTGCAGGCACAGTGCCACGCCAAGGAGCTCCTCACCAGTTCAGTAAGCGTCGTCGTTCGGACCGGTCGCCTCAGCCTCGATTGGGGTAGTCGAGTCAGTGGTATCCTCCTCGGGTACCTGTCCATGTCCACCCTCCTCTAGCCCCGTAACGCGTTACACCCCTTCACTCGCGGGGGAGCCGCGGCGAAAGCAGCTCATTGTTCTCTTCTGTTTGTGCAGAGTAATTCTGCAGCTGCGCGGATTCGAACGCCGGGCAGCGACGTTTTGCGCATTAAGCGCAAGGGACGCTAGCGCAGGCATTGTGTGCGCCGATTTTACCGTCGACTTTGCCGTCGTTTCGCCGCGGTTATCGTTGCAGGAGGGTGCACTACGATGCCCTGCTGGCGCAATGAGGCGTCAGGACAACGAAGGGCAACGGCAAGCGGTAGATCAGTTGCAAGCCTTTCCCTCTAATTGTGGTTAGCGTCGGCATCGGCCCTGTTCTATCTGTTGTTGTTTTGCTCCCATTCGAGTTATTTGTGCGTTCATTATTGTTGAGCCGTCGGAACCTTTCGGAGCCTGCCGCCGTACTCTGCGTGCCTCTAGGAGCAGCACAGACGCTGGGCTAGCGCTGAACCATGAAGCATGAGGCAGGAGGGGAAAGTTGGCGTGGGCGTGAGTCGAAAGTGGAGAGAAAAGAGAGAGATCTCAGCGAACGGGGTGGCAAAGGCGTCGATTTTAGCGCAATTCAGCGAGCGTCTTCTGCAATGCACTGGGCAGTGTTGACTTTGCTCAGTGGACGGGTCCGCCAACGGAAAGTCAGCTTGCAGTTCGTCAGAAGAGAAGGAGGGATGCAAGCGAAGTGTCGAACGCGCTGCTGACTGGTTGCGCGTGGTGCACGCGAATAACTCAATAACGCGTACCTCGGTGAGGGTCGGAAGTCGCCCAATGGTGGTGATGGGAGGTCCGGTTTCCAGCACTGGATTGTTCTAGAGGCACGGGTGGATGCATGTATCGTGCAGTGAGTGTCCGAGTCGGGAGAGCAGCTGGATGGGCAACGGGCAGGAACCGAGCATGCAAAAAGGGGTCATGGAGTGGTGTGAATGACGGCAGCAAGGGATATGACGTAGCACTTTTGCGCTGCATCCTCTGCCAGCATGCTGTCCAGTTTGGAGAGAATGAGGTACGAGAGGGGAGCAGGTAATATAAAAGCTCGAAAGGAGCTGATGCTCAGACGACTCTTCAGCAAACACACACAATGACCCACCACGACGGACACCACGACGAGACCAAGGCCGACCAGGTGAGTCACAGCGAGCGTACGGATGGACGGATGGAGCGTGGCGCTGACACCTGAAAGACCGGCGCTATCCCGAACCCTGCCAACGAGAAGCAGGTCATCGAGGCTCTCGACCAGCCCCGCGCCGTCAATGACCAGGGCTACGTCAAGAAAGTGCTCGAGAACTACGCCGACAACAGGAAGAAGGAGGGCGACAATGACGCCAAGATCTCGGAGAAGCTCAACATTGTCCTCGACCGCTTCCCGCACTACAAGAACATCGTCGACGAGATCACCAACGAGCGCGGCTACCCTTCCGTCACGCAGGGCGACCAGTCCAAGCGCGTTTAAGGCAATCCAGGTAGCATAGTCAGCAGCATGCAGTGACGCAGTAACAGACAACGAGCTTTCATAAATTTACACGCTACGGGCTTTGACGATTGGCCGGGTTCATGGGAAGGGCACTAACTACTTATGACGATGGTGGTCGATGGCGGGACTTGCCGCACTTCCGTCGGCTCAGTTGACGGCGACCGGGGGCGTGTTCGCCTGCGAGAACTTGGCCGTCTGCCCAGCGTACAGGTCTCCGCCGACGAAGGGCTCGAAGCCGTTCTTGGTGAAGATGCCCGGCATCTTTCCAGTACCGCGGGCCATCCACCACTCCTCGGCAGTCATTTCAGGCCCGTCCTGCGTCGGCGGCTGTGCGTCGATGAGCCCTCCCTTGAGGCGGCGGAGGATGACGCTGTTCTCGGGCCGACGGAAGAAGACGAGCGACGAGCGGTCCATCCCGTCCTGCGGCGCGGGCGGGGGCACGACGCGGTGGATGTTGGAGCGCAGAATGCCAGCCGTGAACGTCACCATGGCGTCGCCCAGGTTCACGATCGGGTTACCGGGCACGGGCTTGACGTAGACCCACTTGCCGTCGTCGGGGCGGCGGATCTGCAGCCCGCCAAGCCAGTTGAAGAGGATCGTCAGAGAGCCAAAGTCCGTGTGCTCGCCCTGCTTTGCAATCACCTCGTTGAACGGCTGCGCCGGAGCACGCGTGAAGCGGATATGGTCGCCGGAACGCTCGTTCAGGCGGTGCATCTCCAGAAGCGTACCCTTCTCCAGACCCAGGTTCTTCTCGAGGTGCTCAAACAGCACATCCATGACCTGGTGGCACGAGCGCATGTAGCCCTCGAGCGTTTCCTGTGCATCCGTGATCATCTGGTGACAAGCGAGCCGCTCGTCGAGGCCGAGCACGCAGTCCTTGCGGATCTGACTGTCAGCTTTGTCCGAGCTTCTGCCGCCGGTCACGTCACTGCGATCACAGCCGCACCCACTGCTCGCTTCCTGTTGCGCAACCGCGGGTGCCGCCGAGTGACGAGTGACAGTGCATGACAATGCATGTCGGCGGCGGTGGGTCGCGACTCACGTTGTAGTTCTGGTTGCGGACCAGCTCCCCGTTGGCGTCATACTGCCCTGTGACCTCGCCGTAGCGGTACGCGAAGAACTCATGCAGGTGTGGGCGGCCGTACTGGTCCTTGACATCGTTGGGCAGGGTCCACCAGCGCTCCTGGAGTGCGTTCACGTCTTCGGCGAGCCCGACGACCCGCTCACCCAGGGACGAGCCCCACATGTCGAGGTAGAAGAAGCCAAGGTCCTTGCACGCTTGGAAGAAGCGGGACGACTCGTCTGCATCGCCGGCCTCTAGCTTTGCGAGGTGGATCGTGAGCAGCGGCGCGGTCGGGATGTCGTCAGGGAAAGGGGGGAGCTTGTGGTGCGAGGTGGATGGCGGCATGGCTGCAGGGAGCGATGGCTAGCGCTGGCAAGCGTGGTCAATTGGTGGGAAAGTGGGAGTTTGTGGCTGCGTTAGCCTGGTAGCTGGTGGACCTATGTGTGAGGTGGTCGGTGTAGAGATCCAAAGATCGAAGCAGCGTTCACGGGGCTCGGAGGAGCGGCGAAAGCTTGTATAGTCGTCGAGGAGCGGGCACGAGGTGGGCAAGAGACGTGAATGCTTGGCTGCGGACATGTGCCTCTCTGATTTCGGCTTTCGCAGATGCCCGACTCATCCGACACTCGGTCATTTCCGACCTCTCTCGTATCGACCATCCTACCATCTGTCCTCTCCGTGTCATCCACAAGACCTTGCACAACTTGCATGCAAACGGGCGGACACTCATGCGCCGAGTTGCACCGACAAGAGATCGCAGTGCGTGGTTCCCGCATGGTGGTCCCTGGTCATTCATTCGCACTAGGCGATGGGCTACGGAGCGCGGGCCGTTGGTCCGAGAGGCGGCTGCTTATTCTACCGTACCAGCGCGCACCTAGCCCGAAGCAATCGTCGTAGTGCATTCCCCTGCAGGATCGCAGGATCGCAGGTTCTTGTGCAGGGTGTAGGAGATCTCCCTGTATCCAGTGGGCCTCGGGACTACTGATGCTCTGCACTTGTCACCCGCCGGCAGGCTCTCCGTGCAGCTCCTATGTCTTTGACTTTTGTCCGTGGACACTGCTTGGAGTATCTGAGCGGAGGCCAGCTGCAGTGTAGCTGTCTCGCAGAACAATGCATACCATAGCTCTCTAACTGTAGAGGGCATAGTTGTTGGGGGTGCACTCCAGCCCTCTTTCTGCGCCGTGGTGTCGTACATACTGTGGCAAACGCGGCCATCGGCAGAAATCTGCAGAACGGCAGCTAAGGCAGCGTTATCTCTGTCAGCTGGTGACGAATTCTTCTGCTGGTCTCGTGAGGAATGTATCCACACGACTGCGTGCTGCGGTTGGGGTTTGCAGAAGTCGTCAAAGACGGTCGGCATGGCCCCGCACCCGGATCTGCAGGCCCCCCGCCGCGCGGTCGCTGCTTGCCGGCGAGTGCTCTCTTTACGCTCTGCCCGCTGAAGCGAAGTATTACCGGAATGGCAGGCGTCGCAGGCACCGGCTCACAGGATCGCAGGATCGCAGGGCCGCATGTGCTCAGCCAAACTAGTGTAGCCGCGAGTGCCGTGTTTCACCAATCGGACCCAGCAAATGGGTACCAGATCCTGCACTACGTGAATACCTCACCACCTCACCCACCATGCACAATGACCAGTATGACCTCAGCTCTGAGTCAGAGGCAGCACGCCAGCACGCATAAACGGCAACAGAGGCGCAGAGCCCCGGCTCTGTGGACCTCCAGGCGGTACAAGTCTCCAGGGTGTGGGGCCGAGCTGGTAGCACCCAGCACCGTAGGGCTGGCGTCTCTGATTCAGGTGGCGGCAATGGCACCTAGTCCAGCTCTCACTAGATCGCCCTAACCGAACAACCTCATGGCTCGACGGCGTGCACCGCACCCCTTCAGCCGCCAGGCTGCTCGCACTAAAACAAGGTTTGGAGCTGAAAGAGGCCTAGCATGCCGAGCAATGAGGAGCACCCAGGCTTCTGGACCGGAGCACACGAGAGGCCACTTACCAGACCCCCGTCCCCGCCGATCACTGATTCCTAGGAATCTCTGCAGCACTGCGTCTGCAGAACTCGGCCCGGACGCCTCCTCCCTCAGGCTCTGGCGCCGTTCCTTCTGCCTCCGGACGTGCGTGCACTACACGCTCACTAGCGCAAGTGCGCGTAGGGTACCCAGGCGCTTCCTCGCAGCTCCTAAACAAAGTCGCGCAGCGCCTGCCAGGCCCGGAGGTATGGTGTTTGGGGGAGGGAGCAACTTCCCCACGACCGCGCCGTCACTCACATATTTCAGTCGCATAACTTGCTGTTTCTTTTTGTTCTTCTCCATCCAGCAACAGCCTTCTCCACTCCGAGAGCTGTGAACGGGTGACATCCTCCTCCTCTCTTGTATCTTCCATACCCTCCTGTCCCTCCGCCTTGTCCCTTGCTCCCTTGCCAGTGCCGCCTTAGCTGTCGACACCACTCCGCAACTTCAAGCTTCCCTCCCTTCAACTCTCATAACACTCCCCCCGACCATCCACCTTTGTCCACCATGGCTCGCGGCACGAAGCCATCCACCAAGGTCGGCAAGACCAAGGTCCCTCCCAAGCGCCGGTCGACAGGTCAGGCCAAGCCCAAGCCCAAGTCCCACGTCGGTCCCACCAAGGCGACGACCGAACCCACCCCCAACAAGTGTCGCAACTTCTTCGTTCCGGAGGAGATGCTCGAACTGCTCAGTCGGTTGACCGCCAACCCCGGCTCCATGATCGAGGACAAGAAGAAGGTCACCGCCCATAAGTTTACCTTGTGAGTATTGCATAGCCCCCGTTAGTACATGGTCAGAACTGACTCAGGCAGTGGCGACCTCCTCGGCGCGCGCTGCGAGGGCTGCGTCGAACACCGCGTTCGGTGCGAGTACCCCGACGTGAAGAAGCTTGAACGCGACGAGGAGTCGGGTCTCTGGGTTGTCCGCTTCGGTACGTGCAGGTGCTGCAAGTCGGCACGCCGCTCGTGCCGCCCGCCCCTTAGGCGGGCTCCGCCAACCGCCGCTGCGCTCCAGAAGCGCAGATCCCGCAAGCGTATGTCGGAAAAGTTGGCTGCTGCTGCAGCTGGCATTCCTTACGTCGAGAAGAAGGAGGACGAGGAGATGGCGCCGCAGCCCATCAACGAGGAGCCCGACTACGACGGCGACACAACCCCATTCTCTGTCGCCCTCCCCCGCTGCAACAAGCACAAGTTGTGCCATGCTGCAAACTACCACGACCTCAACGGGCGACTCCCTTCTTATTTCGACGACGACGTCTGGGAGGTGTTGTCGATGACTTCGCCCGTCGCTTCGCCCGTCTCCTCGCGAGCCTCCTCGCCCGAGCCCCAGTCCCCGGTGCTCCTCACCCAGACAGAGGCCGCCGACGTCCTGCTCTCCATGCACTTGTGGGCCTCGCCCACGACTCCGTCGTCAGCTGAGTCCGTGCCCTCCATGCCCTCCTCGCCAGTCGAGTCGGCATACTCCCTCTCCCCTTCGCCCGTCGTGCCCCAGCTCTCCGGCGCCAAGTCTCCTAGCCCCAGCAGCTACCACCGCCGCTCGAGCTCCGAGTGCTCTTCGATCGGGCCCATGACCCCGACGCTGCCCTCCTGCGTCAGCCTCCCTCCCATCTCGGCTCTCCCGAAAGCCCCCTGGCTCAATCGCAAGGAGCAGGCGCCCATCCGTTCAACCTACTCCCCTCTGAGCGAGGAACGCTTCCCGATGCTGTCGATCCCCAGCGACGCCACGCTGTATCCCGACAGCCTGCAAGCTGGCGCGATCACGCGAGCCTAGAGGCCGCCGGTCACCAGCCCGTAGGGGGCACAACACATCCCGCATTCACGGCGGTCACTCACCAAGTCAAAACTGCATTCTTGCATTGTCCAGCAGCATCAAGTCAAGTGTCCCCGACACACCATCAATCATCAAGTCCAAGTGTCCTCGGACACGTCATGTCAAGCACCCCACCAAGCCAAGCCAAGCAGTACGCACAGTCATAAGTTGTCATAGTAGTCACACCCAGTTGTATCACGCCGTTCGTGCGCCGTAGACGATTCGTTTCTTCGTTTTTCGCTTTCTTTCTTCGTTGATGATAATAATGCACAGACATTTGGTTCTTGAGATCGGATCGAGGATCGAGCGAGTGTTTACTGACCGGCAGTGCGATGACGGACGTGAGTGCCCCGCTACGTCATAACGTCATAGGACCAGCCTGCATCCGTCCATCAGGCTGATCGTAGATCGGCCGATCCCGCATCAGTTCTAGGGTTGTCACGAGTACGATCCCGGGCCATACGCGGAGCATTCAGAAGTGGGTTGTCAGTGGTCTTGGCGCTGTGAGCGGTTGTCGGAACGTGCGCGTCAGTGTCGGTTGCGGTTGCCAGATGGCGGTGGAGATGGTGGTGGAGGTTGCAGCAGTGGGTTGGGATGGTCAAGAATTGGCGAATGCTCGCGTGTCAAGTTTGGTTTCCAGCGCAGAAGTTCCGAATTCCATGCTGCTCCAGATTGTTATGCTCCCCCAGACCTCAGGTACCTTAGCTGCAGCGCTCCGCAGTTGATCAGTCCACAACGGGCAAGTCAGGCATACCAGACGTCAGTCAGCCCACCAAACCCATGCTTCAGACTCCTCCAAGCTGCTTCACGCGCGACTTCCGAGGACCACCGCAGCACCCTCCCATGGGTAGAGCATGCGGCGCTAGCTACCCTCAGTAATGAATGCAGGGAGTGTGACAGAGTTTGAAACGAGTGGCCAGACCTGCAGTGAGAGGCGCACGGCGCGCACGGCCACCGCCCATCCGCGTGCAACACTACGTCATAACACTGCGCCGGGTCAGGTGTCCACTGCACAACTGTGACTACTGCGCTCGATGAGGGAACTCAGATCGGGGCACGACGCACGACGCCCAAGGGTCTTCCGTTCGCGACGTCACTGAGATCGAACATCAAGTGATCTCCCGCCCCGCCCTCTGCCGCATACCGCTGTTCTGGACTTGCCTCGCCTCCAAGCCTCCTCAGCCCTGCTGCGCTGGCACCTGGCGCGCTGGCGCAGTGTGCTCCCCCCGTCCCACTAACGAAGGACTGGAGGAGCCGCGCGACCCGTCAGCCGCTGTCTCTGCTCTCCCCCTGTCCCATCCCTCGACACGCCCTCCGTCATACCTCCTAGCTGTTGGCTCCCTCGTCCCGGCGCCTAGCTTGCCACGACGACGACGGCGAGTGGAATGTCATATATAAACTGCCCCCTTGGTATCGGCCAAAGCCCCATCGTTCGCTGAACTCTCATCTGAACAACAACCGAAACAACATGGACGCTATCAAGAAGGCTATCACGTGAGTTCACCCTACCATCCATCATGAAAGAGGCGTTGGAGGACGAGCAAGGGGTGACGAGGTGACGGTCGAGGAATGAGGGAGACGACCGTCTGAGCACTGGGATCTGCAGTGGCGTCTCTTGCTCGTCACGCGCTGGGTGCTGCGGGGCATGTGCCCCGTCACCTGCTCATCGCTAGTCACCTCTCAGTCTCGCCGTCGAGCTTGTCCTCGTGCACTCGTGCTCGGTCGACAGTGTCTAGTCTCGGTGGCCACCTCCCCTCTCCCCCCTACGTCACTGAACCCTCTCACACTCTCATTTGCCACTCCGCCCCACGCTCCCTCGCTTCGCTCAGTCGCTGACAATCAGTGGATGCAAGTGCAAGCCCGAGCAGGGCTGCGCCTGTGCTCGCGGCCAGTGCGAGTGCAAGACCGGCAAGTGCAAGTGCCCCGGCTGCGGCGGCCGTGTCCGCCGCGAGGGTGCTCACTCCTCCTCCTCGTCGTCTGACTCGGACGACGACGACGCCATGAAGCGCCGCAAGCAGATCAAGAAGCAGCAGCGCATGCAGCAGGGCGGCATGGGCGGTGCTGGTATGGCCGGTGCCGGTATGGGCGGCAACATGGGCGCCGGCATGGGACAGCACGGCATGGCCGGCGGCGTGGGCGGACAGCAGGCTGCCTACGGCGCCGGAGCCGGCATGCACCAGGGCGGCATGGGCCAGCCCGGCGCCGGTATGGGCGGCGGCATGGGTGGCGACCCCCGCATGGGCGGCGCCGGTGGCATGGGCGGCGGTATGGGCCAGCCTGGTATGGGTAAGTACTCCGCCGAGCGCTCGGAACTCCGTTCGAGCTCGAGCTCCGCAGTTGAAGCAGTGTGAGCTGACATTCAGGCCAGGGCCGCTACTAAGCACCTCGCCCCGGACACCTCGTCCCCCGACGTGTTATTCCGCGACTCGAATGTCAACCGAAAGGATATGTGTATAATCCAGACAGACGTAGTTGAAGTGAAATGAAGAAGACAAGAAGTCAACAAAGCAATTCTGAAGCAAGAAGCAACAGAGGAAGAAGGGACTGACCCCGTAGTCGTATGCACCTTGTGTCGTATGAGCTAGCTGATCGACCGTCACTGACACTGTTGCCGGCCCTTGAATACGATCGCTCCTGAGCGCGGAACAGATCTGCTGCCAAGCCCCGAGGCAGTTGCGGCTCGGACCTCGCTGTCGCACCTGCTCTCATCTGTTAATGGCCACTGTCCGCGGCGAGCTGGATTCTCCGCCAAGTGTCGGCATCTCCCGTCCGACGGATATCGTTTCTCACTATCCGTCAAGTTCCCGACGCAGGAGCGGTCATTCCTCTCAGCGGCCCACGACGCCGCCTGACGATCCTGCTCGTCCCGCACTCTGTTAGGCTTCGCCCGCCGTCGCCGTCGCCACCAAACAACTCGTTACGGACTGTACAGGGGGCCAAGCAACAAGAAGGGGTATGACGTAGTACTGCCCTCCAGTCCCACCTGACACGACACGGTGCTTGATGCTGATTGGCTCCCAATTTCCCTCACTCTTAACATGAAGCGTTCCCACGGGCGCATCAACACAGGTTTGAACTTCCCACGGTCGCAACAACACAGATTTCTGTGTCGAGGTCGGAGCTCGCCTCTCCTAGATTCGGTTTCCCACGGTCCCCAATAACCTCCAAACTGCTCATCTAGCCCTCCCCAGCCAGTGGCCAGTGGCGTGCAAAGTTTTACGGTGATCACACGACCTCGCTGCCGTTCGTATTGGCCAGGCCCTCTAGCTGTTCCTCGCTGCTGTTCCGCGGCTCGTCACTCGTCGATAAACGAGAACTGGGCAGATGCCCGACTAGCCCCTGCGCTATTTTCTGCACGGCCCTTGGCCTCTCATATCGCATACTGTAGATTGCTCGAGACCTCGGTCGCCACCGCCTGAAAATCGACGCATGCGAGCTTCGTGAGCTGCTGATTTCCGCCGTCGAGCGCAGGCTCTGAGACAGTGGGCTGAGGTGGACGCCGCGTGTCGCCGCCCTAGACTCCGCCCGCAACGAAGCCGCAAGCGACGTCGACCGGCAGCGAAGCCATGGCACCCTTGGCACGGAGGTCAGGCTCTTCTCCATCTCAGTCGGTCTACGCCTGCGGCGGCCGAGCAAGACGCGCACGCACTCTGACGCGGCGCGCATGTTTTTTCCGGTGCACGGGTCCGGCGACCTATCATGCCGGCTGGCCGGTCGGCGCGCCGGGTGTACCTGTCCAACTCTCCGGTGTCCGCGGAGCAGAAGCTGCATTCATTGCACGGGCGCCACAATTGCCCCCGTTTCACCCACCCTCTCTCTTCACCCTGTGCACTCCGTGCCCGACCAACGATGGCGTTGACGTCTGCACGCCGCCCTGCGTTCTACGGCCCGTAGGCCTTCTTGGTGCCAGTGGAGCTGACAGACACGATCACCACTCGACGGTGATGAACGTTTCTGAGGGGAGATGAGCACATGACACACGTTCAAGGCTCGTCTGCTATCTATGAGGTCATGTGTTATTCTTGTCTCTGACTGAGGCGCTAGCGATCTACTCTAGCGAGCAGATGTGCGGAATTCGCATCTGGCCATCTGGGCTGATATCGAATCTCCTTCCCCACTCTCAACGACGGCTCCGACCCACTACTCGTTGGATGCTATGCCCGCCCATGTCACGTGCAGGGGAGCGCTGTCGCGGCGTCGAGCACTTCCGAGGCTACCACAGAGTGGGTGGACGCTACACGGGGCAGCAGCTCAGCGGTCGACGGGGTAGGCGGCGCCAAGACGCGGTGCATTTGCTTCCGTGCCGTCTGATTTGAGGCAGGAGACCCAAGGACGTCTGAGCTGCAGGCACACGGCGGAGGGCATCAGGCACAGATTACGCGTATCTCTGGGTAGGGCGCCCAGGACCATGGCTCGACGGATGTTTGATCCCGCTGGACGGCTCAGGTAGCGAACATGAAGCCCCGTCTGACAGTCGAGGACGACAGGGAGTGACCTTGACCTCTGCGGTGCCCGCTCCAACGTATGGCTCACCCCACTGGCTGGCTAGCTGGCTCAGTGCTGGGGCCGCAAGTACCCAAGTCGGCCAAGGACAAGGCCTGACCCAGCCCAGGGTGGACGCCAGGCTCACGAGGCACACACAGCACACAGACCTCTCGAGACATCAGCCCAAGCCATAAGCCATCCGGCCGTATCTCCCCTTCAGCCCCTCGCTGCAACCGTAGCATCCATCGCACGCCAGTTTTTACATCGTCTTTTGCTTCTTATCCATCCCTCATCCCGACTCTACCGACGATAAGCTCACCGCAGACGATCAACCCAAGACTCCGGCGTCGTCTCCTCCCCCTCCCCCTCCCCCGCAACCACACTCGTCACCCCCGCCAGGGCGACCACACACCCTAGACCCCTTATCCGATCACATATCTTGAGCCAACCGGATTCACTACCCGGCGTCTTCCTTTCCCCCCTTCCTCAACTTTTTTCAGCGAGACATCCTATCAAAGTCTTGCAACAACTCAACTTCGTTCACTCACTACACCTACGACACCTTCTCGCAACATGGCCGCCGTCAGCGAGAAGACCACGGCGCCCGTCGCTGCGCCGTCCTCGACCGGCCCCGTCGAGCGCGTCTGGAGCCGCCGCCGTTCCGGCAGCGTGTACGACCGCAACGGCTCGGTCCACACCGGCTCGCTCGACAGCGCCGATGACCTCCTGCACAAGATGGGCTACCAGCCCGAGCTGGTGCGCTCGCGCTCGACGCTGCACGTCGCCTTCATGTCCTTCGTCCTCGCCTCGATCCCGTACGGTCTCGCGACCACGCTCTACTACCCGCTCCAGGGCGGTGGCCCCGCCGTCGTCATCTGGGGCTGGGTCCTTGTCTCGCTCATCATCCTCTGTGTCGCCGCGTCCCTCGGAGAGATCACCTCGGTGTACCCGACCGCCGGCGGCGTGTACTACCAGACCTTCATGCTCGCGCCCACCAAGTTCCGCCGCATCGCCGCCTACCTCTGTGGTTGGGCGTACGTCGTCGGCAACATCACGATCACGCTCGCCGTGCAGTTCGGAACGACGCTGTTCTTCGTCGCCTGCGTCAACGTCTTCGAGGTCGAGCCCGGAGTCGGTATCTGGGACGCCAAGACGTACCAGATCTACCTCGTGTTCGTCGGCGTCACGCTCCTCTGCGGCCTGATCTCGACCCTCGGTAACCGCTGGCTGCCCATTCTCGACACCTTCGCCATCATCTGGACCTTTGTCGGTCTCCTTGCTATTCTTATCACTGTTCTCGCCGTCGCCAAGCTCGGCCGCCGCTCCGGCGCCTACGTCTTCGGCGGCTTCGAGCCCGAAGTCACCGGCTCGGGCTGGCCCGCCGGCTGGTCGTTCATGGTCGGTCTTCTGCACGCCGCTTACGCCACTTCTTCTACCGGCATGGTCATTTCCATGTGCGAGGAGGTCCAGTCGCCCGCGACGCAGGTGCCCAAGGCCATGGTCGCCACCATCTGCCTGAACCTCGTCGGTGGCCTTCTCTTCCTCGTTCCTCTCATGTTCGTCCTCCCGGACATCCAGATGCTTGTCGGCCTCGCCTCTGGCCAGCCTACGCCTACGATCATCA
>BCLU01000006.1:0-136821 GCA_039545375.1 Trichosporon faecale | reverse complement strand
TGTAAGCAACACGCATAGTTGACCAACAGGTTCGGTAGGTTGTGCCACTTCCGCACGCCTCAAGTTTCCCTTCGACGATCCACCCTTTTCGGGCAGCCCGGATCGTAACATTCTCTTCATGTACGTACCACGAAGGACTCGCCGCCCATGACGAATGTCTTGCCTTCGACGTCGTTGATGTTGTTACTCTGTCCCTGCTCGACAATGCCTGTAGCCACAATGAACGTGCCGCGGCCTTCGGCAAACTGGCGCAGTGCGTCTGCAACGTCAGAGCTTGCCACTTCCAAGTCCTACCTGTATTCATACCGCCGCCAAAGTTGAAAACTTCACACTGACGCTGGTACAGTCGGATCGGGGCCTCCGGTCCGCCGTCGCAGCCGACAGTCGCCCACAGGGACATTGCCTGCCCCGCTTCCGGAGCCTGTTCCTTGTTACCGGAAGCGTCGGTACCGTTGACCCACGCATCGATGAGGAGCTTGGTGCGAGCATGGGAGACGGGAAGCTGTGCTGAATATTCACGGTGTCTGTCTCCTTTGCTTTCATCCTTCAGTGTGTAGCCATCGACTACAACTGTGGCCTGGATGGTGCAACTCGAGTGGACAGGCATGTCGGAAGTGCTTGGGTGAGTTACTGCAACATCTTCATCTCCAGCTCTACTTATCTGTTAGCCGACATTGTATCCACCGCACCTACAATGTTTTGGGGTCCTTGCATATCCTGGATAATGTCCGCATAAACTACATTGCGTGTCGTGCCTTCGGCGCTAGAGGGGAGAAGGGCTTTCACCGCTGTCGGAGACGTCGATCTCGATAGAGCGACGTACAATTGGCCATGACTGAAGACCGGGTTTCGTAAGTCCAAACCCACATGGTCAAGCGACTGTCCTTGCGACTTGTTAATCGTCATCGCGAAGCACAGCCGAACCGGAAACTGCCGTCGCCGGAGGACCAATGGTATCTTTTTGCTTGGTGTATCATTTTCGAGGACAATGCGGGGCAGGGAGACGTGCTCTCCCCGGTGGGGACCATTGGTGATGCAAGCTCCAATGACATGATCCTCCAGCCTCGTAACGACTAACCTTGTGCCGTTGCAAAGACCTGCTCCCATCTCCAAGTTTCTGATCAACATGATCGGGCACCCCACTTTCAACACCAGCTGGTGGCGGGGAAATTGACTGTCGTTGAAGACTGCACTCGTTTCTGGGTCCAGTGGCCATACAGTCTGATCTTCAGCGACGGAGAAGTCACTTGCCTGGTATATTTTAGCTTCTCCCGGTAATTGCTGGAGCACTGAAAGATTGACAGCATCGACTGCCACATTCGTAGTTGCCAGAATTGCACGGCCCGCAAAAAAGGCCAACAAGTTTGCTGTGTCTGTGGTGTCGAGCCTGTCGAGGCCTGGGTACACCGCCTGAACGAGGTCTTCCTCCTCTGCTGCCCGCGGCAGTACCAGATGTTCCGGGAGATGGACCTTCGATGGTGCCCCATCGATCTGGTTGCGACCCTCTCCGATCCCCAGCAACCAGTCAGCGAACCGTGCCGTGGCTTCGTCTCCCTGTAAGCGAAGTCGCATGTTGGTCCGTAAGGGAAGCACCCGCACGTCACCCCACAACTGGAGGGCGCACAAGGCTGCTTGCATCTGGTCCATGGGGGAACCGTCAGGGATAACAGCAAGGCACTGCCTGTAGTGGCCTGCTTATCAGCGTCTTTCGCCCGCATCATACTTACCTGCAAAGAGTACTGTGACTCCCCCGAACGGTCGTTCGTTTTGGCGGAGATCCCTGAACAGTCTGTCCACCGCAGCCACACATTGGTTGTGCTGAGCAAAGACTTCGTCCCAGACCAAAAGCCTAAGGTGCCTGATTGCCTCTGCATCTTGTGTTTGAGCTGAGATGCCGCACACCATATCCGCCTTGACTTCGAGAGGGATCTTGAACTGGAAGTGAGCTGTTTTCCCGTCCGGAAGAAGGAGTGCTGCAATGCCCGTGGAAGCAACAGCCATGGCCTTCCACCCTTTGCTGCGGACATAGGCAAGGCACAGTCGCTCCACGAACGTCTTGCCGCTGCCCCCTGGTCCGTCTAGGTAGAACAAGCCCCCTCTGCCAGTGTCGACTGCATCCTCGATTGATGCGACTGCTCGCTCCTGATCAGGGTTTCGGCGTACTTTGTCCCGATTCGCCATATACTCCTGCTGACAGTCCAGTTGGCGGCGTCGGACTTCCAAACGGTCGAACGCCTCCCTACCAGTGATGACCTCCCCCGGTTCCGGCAGATTGTAGTCCCGAAGTGTACGGCCCTGGTTCGCCAGAAGCCTTGCGATTTCTTGCAGAGCGTACCGATGCGCTTGGTCTTGCCTTGGGTTGCGGAGGCCGAAACGATGGCGCAGTCTGTGGGTGCAGTCGTCACTCAAGATGCCGATGTGGCGGTTGAACAGGGATCGAACATTGGTAGGCATCGATGCTGTTACAATAACAACAAAAAGATGCCGAAGAGCAGCACCAGACTGGAACGTCCCAGCCTCTGTGAGGCAGTAGTCCCATTCACGATCATCTTCAAGAAGATGACGGGCAGAGCATGCCTCCTTGAAGGTGGTATACTCTTCACCGTCCACTGTCCTCAGATCTTTGAAAGACGTAGGGTGCCGTACGTAACCCAGGAGCAGGCGCATATAGTACAGCTGCTGTTAGACGTTTCGCCGCTGACGTACTCACGTTCTCCAGCTTATGAGGAACCCAGAACATGCGACCCACAGCCATTCCTCTCTGGCGGCGCTTCCACTCCTTCTTCTTGTCGTCCCACGTGAGGTGAATTGGCGCTTCCGTGTACAGCATCCCGCTTTCACCTTCCGCCGGTGGGTTCTCAGCACAGTATTTGAAGAAGGCTTCCAGTTTCGATGGCTTGCCGTTCCTCACCGTGTCCACAGTTGACGACTCGTCCAAGATGACCGTGCGACGGCCTTCCTCGTGTATCGTGAGTCGAGTGACAGGCGGAATGTTCTCCGTGATTGAACCGCCGAAGATCCTGAAGCAAGCTTCCGCCGGACAGATATACCTACCCTTCAGGTAGTCTGCTATTTCGTCCCTCACTTCACCGTCCTGGACGAGAGTGAACGCCGCTTGCGGGTTGCCCTTGAACACGTACTTGTACAAGTACTTGACAGCTTCGATTGTAGTTGCTATCTGAACGTTGATGTGACAGTCGTACTTGCCCACAAGATACGGGTTGTAAGGAACTACCCATCTGTTCGTGAAGCGGAACATCTGCGATGATGCGTGCCCTCGCTGCTCGACGAAGACTCCGTTCTGTCTTCTTCTGTAGTGTGGGTAGCCGTCTTCCGCCAGCGTGGTGTACTCCTGGTACCTGTGAGGGAAGTTGTACCGACACCGACCGTCTTCCATGCACCGCTGGTCCGGGTTGTCTTTGCCGCAAGGTCCGTGAAGCATAGTTGCTGTCACAGTCTTCCACAGATCCGGGTGAGTATCACGATTGGGGAGCTCCGCGCAAACGATCTTGTCTATCTCCTCTGCCGTTGTGGGCCACTCCTCCCGACGGAGAATGATGAGCATGTGGACGTGAGGAAGGCCGCGCTTCTGGTACTCGACCACGTAAGTGCCTCCCACCGCAGTGCCGAAGACATCCTGGTACATGATCTCGTGCCAAAGGCGATGCAGTTTCATCTTGAAGACACGCGCCACAAGGTCTGGTCGGTCAGACGTGGTTTGTCCTGGTAAGAGTTCGCGTTGGATCTCGGGCCAGTTCGGATTTGTAGTCATGGTGACGAAGAGCGAAGGCTTCCCGCAGTGACTGACAAGAGCCATGCAGTCATGGTAGTTCTGGTACATGTAGCGATCACTTCCAACGTGAGAAGAAGGAAGGTGCACTCGACCAATCTGGTGCACTGGAAAGCCGTCCTCCAGAGCAGATCGCGCAGCTGCCTGGTTATCAACGCGCAGAGTGTGCTGATTGTTCCGCAACCAACCAAGCCGTTGACCCTCGATGGCTGCCCAGGCATCGACACACCACTCCTGGAAGAGGTTTCCAGCACGGTGCAGCACTGGGAACGGTGACCTTTCCGACAAACGTTGATGCAAGTGGAAGCTGTGCCAGTCTTTCAGGGACAGGTTCGCTGCTGGTCAGCGAAGGCACAACACCAGAAACTAACCGAGTAATCCGGAACCCTGCCGCCTGGACCCTTCAACGACACCACGTGTCCACTCCTGAAGAGGTCCGAAAGGCATCCCAGCCGTCCAACCTTGGGTGCCGTGAGGAAGAATGAGGACATAGTGGAGGGGGAGATAAACCGGGTCTGTCTCCTTGATGCGATCGAGTCCGCCTCCCCGGGCATGCACAATCACGTCACGGTGCATCGGCGTCTGCGAGGCCTGGTCACCGCAAATGATCATCCCCACTTCTTGAGCTGTCGGCAAAGTGAACTGCCGACCGTTGGACTCCCACGGGTCAATGAGGCGGAGAGAACAGTGGCGGATGGCCCGATTCCCTGCGACGTAGTCGTGTGCCGACATGAACAATTGGGCGTAAGGGTTGGTCTCCATCATTCGGAATAGATCTTGGAGAAGGTCCGCTTTGAGAGCGAAAGCGTTGGCCTGGGCAGCACCTCCCACCATGGCGGCGCGGCCTGCCGCTGTAGTGTCCGAAACGTAGACTTGAAGGAACTTCGGAGCATTGTTACCCGGAGGTAGGAGGGCTCCCATGAAGTGCCGTAGCTCTCCGGAAATGGTGAAGGACGGCGGGCCTGCACGGTAACCGTTGTTCGGAAGTTGTCTCTGAGAGGCTGAAAGAGACGTGAAGCTGAGACTATTGTTGTATTTTCGAATATTGGTCGCGAAGTGGCGGGAGTGGACATGTCCTATTGTGAGCGCAACACCCCGTTTCACCTTACTGTTGCCAAGCAGATCTTTGAGAAGGTCCGGTGGAGACGGGAAAGGCTGGAGGTCGACGGTGCCAAAGCTGCAACAAAAGTGAAACTTGCTGGCATAGCCTTGTTGCCGAATTCTTGTGGTGCCCGTTGATTGTTCGTCTGCCCAGTGAGGCGCGTCACACGCAGGACACATAAGGTCACAGCGATTTAGATCATCACGGGCTGGCTGAAACTGCGGCAAAGGCTGACGCGCACGAGGAAGGATCGGATCGAACCGCCCCGCTGCTGGACCAGGATGAGGTAGCAGCGGCCGCAGAGGTCGTCGTCGCGTAGGAGGCATAGTAGTCGGCGTTGCAGTAAACTGAGAATGAAGATGGCAACGAAGGCAGCCGGAGGTGGCCTATCAGCGTTCCAGTGAATACCACGTGAGAATGGTCCCGGTTCAGCCTGTGAGAGTGAGGGTCGGACAATCACAGACTTTCGTGTCACAGCTACATACCTCCCTGTGACAAGCACAGACATACCTGTCCTGTCGTCCTCCTTTGTGACGGTTGACTCCTTTGTGACCGTGGCCGTACCGCGTCTTTGTTTCAGACAATACCCTCCATGCGAGATGCACCAGCGCGCGGTCAACGCGCTGCAGGCGTCCCTGGGACTGGCAGATATAAGAGCACCCCAGCCTCTAATCAGTTTGCCCTATCCACCACAACCCCATCTGACCCACGCCCCACGCATCGCAGCCATGGCCAACCCATCCGAAGAATCCAGTGACAGTGGAGCCGGCGGTCATCCGCTGACCATCATCGACTTGTCTGGCCACGTCGCCCACAACTTGGGGGATGCTGGATTGGTCTTCCCCGGTTTCAGTGACGGCCCCAATCACACTGGCACGTACCATGATGACACCGACTGGAACGACCCCAACGCCGCCGACCTTGCCGATACAGTCGGACCCTTCGCCCTTAACGGTGAATCGTTCACCCGTCCCGACCGCGAGACCATTCACTTTATGGGTGACTACACCAAGTTCCAGCGCGTAGGAGACACGTGCAAGTTCTTCGTCGGCTACCCGTGGAATGTCCCTCACATGAGGGACATGAAGCCGCAGTGGTGGACGGGTGTAGTCAGGATGGACTGCACGTTAGCGCGTGTCATTCTGTCCCTTCAGTGCATCAACCCCCCCCAGAATGGCACCAACAACATGTCCGCTGAGGACAATGTGCGCGACTGGTTCGACTTCGCCACTCAGCCCGCCGACCCGTGGAGACCGACCTGGAAGGAGATTGAGATGAAGAAAGTCCTCTGGCGTGTGTACGAGGACGGCCGCAACCGCGAAGACAGGTTCGACCTTCGTCAAGTCGCCGTGGTGGCTGTGGCGCGCATGTTGTTCTACCTCACAGTCATTGGCGACCGTGACGTTACGACCGCCGACTATAACGGTCTCACCGTCAATGTCAGGAACGAGGCCGCAATGCGCGTAAGTACAGCACCCTCCCTTCCACTTGCTAACAGAAGAACATTTACACCTTGTGTGCCGGTATGGCGCCCGACCTCACCAGGATCCACTGCCACCTCCTGCGTACCCAACACGACTTACAGACACGCAACGAAGTCTTGATGCTGAAACGGAACCTTCCCTATCCTGGTGCAGTTCTGGCCGGCGTGAACGACAAGGCCGTTGCGCACGCCTTCTGCGTGGAGCGCTGTAGCCGGTGTGTTGAGGACGACGTGCTGACCTGCTGGTCCTTGATCTCTGTCGGTGAGTTGATTGTGTCGCGCCGCCGCTGACATCAGGCCACATGGAGTTTTACCGCCCTTGAGCCGTCTGTATCATTGGCAGCCCGTCTGCTGTCCGACAATCTTGCTGCGAATACCGTTCATACACTTAACCGTACCTGTGATAAGCGAATGCACATGAGTGGAGTGGAAAGGCGAACAACAACTAACCTGTGCACTCTAGAGGTATACGTGTACCGGCAGTCACTTTCCCACGCTGCCATGATTTGACGGTGGAGCAATCACCGGACGCTGAGGGCCGGCTGACTTTGAAACTTACTTTCCCACGACTGCCCGGTGCACGGGTTTTACCATCCACGCGACGACATGCTTGTCAGAGGAGTCAGCGAGGTGCCGCGGTGAACTCTCTCACGCGTGTCAGACAAGATGCGGGCCTCCGCCTCCACCTCCACTTACGGCGTCCACCAACATCAGCTGTTCGCGACATCTGCACTCAGCAAGATCTGTCCTCAGCACACACAAGGACGCCCTCGCGAGCCGTCGCACTGTCCTCGCCCCCTGCAGCCGTTCCCACGCTGGGTGGCCAAGGACAACGACCAACGCACTCACAGTCTTGACAACACTCCATCCACCGACATCACCACGATGCCCGACCCACCACCCCTCCAACCCCACGAACTTCCCCCTAAATTCTACTACAACCCCACGTATGGCGGCATCGCCGGGTCCATGCAGAATGGATACTTCGTACCCGACATCGCCATTACCAAAGGCGACCGCACGCGAATCAACACCTTCGACCGACCCGCCCCTCCTGGAAACGGTCCCCGTGTCGCTGACCACTTTCTCGCCGATATCCCGGGCCGCCCAGTGACGAAAGACGACCCAGAAGTCAAATGGCTGTTCGGCATCTTGCAGAAGATCGCCGAGACCACGACAACGACCCAGAAGCCCAAGCTGGAGGAGGCCATGAAGTACATGGACGGAACCAATCCTTGGGGCAAAATGCACTACGCCCTTGGATGGTTGGACGACGACCTCCCGCAGAAGGCTGATGGAACGCCTGTCGACAACGGAACCCGGGTCGACAGCCGGTGCAAGCGCTGCACGGACCATGGCTTACCTTGCATCTCGAGGGGCTTCGTCGACACTGACGGTCAGCTGCAGGTGTACCATCAGTGAGTCTGTCACGTTAACACGCTCTAATGTCAGCTGCCTCGGCTGTCACCTCACGCCCGGAGACAAGTGTAATCATAGGACCCAGGGTCCCGTCAAGAGCACCGAGGCGTTCGCGACTCAGAAGCACGGTGACGACATGGCGACCCAGACTGCAACAACTTCCCAGGCCCTTGACCAACTCGCCAAGGCCAGCCCCGGCCAGTCGCTCATCATCGACCTTGCGCAGAACACACTCGGTCAGCAGTACGAGCAGACTGTCACGACACCCTCCAAACACAAGAAGCCGAGCAAGCGCGTGCAGATCCAAGAGGAAGAACAAGATCGTCAACGCCGCCGCTTGAACCCGGCGATCCAGGCACCAACACAGTCCCGCCTGCAGCCTTACGAGCCCAACGCAAGGCTCGGCGGCGGCAAGGCTACGGAGAAGGCCTGGTACCCCGCCAAGCCCTGGAAGCGTGACGACCTTGTCCGGATGATGGCGGCCGGCGGGGTCCCCGAGGTCGCCGTGCAGCTGGCCAAGGGACGCAAGCCCACAATCGGCACCGAGCCTCTCCGTGCGCCCCGCTGGGAGCCGTTGGCTCACATCGAGACCAAGTACGGTGATGAGGTCAAGTGCCGTAGCCTGTTCCAGACTGTCGCAAGGCTCCCTCAAGGCAACGACTACCAGTGGGGCGGTAATCCTCCTCGTAGGGAACACCAGCCGATGACTGCGCGCACGATGGCGCAGATGCTTCAACAGCACGACAACCTCACTTACGAGGCCTTGCTTCAATTCTTCCCTCGCGAACAGATTCAACCTATCGCCGCTGAGTTCAACCTCCAGGTGCCTCCTCAGTAGTTGTGTGTCCCTGTTATGAGCGTAGCCATAGCCTGCTGTTGTAGATAACGTAGCCACAGTCATGAAGTCAGTGTACATACCCAGACGCGCCAAAAGAGTCCACTCGATTCATGCAGATCAGCTGACTGCAGTGTACCAGCGTGTGCGGCGGCGGGGCTTCGGAGGCTGCGGCTCTGGCGAGAAGCTCGGGAACCCCTTGACCTTCTTCTTCTTCTTCTTCTTCTTGTTACTGGGAGGCGGCGGCCGTGCCACAGTACCTGGGTTGGCCGTCGAACGGCTCTCGTTGACACGGTTGGAGAACAACTTGCTGTCGACGAATCCAGTCAGGACCAGGCGCTTCTTGAGCGCGGCGTCGTCCATGGCCGTGACTTGGTGGAGGAGATGGGCAGCCTGGAAGAAGAGAACTTGGCCAGGACGCAGAGGAACGCGGTATCCGAGTTGCGGCAGAGCCATGTGACCGGTAAGCAGTTGACCAGGCGCATCCCACCCTGTAGACGAAACGGCAATGACCATCGTGTACGCACGAACGTTGCGATCCCAGGTGTCGATATGGGCATGCAGCGAAGAACCTTGACCCGCTGCGAGAGTGGTGGCGACTTGACCGATGCCGAGAGGATCTGCGCCCGTCTCCGAAACGACTTGTTGAACTAGATCCTCYTCTAGGCCCGTCCTGTCCCATACTGCAGCTGAGACGGTGTCCTGCGTGCGCTGTACAGTTGAAGGATCRATRGCACGGAGAGCTTCCCTTGCAGTGATAGCGACCTTGTCRACGAGGGCGAGGAAGCGGAGGACTGCCAGCTGTGATTCCCGTCTACCAGACTGCACKGTTGATGCAGTTACACGGTTGCCGTTACCCTGCCTGTTCCACGCACCGAGATGAACGAGCCAATGGTCCTCGTGATGCCGATGATCTGGGTTTTCCCACTTAAGTCCACTGTTACGGAGGCCGGCGACCGACGCGTCTCCGTGCCACAGTTGTTCCAGTGCAGCCTGGTCCTCCACGGASACGACATTGTCGAGCCTRAYCGCCCAGGCAGCGGGATTCGACGGACCAGCRTGAGGGTTGGCAATGACGAGGTTGCCGCGAGACGGGAGATCGAAGAGACCGCGYTKAGACTTRGTGAGCTTACCCAACAACTGCTGTTTCCGCTTCGGCGACTTCGGGTGGAGAGTGAAAAAGCGCTGCATCCAAGGACTTGTACGCGGAGTGACGGTACTGAAATTCGATAAATCGGGCATGGCGCGGCGCGGACACTGAGAGTGAGACGGAGAGTGCAGAGTGCAACAGTGACCGTTCCGTGTGGACGTGGAAGACAATCGCAGACCCTGGTTGCTTCCGCTGCCACAATGTACCAGGCCAAAATCACCGTGGAGCCCGTAACAAACTCCGAGCCACCTGTAGCACGTGACGCGGTGACTGCGGTGTGCCCCACAAACCCCGTAACGGACACCGACACTCCTGTAACGGACACGGACAAGCCTGTAGCGGGCGGCACTGTTCCTGTAGCGGAAACAGACGTTCCTGTAGCGTGCTCAGCCATTCCTGTAGCCTTGACAGGGGTTCCTGTAGCACCGTACGCCTTCCCTGTCACGCTCGGAGATGTCCCGCGGAACGGCCCTGACCACGGAATCAAAATTTGATTCCGCTCGGAACGAGCAGCAACAATCAGTCACCTTCTGATGGCAAGCCACCAGCAACGCAGATCAGGAAGTCACAGGGAAAAATTGCCAGACACATACGGTTCCTTGCCCCATCCGAAGATGGTGTCTGAGGCAAGTCGAAGCCCCTGATCCCACCCCGCCCACCGGAGCAGACGAGGAATCGAACAGCAGAGTTGTGCAAACTGTACATGGAAACAATGGAAGCGGCCTAACTAACCATTGCACCAGCACAATATTCGATACTGACTGGCCAATGGTGCCTTCTTCACCACCCAGCCACCGACCGTCTCCCACACAACGCGCGCGCAAAGCGCGCGCCACGGAGCTAGTGAAGTTATCGGTGTGCATCACGTCTTCGTTCTGTGATGGGCGGGTTAGCAGGAGCAGTGAGGGTAGAAGACGGACAAAAGAAAGGGAGGGGCACACACCCGCCCTTCCCTGAAGCGAGCAACCCTGTCTTCGTCCTCCTCGCTATTGGGACCACCCTAGCATCCACAGCTTTCGTCCTGGATCACCTTCCTCTCAGCACTGGGAGCCAGTGAGAGCACGCACTCCTTGTAAAGCGGAACAAGCAGGCGTGCGTTGAGCCCTACGCTGAGCCCTGCACCTGTGCACTGGAGTACGTACCCCTGCTCTGGAGTCTTCACATTAGCCCGAGACATTTCAAGCTTATCCGCTCGGTCTCCGCGCGCGTGAGCTCGGTTGTGCTCGACGCCAAGAAGCCCATTCTCGCCACTTAGCGCACGTCCGCTGCGCCACCGACGTCGAGGGTGGCTCGGCGGTCGCTTGGCAGCGCAGCAATCCTGGAAATTTCATGACTTGGCTGGTGAGCCCCGCACAGACGTCAGCGCCGATCACACAGGCTGGCGATAAGGAGAAGTTAGACGCGATCTCGTGGATGAGGTGATGCTGAGCGTATCGAAGCAGCTGACGAAGCGAAAAGCGTATTGTCCCTCCCAAAGTGGACATTTGGTAGACGGGAAGGGCACGCGCCCCTCAACCCCCACCCAGAGCCTGCTTGTTTCAAGCAGAGACGAAGCACCGCAATCGCGGAACAAGGTTTACGACAGGAGCCTGGCGTATTTCGGAAGACATCTCTACGCACTACTCTGCAATCGCGAGGCCTGCAGAAGCGCATTGAAGTAGAGGAACAACGCTCATGGACAGCGCCTGGGTACTAACAGTTGCGTAAGGGTAGGTGGAGCCTGTGTTGTGTCAAGCGCACCAAGGCACCCTGCTGCCAATTCATCGCCGAGTTCGCACAGTTCGTGCAATTCACTTCCTCTGCAAGGAACACCGCACCGCGTCATGAAATCCCCGGAACCTCAAACTTCGTCGGCCTCCGCATAGGGGAGCTTGAGCGTGCTGATCGTATTGACCGTGCCTTCGTTGCTCCGTGGCGAGCTCGGAGCCGTGCCGGGTGTGCCTGTGTTTGTCAACGGCTGAGAGGAATGGAGTTGCACCGCAAAGCAGGTCCGCACTTCCGCTTGGGCGAACCGTATGCTTCTAACTTTGGAGCTAGATTTTAGCGCTGTATTCTGTGGGCAATCAAGTGGATCCTCACAGGATCCCGGGCAGGGCTCTAGTGGACCATTGCGCTGGAGTCGTGGTTCTACTGACCGCACTTGGACAACCTCACGATCGTCGGTCATTCCAGGAACTCTAGCGCAGCACATAGCTTCGGGACGGATGAGCACGTTGTTCACGGACTGAATGCAGGACTGAATGCAGAACTGAATGGCGGCCGAGGGGAGGCCGAGTGGGAGACCCACGGGGGTGCAGAACGCAGCATGTGACCTGGGTACCACCGGCGGCGGTGTCACCGCCCAGTCCCCGCCCAGTATGCGGCCTCGAGCTAGCCCGAGGTTATTACGGTATGTTCGTCATGGAGATCGCTCGGGTTGTAACTAGTGAATTGCATTACTTCTTTCTCTTCTCGTACTCGATACGGGTTTTGGACTATGACTACACAACTGGGTGCGAGGAGCGGTTCGCTGCAGGAATCGACACCTCCTTTTCAGGTAGCATGACGGGAGATTAGAGGGCCTCGGGTTCCTCGTTGTCACGGATGTGGATGAGCGGGACGCCGAAGGGGAGGCACCAGGGCTTGGAGCCTCGCTTGCCGTCGATGGCCCACTCGATGAGGTTCTTGACGTTGGGGTCGATGGCCTGGAGCGAGTGGCCAACGAAGTCGAGGATGCAGCGGTCCTGGAGGACGATGTTCTCGACGTTGGAACGCTCCTCCATAATTCCCGAGGTGTAGGGGAGTACAAGCTCGTCGTACTTCGAGACAATGTTGGTGTACTGGGGTCCGTCGACAGCGATGCCGCCGCGCTGGAGGTCGTTCATGAAGTCGCTGGGAGAGAGGAACTCGTTGCAGGAGGGGCAAATCTTGATGAGCGCCTCGGTGATGAGGGGCACAAGGCGGACGAGCTGGTTGATGCCATAAAGCGACGTGCCGCGGTAGTTGCATCCGAAGCCGACGAACTTGTCGACCTGGTCCGCGCCGCCCTCGAACTTCATGTAGTACGACGAAACAGTAGTGCCCATCGAGTGGCCGACGAGGTTGACCTTGCCGGCGCCGGTGCTGGCCTTGACCTTCTGGACGTAGTCCTTGAGCCACTTGGCGCTCTCACGCAGGCTCTGGAAGCCGAGGAGGATGCCGTCCTTGGTGCCGTACTGCGGGGTGAAGACGCAGTGGCCCTTGGCGCTGAAGGTCGGGGCGATGTAGAACCAGTTCAATTGCGCCGGCGCAGTCAGGCCGTGCAGGAAGATGATCGGAGTTCGGTCGTCGTTCATCTTGCAGCTCCAGTCGTTGTAGCCGCCTCCGGCGCTCTTGGCCAGCGAGGCGGCCTGCTGCACCTGCTCCGCGGATGGCGCCTTGAGCTTCTCGGAGACAACAGCCTCGACGTCGCCGCGCAGGGCGAGGTCGGCGGCCTGGCGCTCGTCGATGATCGGGCCGGCCATGGCGCCCGCAAGAGCGGTGAGGGAGAGGAGTGTCTTGAGCAGCATTGCTGTTGTTTCTTCTTGAGGTCTGGGGACTTCGGAAAAGTTCACAGCATGACCGCCTTTTATCTCGATCTCGAGGGAGCGGAACACTTAGGTCCACAGTGGGGCCAAGTGCCCATCGGGCAGCAGCAGCTGATGAACTGCTGCCCTGCAGCCAAAGCCTAACCTAGCGATGCCGCTATCAGGAAGGGCACAATGCTCAAACCCACATGCGTCCTGCGATTAACGCTATCAGCCTGTACCTGATGCGCAAATGCGAGTGCAAGGCGTCTAGCCTGTGACGTCTGGTCAGTGCGCATGTTTGGTGCAGGGTCACTTGGGTGACTAAATCAATCGAATGAATTGTCAGCTAGCCAAACCATCGAAGCCATCGAAGCCACCCCCGAATCCTCCGGGTCCACGGCCTTCTCCGGCCAGCCGCCCGCGCGCCCGGCGTCACTGCCGACTGTGCAGTCCCACGCCTGTCGAAGGCTGAGTAAAGACGCCATTGCCCATGCGCTGCGCACATGCCCCCGCCCGCGCTGGCGTGTGAGTTTCTGCGCCGCAAACGTGCCCGAGCTGAAGGAATGGGCTGTCTCGGAGAAGCTGCCGCCGGACAGAACGTCGATCGAAGCTGACCGAGTCGGTAGGTTACTCGGAAGCACATATTGTAGATATCAGAGTTCAGCATGGTCATCTGCTCAGGAGTGTGAAGGAGTTGAACGGCGGTTTGGTCACAGCCTGCTCGGATATGCGGGGGAACACGGGGGAACAAGGGCAGGATGGGAGCTTGTGATAAAAGTATCTGAGTTTATTTTCGTCTCAGGAACAAACATGCTCCCAGCGTGGGTCGAATCAGTCGTCCATCGCACTGTTCACGTTCAGGCACAGCCTCTGCCGTCACTCACCCCTCCCGATGCCGGCACTCATCATGTTCTCGGATCTTCAGCGTCAACTCTCTCACGGTCGCGAATTGCAAAGTCAGCTTAGTCTCTCACGATGACCCTCACCGAACAACATGCGGAGTTGGAAGCGACTCCGCCAGATCGGTCTCCAAGCAGGCCATGAGGCAACACCTCGGTTGATGACGATTCCCACGAAGGAGACCTCGGTCATCTCTCTCGATGACGGCCGACAGGTGCTGGCCTATCGCTGCTGCCCTAGGGGGTATCGAGCCGGATACTCAGCTGGCAATCTGATAACTGAAGCGTTCACTTTCGCACTAACATCGATCAAAACACCATGCCTACCGGAGCCGTTATCGCCGAGCAGTCTGTCCACCTCCTCCCTGTGGAGCCGTGTCTGGGTGCGCCGCAGCATGCGTCCCACGCCGAGGTTCAGATCATCCTTCGCAAGAACATGTACGACTGGGGTGTGAGTACAATGCGAGCGAGGAGTGTAGCGTGTCACTTCCCTCAGCGCATGCCGGGGCAACACGGACCACTGGGCTCCCGAGCTGACAGCAGTCTGACTACGCCGTCCGCGACATGGCCGGCAACGTCGTAGTGATTGCCAACGCAAAGCCCGACTCGACGCTCGACAAGAAGCAGATCCTCGACCCCAACGGACAGGAGCTGTACGAGATCCGCGACGAGATCATGTCCGTCTCTCACGGCATGGTCGGACACAAGACCGGCGGCAACATCTTCGAGTGCCACAACCACAAGACGAAGATGGGCAGTGAGTAATACCTAGGAGCGAGGCGAGCGCGATGTCTTTCATCGGACCGCTGTCGGCCTACCTGCCGGCGATGGGGGTTTGGATAGAGGAAGCGCTACCCTTCCTTTTCCCCGGCACTTCGCAGCGGGCTGCTAACGGAAGTAGAAGGCGACACCTCGACCGAGCTCCGCGGCTGGTGGAAGGACAACAACGGCAAGCACGATCTCGTCCTGCAGGGTGACTGGTACCAGGGCACTGCCAGCATCTGGATGCCGGACACGAACCAGGGCATCGCGAAGATCATGATGCAGCCCGTGAACCTGGACTCGAACTGGGACAAGGAGGAGTACATCGTGACGATTGCGCCGGGCGTCGACATCCAGGTCTTCGCCGGCATCGTTATCGCCTTCGAGGCCGTGCTCGGCAAGGAGCTCAAGTAAGCCGCGCACAGCAAAGAGTGAGGCATAGAGGCGTGCACGGGAGTGCGCCGCTCGCTGACACGGCTAGGAAGGACGTCCTGTTCCCCGACAGACGGGACAAGTGAGCTCGCAGTCGGCTCGACGTCGTAGAGTGCCGTAGAAGCGAAAAGAGCATGCAGTATCCTGCTATGACGTCAGTCGTCAACAAGGCAACCGGTTGTCGGCCGATCGCTTCCGACTCTCTTCCAATCACCCTCCACGACTGCATCACGGTTCTAGGTGCTTTCTGCGACGTTCAAGCGAGCGGCTTTGAAGCACTTGTCAGCAGCGATGCATGCGATAGGCCATCAGACAGCGATGAAAGGAGACAACGAGGATGTCACACCCATGTCACGTGACAGCCGCCCAATGACGGAACCTGCACGTCAACAACTCTCGGTCTTCAACGACAACTGACCGAGTTCATGGGTTGAACCATTCGCCAGCGCATCAGGCCAACGACTTCTGCACGCGACTGACCTCGCAGCCTAACGCCAGTTGCGTACGCCCGCTACTCCGATCCGCTACGAGCTTCCCTAACGAGTTTTCCGATCACACGACCACGCGGCCACTCACACGACACACGAGGAAATACAATGGCAGCAGTCAAGGGCTGGTCGGACACGGCGCTCACGCCGCGCGAGGAGGCGTACCCGGAGCAGAAGCCCTTCGCCGAAGCGAAGCTGAAGGCTTCGGACATCCACACGGTGCACTACTGGCAAGCGGGCAACCCGGAAGGCAAGCCTGTCGTCTTCCTGTGAGTCCGTCTTTCCACATGCTGGCCCATCCTTGCCTTCCTCCACGCCTTCCTTCCACTTGTGCAGCTTCGTGATGTCCGTCCAGCTAACAGCAGGCACGGCGGTCCCGGCGCCGGCACGAGTGGGAAGGACACGACCTTCTTCGACGCGGCTGTGTACCGCATCGTCCTGATCGACCAGCGGGGAGCAGGCAAGTCGACGCCCTCCGGTGAGATTCGGGAGAACACCACGCAGGACCTGATCAGCGACATTGAGCGTATCCGTGAGGAACTCGGCATTGAGCGCTGGCTCGTCTTCGGCGGGTCTTGGGGATCAACCCTTACTCTGGCGTACGCCGAGGCGCACCCCGACCGCTGCGTCGGCCTGATCATCCGGGGCATCTACCTCAGCACGAAAGCCGAGTTGGCGTGGACGTACACCTCTGGTGCGAACCAGCTCTGGCCTGACTCGTGGGCTGAGTTCATCGCCCACATCTCCGAGAACGAGAGGGGAGACCTCATGCGCGCGTACTATGAGCGCATGACTGGATCAGACCCCAAGGTCGCCCAAGAGGCCGCGCGAGCATGGAGCGTCTGGGAGGACTCGACGGCGAAACTGATCCCCGACCCCGCGTTCATCGCCCGCTCCGAGGACGACGAGTTCGCGCTCGCGATCGGCAAGATCGAGAGCCACTACTTCGTCAACTACGGGTTCATGCCGGACGGACACCTGACGGCCGAGGACCAGATCAGCAAGATGTAAGTCTGCTTTATTCGGAGCTCTCGCTTGCAGGAGCTGCTGTTATTTCCCTGTAGCTAACCCGCAGCCGCGACATTCCCACCATCGCTGTGCAGGGACGCTACGACTGTGTCTGTCCCGCCTCCTCGGCTTGGAAGCTGAAGCAGGCCTGGGGACCCAAGCTGAGGACGTACATCGTCGACGACGCGGGACACTCCGCCCACGAGCCGGGCACGAAGCGGCTGCTTGTTGGGGCGACGGACGAGTTTGCGAAGACGCTGAAGTGGTAGTTACCTTAAGTGGTAGTTACCTTACTTGATATCCTATGCATTTACAACCTTCATAATAGCCACAGCCTCTCAACGCACTAGCAGCCCAGGTAATCCGCGAGCGCATTGATATCCTTGAAGTGCAGCGGATGCCTCTCCTGCGGCGTGTCGTCCTTCAGCTCCTTCTTCGGTCCCATCTCATCCGGCCTCTCGATGTACGCAGTCTGCAATCCCGCATCCTGCGCCGCGTCCAGATCCGTATGGTGCGTCGCGACCATCATGACCTCCTCCGGCTTGACGTCCAACACCCTAGCGACACCGCGATACGTGCGATGATCAGGCTTGTACGCCTGGAACACCTCCGCACCCAGGATCAGGTCCCACGGCAGTCCAGCCCGCTTGGCCATGTACGTCAACAATCCGATGCCGCCGTTCGACAAGGGCGTGATGACGAACTTCTTCTTGAGGCGCGTCAGGCCCTCGACGCTGTCAGCCCAGGGGTCGAGACGGTGCCAGGCTTTGTTCAGGTCCTGGATTTCGGACTCGGAGAGATCAGAGAGTTCGGGGAACTGGGGCAGGATGGACCGGAGGATCTCGAGGTGCAGTTCATCGAGCACGCGGAAGGAGCCGCTCCCATCCGCAAGAGCAGACATCGTGCGTCGCATCGCGGGGACATAGCCCGCCCGCCAGGCAAGCGCGAATGCGTCCCCGTCGACGGATGGGCGGAGGGAGGTCACGGCGCGGGAGATGCTGCCGTGCCAGTCGACGACGGTGCCGAAGACGTCGAAGGCGAGGACCTTTGGTGTCGAGGCGGAGGACATGGTCAGGTAGAGAGAAGGAGAAAGGCGTGGATGCAGATGAAGGAGGGACGGATGCCGAGAAGGAGGAAGGCAAGATATGGGCACACAGGCGCTGGATGATCGGCTACTTGGCCATGCCGGGCCGTGATAGCCGGACATCGCCGACGAGTCCGGGTGGTAATCGAGTCACCTCTCAGATCTCCGATGTTACTAAGCCAACGCTAGCAGTCAGCTTGCAGTCAGTGAGTAGCGCGAGTAGCTCTACAGCTGACCTGGCGCCAAGACAGGACTTGAATGGTAGCAGTGGCATGCATCGGCGTTGTTCGGCCTGCACCTGAACGTGACTCTCTGTGGCTCGTTGGTTAGCTGCAACGCTCCCTGCCTGAAGCTGACCCCTGTCGGCCCCAAAATCAGCGCTACCGCAATGAGGAAGACGCAGCCATGCCGCCCCAAGAACTCAATCAGTCTTCACTGCTTCGCAGTCACTTGCCGCGGCCTTGCTGAAGGCCCTTCGCCGTAAGCTACGCCTACTTCCGTGGCAGCTGATCCTCAGCTCACACCACTCATCAGCCCACGCCGTACGCCTACCACAGTGAGCTGATGCCATCCCGGGCTCAGCTGACAATCTAGACTTCTACCACGGCTCTATAGACTGTGAACTTTCGGATCAAGAGTGAGCCCAGGATACCCTGGGCGAACCATGCACATTGCACCCGGAATGAGTGAGCTTGCGCTCTTGTGTTAACCTGCTGGCACCGCAGACCAGCATTGCAGGCTTCGCTAACTGACAGCGTGAGCTGCCTGGCTCCGCTTTCAGCTAACGCCCAGCATACGGCGGCCCTTGAGTCAAGCAATACCGTCGGCTATGCATATGAACTTAACGTTTGGCTTCGCAGCTGACGACCAGTGTTTGTTATCAGCTGCCTGGCAACGCCAACTTGAGTCAATCGTCGTGAGTTACCGGTACTGCGAAGTATTAACTGGTAACAGACTTTCACGGCCCAGCAAGTGGGAAGGAAGATGCATCCAGAACATGTGCAATGCTGCCGATACCGCTTTGCCGTCTAGGAATATGCTCTCAACCTTCGGACGGCGCCCATCAGCAGCCACGCAAAATGTAGCTTGGATGGCTTCCAACGAGGTGGCAGGTTCGAATGTCTTCCTCACCCTATGGCCAAGCATGCTGGACCTCCCAAGTCTGTCTAGGGTGAGCTATAACCAGCAGTTTGAGAGCTCACTCCAGTGTACTGCAACGAGCTTGCTGGCAAGCACTTCCACTCGCCCAAGAAGTGACACGACAAGGGAACATGAGGGGAGGAAGGTAGTCACCGAATGATCCGATCGTTCGTGGGGTGCATCTGTCGATGTTTGACAGTGAGATGTGAGTTAGACGACCTCCTTTGGAACTTACTGCAGATGTCAGTTCGCGCAGCTGCCGCGGAGAAGTTCCAAGCTGAAATCGCAGTCTCTCGGGGATCGCGTGCTGATCATGACGGCAGTGTTTCTGGCTGTAAGTTGGCTTGGTGAATGTTACAGCTGACGTCCAGGGCACCCCGCAAATGAGGCAAGCTACTGTACTGGTGTCATCCAGCTGACGCGACAGAGCATCACCAGATGTGGGAGCCACTTGTCGCCCAGTTGTCGACGGAGCTTGGGAGCCTCCGAGCTTGCGCCTATGGACAGCGGCAGTCGCAGCAGTCGGTACAGGATTCGATGAGCTGAGGTGAGTCAGAGTTCAGCTGACGGTATAGGAGGGTGGGCGGTCATGCCTGTCGACGAGATCTGGTCAAGCTGTTCTATCAACGGCGTAGGGAGCGGAGAGACGCCAGAACAGGGGCTGGAATGGCAGAGCCAGTGAGATGTCGGGGCGTCTCCCCAAAGCTGACAAGCTAGAATAGGTGTCTACAGTATCTGATGATGTGCGATGTTGCCGCAGTTAAAGGATCTCGCTTCCTGATGACGGGAAGTACCCGTGCCGCGGAAGCGGAAGGTGAGTTGTCCCTTGCATGTTCGTAGCTGACTCGTGCAGCGGAGGGCGGCAGTAGAATGAGGTAGCAGCACATGAGCGGCGTGAGTTGCGATCTCGTGAGCTTGCTCTCAGGACCTCTCAAAGCTCGTGTCCCCGCGCCTGGCCTTCAGCAATGCGTGAGCTTCCATGGATGAACCAGCAACAGTGAGCTTTCTTGGCGCATCTCCCAGCTGACTTCCAGTTAGCTTCTACTGCCAGGCCCGTGAACATGGGGGTCATTGCGTCCTACTGTAAGGTGAGTATTGTCGGGGCACATTCGTCGTATGCTCTATTCAGATCTTTGATGCATGTTCTTCTGACACTCCTTCACTTCACGAGCATGAACGTCACCTTGGTCGCCTCATTCGTGCTCTTCTGGTTCGGCCTGAGCTCCGCACCATTGGCCCCGTTCGTCGCCACATTGTGGCTCGCCCGGTGGGCAAGCTTGTACCCCTGCGTATCGTCGAGGCTGGTCCGCTGTCCGGTGAAAGGAATGAGGAACCACACGTCGCTGCCGTACGGGCTGCCATGGCCACCGTTGCCCTTGGCGTCGAATGCCGGTCCCTTCGCGCCGCTAACAAGCGGAGCGCCCCATTTCCTCTGCTGGGCCACGCTCCCGTTCGTGCAGAGATATCCCTTCTCGCCCTTGAGACGGAAGAAGCCTGTGTACGCGCCATTGTACGAGTCCTTGACCCACTCGAGGCTGAAGCGGCCGAGCGACTTGCCCCCGATCGAGATGTCGTAAGTCGCCTCCTTCAGCGGCTGCCCAGAAGCGTCGGCAGGGTAGAAGTCAAGCAGGTACGCATTGTTCACGGGGCCAGTGTACCGGTCCTCAGTGACACGGATGTCGGAGATGAGGCTCAGCGTACGGCCGGTGACGAACTGGTTCGTCAAGCTGCCTGTGTCGAGTACACTGAGGTAGGCCGCGTGCGGGAGCATGTCCTCTGTCTGCTTGCCTACTGGGCGCCAGGAAGTGGGGTCGCCGAGGTCCCTCGTCGCTGAGATGGGGAGCTCGTACCCGTTTGCAAGGTATTGGCCGCTTGGGACGTGGTAGGTGAACCCGGCTTGCTGCAAGGGCTTCGGCGGGACATAGACGCGCCCGTTGGCTGCCTTGAAGACGTTCAGGCCCTTTGTCGGGATCCAGGCGTAGCTTGCTCCGTCGGCGTCGGTCGCGTTGAACACCATCTCGCCGGTCACGCCGATGTGAGCCAGGATGGTGCGGTTCACGACCGGGTCAAGGTATGTCACCTTGTCGACTGGGGAGCCGTTGCGCGTAATAGAGTGCGGCTTGGCCGACGTCTTGACGCGGTACTCTTCCCCGTTGATGTCGCGGAAAGCGAAGCCGTTGGCGGCGGTGAAGATCTCATTCTTGTACGCAACGTTCGATCCGTCGACGCCCTTGCCTTCAAAGGCGAGATAGTCCGTCTTCGGGTCGTAGGCCACGTTGAATCCCAAAGGCTCGCCAGCATACCCGTCCCGCCCGCCGACGCCGGGTTCCCCCAACTTGCCGCCGTACCACTTCTTCCAGCCATTCTTAGGCAAACCCGACGCCATCGGCGCTCGAGCCAAGGCGAAGTACTGCAGCAGCGTGCGATCGCCGACCTTGGTGCGGAACTGGTGATTGTACAGGAGGTAGATGTAGCCGGAGATGTGGTCGGGGTAGAAGCGCACCCCGCTCAGGCCCCAGCTGTACGTCGCGTTCGGGAAGAGTTCGGGCGTGATGGTCTGCTGGGGCTGGTACAGGTCCGTCAGGATCTGGTCGGTGATCGCCCAGGTCTTGCCCTGGTCACCGGACTTGGCGAGCAGGATACGGTTATTGTGCCGGCCTGTCTTGATGCGTTGGTTCTGCGTGACATTCGGAGACAGGTTCCACGGGTCGAACTGGTACTCGTCGTTGATGGCGCCCCACCACTCCTTCGTTGCTGGATCAATCCAGACCCCGATGACATCGCAGTGGTCGTCCTGATACAGCGTCGGCATGGGGTTCTCGCTGCGCTCGTCGAGGCGGTAGCACATCGAACCCGGCTTGTTCCAATAGCTGTTGTAGTCGACCATGCTCGTCTCTGCCGTGCCCCATTTGTCGGCGAGATGGCCGAAGTCGTTCCCCGTGAAGGTGCGAGTGTAGCTGGTCCCGTCGTCGGTCTGCGCATAGCTCGCGACAGAGGAGATGAAGCGGAACGTGCCGGTCTCGTCGACGAAGTGCGACGCCGCAATGTCCGCACCCATCTTCTTCGGAAACGTCGTCGTGCCCTGGAAGGTGAAGGTGGGGATCTCGGCGGAGACCCCGCCGAGGAAGGCTAGCGCCAGCAGCTTCTGAGTCGTCGGCATGCTTGGGTTGTCGGTGCGGAGTAGTCGCTAGCACCCCCGTGCTTATATAGCATCTCGAGCACGTCCGACATCATGCACTAGTACGCCGTGCATGATCAACAGACGCATCGGCAAGTACGGCGAACGGTACAGGAACTCCGGATGCGGATAACGGGCTACTTCCTTGATCGTGCCGCTAGACCCGGACTTGGACGGAATGCCTTGCGGTCGCGATGAGAGTCGTTTCCACGCGCGTGCGATCCGCTTGAGTAGGGATTCCCTGGGTACGCTCCCCTGTCTCCGTAACATCGTCTCCCTGAGAGGTTGATCCTTATGTGAGTGTATGCGCTGCGCCGAACTGGGTGTTGATGAGCGACATGCAGCGTTCGGCGCTAGTGGTCTTCCAATGTCACATGACCCTCAAGCGTGCTCGGGGTGCCTGCAGAGTGCCGAACACGCCGAGTTCGTTATCCGATATGTCGGGTGGGCATCTTGAGAAGAGCGTCGATGCATGTTGAGAGAGAGAAAGAAGAGCAAGTTGGATAACAGCAGAGCCGCGGACCTGCGAACCTAAACGTGGTTGGTGTCTTCCTGGCCATTACGTAAGCTGGTTGGAACTGAACTGGTCTATCAATCGCTTCCCACCTGACACTACACCTTCCTCGGCTCCAACTGCCATCACCATCGCCAATAAACTTGCACCGCTCACTGATCTCGACTAACTCTGCATCTTTCGCTACTAACTACCAATTTCTTACTTTCTTCTGAGTTAACTACGGAAGTCCTTACGCTGCGGCGGTATCTGGCAGCGGGGGGGCAACGGCCTTGAGGCGCCTTGCGCTCGACGGGCTTAGCACTGGAGCTGACCGCACTCGGCGCACGACCTGCGGTAGCCGTAGTCGCAGGTCTTGCCGGTGCCGGCCTGGCACTCGTAGACGTGGCCCTTGATGCAGCCGGGGTTGATGCCGTTGGTGCAGAACTGGCCCTGGATGCCGTTGCACGGGCAGGACGAGGGCGTGCAAGCGCGCTAGGGTTAGTAGGTGGAGCGAGGTGACGGGATGGACAGCAGAGGGACTAGCCCGGCGGGGGAGTGCGAACAACAGCTATCAACGAGGTATCGAGGATAGAACTATGAAGTGGAAGGAGGTATTGACCGTTGGTCACGGGCGAGAACGGCGAAGAGCTACGGGGAAGAGCGGACGTGGTGGGCGGAGGAAGGACTCACCTCAGCGAGGAAGAAAGGCTCGCCACGGGCCTGCAGCTCGGTGCCGGGGGAAGCGTCGCCAGCAAGAGGGAGGGGCTCGGCCAGAGCGAGGGTGGAGAGGAGAGCAGCGGCGGCGAGGATGAACTTTCGTTAGCTTCATCGTCGAGTGAGGGCTCACCTTCATGGTTGTTTGGAGATTGTCGCTTTGATTGGTGAGGGTTCGAGTTGGGTGGGAGATTAGGGAGAAGGGAGCTGCTTATATCTCTTCCAAACTCGGTGTCGGTGCTGAGAGAGGACCCGAGGGAAAAGAGGAAGGGGAACGCCGCCGCGAAAGCCCAGAGGGTTAGAGGAGGTGCGTGCACGCTAACGGCGCTGCGCTCGCCCGCCTCGCTCGGCGCCGAGACCACAGTGCGAAGGGGACATCGCCTCGCCGATCCGCGATCCGCAAGCCTGCGCTAACTGCGAGCCTGACGTCGGGGCCGCGTGGGTGCTGCTGTCTAAGTTCGCCTCCGTACCTCCGTCTACCGCTCTCTCCCTTGTCTTCCTCCCCGGCATGGTGTTGTTGTCGGACCGAGACGTCTCATTGGGGTAGGGATGAACGACTACAGCAGCATGCGGTCCGACCCCCCGCTCGCACCGTCGGTAGTCTGGCGCCGCATGCTTAAGGGAGCCCCAATTGGCCTGGCCTCGATGTCAGGCCAATCACCCGGTGTCATGCACACCTCCGACAAGACCATGCTCCGTAGCGTCCGTGTCCGCAGCATCGGAGCCGAGATCTCGGTTCCGACACTTAGCGCCGTGCTCCGTGGGCACCATGGGGCGACTTTGCTCCCCGCGTCGTGTCATGCATGCATCGAGTCGTCTCACTCCGCAGTATTGATCTCCGTGCGTCGGCATGCATCTATGAGCCCCTCGTACGTTGTAGAGAAGAGAGAGTGGGAGACGGTAGGAGTGCGGGGCGGAGTTTTCTGCGGACTGGCGGAGTGAAGATGATTAACCCAGATCGCCGATCGGCTGACTGGCCGTGCGAGATCTGCAGCACAGCCGCCTCCGAAGCGCCGGTTGACTCAACTGAGTCACACGAGGCGGGATCCCGCTATTCCGAATCGCATGCGTCATGCGGTACACCGTCGGACTGCATGCCTGCTCACGCGACGCACGGGGCGGGCATGCAAGAGCATGAACAGGGCATGAGGAACAGGTGGGCTGAGCGCCTGGACAGATCGCGGAATGAGGGCGCGAAACAGTGCACGAGACGGAGGAACGTGATCCCGTGACGTCGCGCGGAATGCGGTGACCTTGCGCCGTCGTTTAGTCGAGGTCGTCGAGATAGAATCGATTTCCAAGAAGATCGAAGCTACCGATACATCCGGTGCAAGGTTGTGCATCCGAAGGGAAGGAATGCAATCGAGGCCGTGGGCTCGTGAGAGCTTGGACAGACGTTCCATTACGAAGTGTGATCGTTCTGAGGAACTAAGAACGAAGCTTCCGTTATTTCAACTAACGAGATCGTGGGCTCGGAGTCGTCCCAACACCCACGGCGGTCACCCCGCCGCCTTCCCATCGTGCAGATAGCGGCGCTGGTTCGCCAAGCCACAGCGCACGCCGCGCGGCGTTCTCTTCGTAGGATCCGAAACCGCGCCCACCGCACCGTGTGCCAGCCAGAAAGCCTAAACTCTCCTGTCTGCCCGCGGCACGGAAGTCGGCCAGCATGCACCGCGCGCAGTCGGATTCCAGATGAGCAGGTGTGTCCGTGGTATGCTTAACCGTGAAGGCGACGGCTCGGCGGGGAGGACCTAACAAGGCGGCAGTCAGTGGACTGTTTGTTGAGGCTGGTATTAACCGACGAAACTACCGTCGCTCAGGTCGTCTGTCGTCGCCTGAGTGTCCACTATCAGACACTTGTTCGTGCCCTATATTCTCTTGTGTGCACTGCTCTTCCTTCGAGATCCAACCAGGCATGCATGCGTACATGCATGGACGTCTGCCGAACACCCAGGGCGTCATCTAGGCACACCAGCCGAGCTGCGCCCTGCCTCGATCGTCCACTGCACCCTACCTCCACCCGACCAACCCTGGCCACGACCATCCACCTTCCCCCGACCAATCCGCTCCGTCCAAAAAGCGAAACGTCCGCACCTTTCGATGCAGACAGACGCATGCGTGCTTCCTGTCGGAGAATCGAACTCCGATCTCCCGCGTGACAAGCGAGCATACTAGCCGTTATACGAACAGGAACGCTTGGTGACTGCTTCGGCGTCGGCGGGCGGATCCGCGGGGGCGCCGGGGCTATTGTCAGAGCCAACAGCGGCGCCAGCGGGAGGCGGTGAGAGTCTTCGTAGGCAGAAAAAGAGCAGCGAGTTCGTGGCATGTCGTTGGCTTACACAGGGGAGGAGTTCGGTTGCAGATACCCCGGGAAGTCGAGCGGATGCTTCGCCAACGGTCGCTCACCTGGCGGCCGCAAATTTCTCCCTCCTTCCGAGCTGCAGGCGTTCATTCGTGATGTGCCCTTCTGACCTCTGACCACCCATTCTGGCTACAGGCAAGCACAGTCCCAGATCACGATTCAAACTACCTGGCCGCCAGCCCTATCCCGACGCCAGCGGCAGCGGCCCCGCCGTCCACCCTGCGCCCTTCCTGTCAGCTTCGGCCACTTAGCTCAGTTGGTTAGAGCGTATGCTTAACACGCGAGTGATACGCATAAGGTCGGCGGTTCGACCCCGCCAGAGGTCAGCTTTTTGGGTCTTGCGCGGCTGCAGGGAGTCTGGGCGAAGTGTTGAGAAAGGCAGGGTCGAAAGAGGCTGCGTCGGATGTGGTTGGAGGAGGAGAGTGGAGGATGAGGGCGCTCGGGCGATCGTCGAGCCGGTGTTTCCTGACTTGAGGCTGACGGGCGGTTTCGATGGACAGCACGGTTGCTCCACCGCGCTCCAGAGAATGACACTTGGTTCCGTGATAGATGACGTTGATGTGGGCCTCGAGGGGCAGTCTGAACATAGCGTCGGAGCAACCCGTAAATCTGGTTCCAGGTTAGACTCAGCTGATATCTTATCTGGGACCCTGGTCTGGCGCCCTGACCCTGAACCAACCAACGGAACCAAAAATTGTTCGTCCACTACCAACCGACCTTCCCCAACCTTCTTCCCGAACTCGCCAGGACGTTTCCACGGCCGCCCATGCATGCACAGGGCCAAAAAGCATTCTCCGCCAGGGAGTCGAACCCTGCTCTATCGCGAACACTCGAGCGAGTGGCTCTCTCTTGAGAGGCGATTATACTAACCTTTGATATGCATGTCCAGAGTAGTAGTACGTAAGCGGGGCGCAGTGCCTTAAACAGCTAGGGCGCTGCTTCTACATACAACTACACAACGTGGGCGCGATCGTCGTCCTTCCTCACTAACGTCATCCTGTCCTTCAAGGCACGTGGGCCGCAATACGCCCGCCGTACTAAGAGGGCGCAGGAGATGACGCTCATGAGTAGTTGGAAGGACAGATCGGAGAGGGCGTTGCGCCAAGGTTTGATCGCCCGCTCCTCTGTCTCACCCAGCATGATACCGCCCGCTGAGAAGACAAGGGGCACGAAGAGAGGGGCGTCAGGCACGTCCTCCGGGCGCAGTTGTTTACGCCATTTCTCGCGCGCCCTACACAGTAGGGCGTTCTCAACGGCACCTAAGACCCTACACAGTAGGGCGTTCTCAACGGCACCTAAGAATTATTCTAACCGATATACTAGCGAAGAGGCGATGTTGGTGAGATTTGTCCTTGAGTGTTGCGTCGTCGCTCCTCCGCTGGATCGTGAGATTCCCGATGTCGTTATGCGTCTTTGAGAAGCAGTAACAGATGTCCATAAGCAGGCCGAACCTGCCTCATGGTCATCAACATGGGATGAACTGACGGTTGTTGCGGTGACATTTCCGCTCCATAGCATCTGCATCTCATGTGCGATCCGCTGATGTAGCAGTGGAACAGCGGCCGCCAAGTAAGGCTGTTACGCCAGGAAGACATCACTGCTGGGTGTACACAAGCATCTTGCATCGACATGAAGAATGAGAGGAAGGTACGGAAGGCTATGCGCATGAAGATGAAGTGTGATCTGGTCAGGACTCGGAAGCGGCGGGTTCTCCGGGCGAAGCTCGGCAGCCAGGGATCAGGCACGCACTTCAGGGACTTTGAGCTACCCTCATGGTTGATGGCCCGATATCTTATCGAATAGCCGAACCCTATCCTCCATGCATCGGCATCCGTCTGGTCCATTGTATTTGTCGACGCGCGGAGCCGTCCCAATTATTGACATTGCCAGAGTTACAGGTGGGTGGCTCCTGGTGTTTCGAATGACGTGGGTGGATCGAGACCTACATCGTAGGGGTCTGTGTGGGGCGCACCTGGGTGATCAAGATGTGCCAGATCACGGCACAGCATCAGGCACGGCGACCGTAAGTAGTAGCCATGTTCAGTCCACAAAGCCATATCTCCCTGACTCCTGCGACGCCGAAGTCGGGGCCTCTCCGCCCCATGTGCAGAAACATGAAGATACATAGCATGAAAGAAGGAACACTGAGGAAGCGTCGCATTCTACAAAGTCGTCAATTGCTAAGTGGCGATGAGATCATGTCTTGGTGGCCTATTCCGCGACGTCTTTCAGCCAGCCCTGGGCCGCGTCCTGTCATCAGCTGCAGCTCGTGTCGATGTGACTCACCCCTTTGTGAGCCAAGTCCTTGATCTTGACCTTCAACCACCCCCGGGGGCCACTCCCGAGTATCTCAACGATGTCACCCTTCGAGACGTACAGGTAGCCTGAGATCTCATGGCAGTGCGTCACGAAGCATTCCTTGGAATGGACGGTACAGGATGTCTGGGCGAACTTGGGAGGCGTGAACCAGGAACGCGGGGAGAGTGAACCTCTACCGCCCGACCTGGCCAAGAGAGGCAAGAGCAGAGCTGTCATCAGAACCGCCGCAGCGAGCAGGCCGTAGACGTTGCCAAGGTCGAAGTGCCAAGCTGCGCGAGCATTGGGAGCAGCTGCTTCGTGGTTGACATGCCGAGGCTGTGGGTGGATGATGACGGGGACCTGGCTGGCGAGCGCACTGCCGCGGCGGATGACGACGGGGGCGGCAGGTGCGGCGGGCGGCGCGGCGGGCACGGCGGGAGCAGCAGGAACCAAGGAGGTGGGAGGGGCGGCCGGAACGGCGGAGATGACCGGGGTAGTTGGCGTGGTCGGGGTGGCCGGGGTACCTTGAGGCGCGGGCTGTACGTGTGCGGACATCTGGGCGAACTGCTGTGCGAGCTGTGGAGTACTGTTCGGGTTCTGGTACGGAAGAGTGACCTTCCAACAGTGCCTGAAGCGGGCGTGGTTCTTCAGTTCTTCTTCCGTGTAGCTCACCGCCCTCAAAGACTCGAGGTCTTCGAAGATGACCTTGCCAAACCCATGCATGTAGTGAGTGACGGCACCGTCGCGCAGTGACGTGAGGTCCTTCGTCGCCGCCCCGTCCGTGAAGAAGGAGCGAACATCTTCGGATGTGATCCGTCCATGGCCCACTGCCCCGTGAAACGCCTGCTGGAAGGCCTTGTGCAGGCGGGCACCGTCGAGCTGCTTGGCGTAGTACGTGGTGATGGAGGACAGAGAGGCGCGGACGTCACCCAAGAAACCGAGAAGCTTAGACAGCTCATCCTCATTGATGGCCTCGGCCTTGTTCTTGAAGTGGTGGAGAATCTTCTGCTTGATGGCCTCGGTCTTGATCGAGATGTTGCTCTTGAGAATGAGCGCCAGCAAAGCTAGCGCGTTATGAGTACAATCCTCAGCCACGCCGATGTTCAGCGCATCCTCCTCCAGCTTGTGCAGACGGGCTTCGACCCTTCCCAGGGAGAGCTTGACGACGGTTGCGACGGCGCTTCCGAAGTGCGCCCCTAAGGCAGTGATCTCGACAGTGTCCTCCCAGCCCTCAGCGGTGTCAGGTGCATAGCGCCGGGCCCTCCCCAACGGCTTCCAAAGGTTGAGCAGCTCCTTGAGGAACAACCTGGCTGGTTTGTTCCCCGAGCCTTCCTGCTTCGGGCGGCAGATCCACACTCGGAACCAGAGAACCAGGCGACCGCACAGCCTGTCGAAGTTCCACTCGGTGTCCATCTGCCTCGCGTCCTTCATCAGAGTCTTGAGGCAGCCCTCAATCCTGCCCTCCAAGGGGCCGACGAACTTGCTGGCAATCAGGTCGTTCACAATCGCTCTTCCTGTCGACTCCAGCTGAAGAAGCTTCTCACAGGACCTGTGGTCACGGAGCACGCAGCAACTCAGGTACAGCATAGTGGGTCCCTGGATCTTCTTCAGGCAGAAGGCTCTGTCGTCCTCGTATCCGGCGGGACTGGCGAAACCGGCGTTTCCCCAGTTGTGGGCTGGGAAGACCTCGATGTCACACTTCTTGTAGGGCGCATAGATATCGAGCGCCTGACAGTCAAGGAAGCCTGGCTCCGAGACCATGACACCCACGGTGTGGGTGAGCGGAGGGCCGCGCCCACTGTCAGAGCAGCCGGTTGGGCGCACGAGATAGGACAACCATTCCGAAACAATGCCTGCCGGCCCCGTTGAGCCTCTGTGGTTCTTGAGCTCCAGAACCGTACCAGGAATCCCCGACTTTTCAGGACCAGGACCGAACACCCTCTTGCTGTACCACAAAAAGGTTGAGCAGGTCGGAAAAAGCGCCCAGGAGATGAACCTCGTGCAGAACTTGGTGCCGAAGAGGCCCTTCCTGGACAGATACTTCGCCCAAGAAGCCTGCATCTTCTCCTCCATGACCACCTCCTCCAAACGGTTCTTGATCCACTGCAGAGCTTTGACGGAGTCACAGCGGACGTCGTGAGGCCAATTGCCCTCATGCAGGTAGCACTCTGCAAGGGGGAGGGGTGGTGCCGAGGTAGTCCCGTTGCAGTTGACGCTCGGTGTGCATTGGCATGTGTTGTTATCCGTCTTCCCTGACTCTTCGTAAAGCTCGATATCCTTCAGAAGTTTCTCCGCCGAGAGGCTCTTGAGGTAGTCCTCCGGCTTGTCGACGCAGGAGCGGCACGGCGCCAAGCCCTCGAGCCAGGACACAAGGCTATCTGTTGTCAGTGATGATGCATTTCTCCAACTTCACGTGCCTCCAATGGAGAACCAGGGAAAGTGAGGATGAACAATCGAATGATTGGGTGGTGCACGACGAGTGTCTCCCATTGTATTGCCGCCAGTCGTGGTGGTGTGATGAGGCAGTTGAACTGCGTGAGGAGATGTCGAGAAAGGAGTGTGTGAACAACAGGCTTGTGGAGGTTGGCCGTCACCCCCAGAACGCACGAGCCCAAATGGTTGGTACCAAGCATGAGTAGTCACCATGGATACGGTGGCGATGCACTTCAGTCTGATCAACAGGGGAAATTCCCAAAATGCGCCCGAGCGCCACGCACATCACGAGCAGCGCATTGTGATCAATGCGTGGTCTGGGCCTTGTCATGTCCAAGGCGCCCTCAGTGCATGCATCGAAACGCTTGGTTCCACCCGCACGTGTGGTCGGTCGCTCACCACCGGGGCATCGCAACGGTCGCGAACAACAGTTGCATGGTCTGCTCGGGCTCGGCAGCTGACAGGCAACAACGAGTCTGTTTGGGCCAATGTCTTTGTATCAAGGCTAGCAAACAAAGTGCATGTCCACATGGCATATGCACTCCAACAGCAGATGAACACCAATAGAGTCAGAATTGTGGGTTGAACTGCTGGGTGGGGCACGACCCATGGAAGTCGTGATTGGACTGCACACGAGGCAGCTCGTCCACGGCAGGAGACGCAAGAGGCAAGCACAACGGCTCCAAGAGACGCTTCAGGACCAGCTGATGTTAGCACTCACTGTGATTGCGAGACTCACCCCGACGTCGCCTGCCTTTGTCGCAACCCTGTAGGAGCTCTCCGAATCCCCAGTGAGGATGTACACTCTCTCCCCAGCACGGAGGTGCAGGTCGGGTCCAGCATCGACGCCCTGCAAGATGCGGCCTATGCCCTCGGTGGCATTCAGGATGTCCGGTGGGAGAGATGCGGGTGCCGCCTGCGTGCTGCGAATAAAGTTGCGGGAGAGGATGACGGCGGCGCCTAGCGAAATGGCGCACACAATGACGAGACGAAAGACAGAGGAAGGTGTGAAAGCACTCCCTCGGCTGGCGGCGCTGGTGGTGCGAAAATTGGCCTCGTCGCTGGGTATGCCGAGCAGCGCGCGGCGCTTGCGGTCAGTTTCGGCGTGGAGTGAGTCGGACCACTCCAGCGGGCCCTCACCGTCGTCCTGGAGTCGGCCGTCTGTGAGGGCGACGAGGAAGGCACGGTAGAAGGAGTGCCGGGTCAAGTCTGAGACCTGGGTGTCGACGCCGAGTTTACGCAGGGCCTCATGATGAAGTTGATCGAGCTCGTCCAAGGTCTTTGTCTCAGCATTGTGCAGGGCCTCCACTAGATACCTCCGCAAGTCATTCCTTGCCGCCTTAGACATCAGGGCAGAGTTGCACTGCTCCTCAACGCCGTTGACGAGGTTCGCAACCCTTCCCTCCACTTGATCTGAAATGTCGTCGCCCTTGAAGGGCGGGATCCCAGACATGTGCAGTGCCCTAACGACTCCGCAAGCACTGCCGTGGAAGATACCGCTCCGTACGGCCGAGGCGCCCTCACGTTCGTTCGGGGATAGTGACTCGGGTGACAGGCTCTTGTGATCGTCCTCGGACGGCAGGAGTATCTCGGCCTCGCGGTAAAGAAGCAGCGGAGTGGTGGACTGTGAAAAGGCGGACCCTCCGCCCTCTCGTGTGATCCACGCCTTGAGAAGCAGCGACAGTTTCGGAACAGGTGGAGGCTCGCCAAAGTAGTACTCGGTGCACTTGAGCCAATGGGCGACAATGGCCCTTGCGTCGCGCGCTCGCATCATCCAACCCAGGCCATTCTCAGCCATATCTTGCAGCACAACCATGCCTGTCACTTCCATGTCGAGCAGCTTGTGAACGGAGCTCTCCGCCCTGAGAAGTATGCAAGCGATGCAGAGCACAGTGGCGCCGTTCAGGGAGCGGAGCATGATCGAGCCGTTGGAGAGTGTGACATCACTGCAGTCTGCTGCGGAAGTGGAGCCGAAGGCGGGAAGCAGGCCGTTCGCGATCGTCACCTCGATGCCGCACTTGAAGATACCGTAGACATCCATGGCCACCTCGTCGGTGAACTCTCGGTGGCCGACCATGACCCCGACAGCGTGGGTGAGGGGAGGGAAGCGCGTCAACTCCAGCGGTTCCTGGCGGTTGAGATACTGATGCCACCTCTCGCGGGTTGGTACCGAAAGGCGAGCAAGTTCGGGCTTCAGGTCGGGACAGGACTTGAGGTTCATGACAAGACCAATCTCGTTGAACGGTCCAAACACGGTGTTGGTGTTCCCGCTGGCGGGAGGGAAGGTCGCCGCTGCCGCTTTTGGAGGAAGACATCTCAGCGTCTCACCCTCGATCAGCCGCCGCAAGACCCAGTCCACAGCCTCTTCGCTCTGCCGGAGGTCGAAGGGCCAGTCGAATTGTTCGGAGAGTGTGCATGAACCCCTGGGAAGCGAGACGCCCGACCAGTCTGGCAAGGCAGCGACATTAGGCAGAGCGAAGAATGGCAACACGCTTGCATCCACGTCCTCCTCGTCTCGCTGATGCTTGGAAGACGACTCGAGGTAACGCTGCAGCCATTCAAACAATGCACAGTAATCGAATGCTTGATCATTGAGTTGGCGAATTTGACGGTTCAGGTCGCGCATACCAGCAGGCAGTGACCCTAGTTCAGTCAGCACACCGCCCGCCAACGTGACAGGACACAATGGAACTCACGGGAGACGTGGGACCAAGGAGTCCGAGACATTGCGATTGCGACCGAGGAGTCGATGGTGCAGACGGCGCCTTTTGAGGACGGAGTGGGGTGCTGTTGACAGCGGTGGTTGGCTCGAGAATCATGGGTGAGTGGTGGGAAGCAAACACGTTGGAACGCGAATGAAAGCCTTCCTCGCAGTGCACAACGGAGCTCACCATATTCAACCCCCACCATTCAGCACCAGCAGCGATCACAGCGCTACCGGTTTGATCCCCTGATCGCCAGGGCTGTTGTTTAGGCTCCTCCCCAACCGCCGCAAGGTGAAACACCCTTGTTTGTGCGGGCTCTCCGCCGATCAGGACCTTCGTAGAGCCAGCAGAAGAGCACACACTCTCGCCACCCTCAGTGCGTGGAGGCCCTTTGCGCAACCGGCTCAGTTTAGGTCTGGCTCACCATATGTTGCATTCAAGACCGAAGCATGGCGATATGGCGAAGTGAGTGCATATCTCATTCTATGTGTCGGTCTCAGGGAGCGGGGGAGTAGCGTCGAGCGCCGGGGCTGTCAGCGGGCGCAGGGAGCGCAGGGCACGCAGGCTTTGCAGGGACGTTCGGTCTAGGGCGCAGTCTACAGGTGTTCTTGTCGGCGTGCCGTCTGGGCCGCGACCCTCAGGCCGCTAATGCCAATGAGGTCCTTCGTGACTGGCGGACGCCGGAATTGCCGGAACTGTTCCGGGCTCAAGGCGGGCTCGCTGCCCTGATTGTGCCATATCAACTGCCCCTTGGCTCAGGATGGCAGGCTGGAGTCATGGAACTCTTGACTTGGTCTAATCGTGTAGCCAAGGCCAAGGCTCAATCTGCACAGGGGAATAGCATTGAGGGGGGGACACATACATGCATAGCCTGCCGCGTAATGCGAATCCGAGTATGGTTACACCGAGTGGTCTGATGGTGGTTCGGGATGTCGAGTGTCCAAGGGGAAAACGGGCTCTGCCCATATGCCGTGTGTTCACAGCATGTCAAGGCCCCCAGCATGGATGAACTGGCGTCAGCTGATGCACAGGAAAGTCGCACTCACGTCAATCCGGCCGTCGATGTCAAGAATGCTGTAGAACCCCGCAAGGTTTAAGGGAACTATGCACACCACACTGCCGGGAGGGTGGGAGTACAATCCGCCGGGGAAGGACTGGCGCACCCGACCGGCAGGCAAGGGCAAGGAATGATCAGAAAGTGAGGATTTGTAGAACGTGGCGAATTCTGGGGTGGCTGTGGGGTGCCCCCCGCTAGCGAACCAGAGCATGAGGAGGAGAATGACGACAAGGAAGAGGATCATGAGACTCTTGGGGCCTGGTCTGATCCGGCCTTGGAAGTTGCGCCTTGTGTTTCCCGTTGCCGAGGAGTCCGTCGTGCGCTGCTTGTGATCAGACGCCGCCGCCCGACTAGGCCTCGCATCTTGGTGGGAGACGGAGTGCCTCTCACTGGAACTCTCACTGGCTTTCGGGTCAAGCGCTGTATTCTCCTTCCTCTCAACGCGCGTTGGCAGCTGTGCGACGCTGCGCGCATAGACCTGCCTCAACAGCTGTTCCATCATCGGCCTCGATCGCTCGGGGTAGTTGATCGTGGAAGGGTGAGCATCCGCTTTGACTCGCAAGACCGGCGCAGGTGGGCCGAACGTCGAGGGTGTATCGTACATAAGAGAAGGCTTTCGAGACGGCGAGTAGATTGAGGAAGAGGGGGTTGTTGGCGCCGACGAGTATCCAGAGACCATAGACCATCTGTTTGACTGGGACAGGTCCTCCGGTGTGCTAGGTCGGGTGAACGCTGTGTCAGGTGAAGACCTCGGCTGTTCCAGCTGCGTTCTGTGCTCGAGGCCGGGCTGCTGCCAAATGTCCTGGTCTACAGCCAGGTCGTGACTGGTCAGACTTGGATGCGGATGGGCTGGTGACGGGGGCTGCCAGCAATCCCGAAAGCGGGGGCGCTCTCTGAGGTCCTGCTCAGAGTAGACACAGCGGTTGAGGGTAGCCATGTCACGGAACATCTCCCTCGCAAACCCTCGGTTGTGGCGTTGGACGCGGCCGTCACGGAGCTTAGTGCGCTCCACAAGCTTCACAACAGTGATCGACCGTTCTGTTCCGAAGAACGTATGCAAAGTTGCAGCTGGAACGTGGATTGCGTTTGAGACAACGGCACCGAACGCCCTCTGAGCGGCTTGGAGAAGATGATCGGTGTCGACTTGGCTGCAGTAGGATGCCGCAATCGACAGCAGGCTCCCCCGGACCTGCTTCAGGAAGTCGCACAGCTCCAGGAGATCCCCGTGACTCCAGCTCGGGACGTAGATGCCCTCCAGAAACCCCCATTCCCCTCCTTCCGGGTCGATCTTGGCGCCTGTTTCAGTCACTGCCCCCAAGATTCCGCGGCCGATCTCGGACCAGTCCTGGCTCAAATCGGTATGCAACGAACGAGAGTCGGTCTCCGCATTGCGCTCCTCCATACCCTTCAACGACACCAGTACCACGGTTCCGAGAGCGGTGCCGTAGAGAACGCCCGTAGTGGCCACGTCGGCCCCGTCTTCCCAGCCCTCTTCTGTGCTCGGCGCAAACAGCCTGGGCACGAGCTCCAACTCCTCACGCCTTGAGAGGCTGATGAATGTTGCCAGGAGGTCCTTCAGGGCTAAAGTGCTGTGAAGAGGGAAGTCCTTGAAGCGCGACAGTCTAATGTTGGCGGTGAACAGAAGCAAAAGGTTTCCGGACAAGTTGTGGACGGTCCACTCCGTGTCCACATTCATCGCGGTTGTCACCAGAGGAAGGAGACAGTCTTCAAGTCTGCCTGCCAACATGTCGATGTACTTGTTGTGGAGGAAGTCCCACAGAATGGTGGCCCCAGTCTCCTTCATTTGAAGAAGCTTCTTGCACGCCTTCTGGTCATTGATGACGAAGCAGCCGAGATAGAGCACTGTGACACCGTGAATATCGGTCAAGCGATGTGCTCTCTCCTTTGAGCGAGCGAAGTCTCCCCAGGACATATCTGCCTCGCTGTGAATCTCCACCTCGCAATTCAAACAGCCCTCAAACAGGGCGAGGGCATCTGAGTCTCCGAAGCTGGGCTCCAGGACCATGGTCCCGATCGCGGCGGTCAAAGGTGGGCCGCGGTTGAGCTCGATGGGGCGAGATGGATAGCGGTCGAGGTAGGCCATCCATCTCTCTGCCGCTGGCTGCATCGGGGGTGCCAGCTCCGCCCACTTCAGAACCAATATGAGTCCGTCGGTCTGTTTGGAGTCAAGCTGGCAGGGCCCGAAAGTAATGTCGCTCATTGTCTGCGCGACCAGTGGGCTGCGTCGACGTGGGAACTGCGCCCAGGGCGTAAACGACGTGTTCGCCTTGGCCCACAGCTTGCCCTGTACGTCGAAAAAGCTCATGTATCTTTTCCAGGACTTTCGCATAGTCTGCTCGATATGCTGCTCTTGCAAACGGTTCTTGATCCACTGCACCGCCTCTGTGGAGGGAGTGTCGATGTCGAAGTGCCAGCTCTTATGCTTATTCAGTCGACAGGTCACCGGGGGGAGAGGAGGCGGAGCGCTTCCGCCGAGGCTTTTGCGCCTCATTCCGCACTGACAGGTGGGCACTGCCGTTCGACCGTCCAGCTCGTACTGCTGAATGATTTCGATAAGTTGGGGGATCGATTTGCTCAGCAGGGAGCGGAGGTAGGTCCCGAGAGTTTGACACGAGCGGCAGGGCACAAAGCCTTCGAGCCATATTACCAACTCGTCTGCCATCAGCTGGGCCTTGAAGTCCTCAAGATAAGGGAACATACCGCCAATATGAGCCCATGGAAAGTCAGGAGCGGTAATGGAGTGAGGGGCTCTTGCCAATGGACGCTTGAATGTCTCCATCATGCCCGTGGCTTGTTCGGATGCAGGAGTGACGGATTATGTGGAACCAGTTGCGTGCGCAATCGAGTTGTAGAAGGGGTGGACGACTCGGCTCAGGTGTCAGGGCAAATCCTGCATGCACAAATGCAAAGTCCACACAGCCCGCCTCCTCGGATCAGGACGAACCGTGCGACATACCTTGACAACCCCGAGAGAGGGCTGGCCCGGCCTTGGGCGCGGGGGCGTTCAGCGCCTTCCCCGCGCCTCCATTGATCAGCTCGGGGAATAACTGCTGAGAATTTCAGTCGACCTATTCCTGCTCTGCTACGATGCTTTGATTCATTCGACATCTGCCGATGGCCCTCTGCAGAGGAATGGGCAAAGTTTGGTTCCGGCAAGATTTCAGGGACCTGTCGGACGAATCAAGGGTTGGATTCAGGGTCCCCGATAAGATATGACACTTTTAGCTTTGCCCTCGGCTTCTTGGTGCGATTCGCACGTCGAGCGAGTCAAGGTGCCGTAGTCATTGACGAAATGTAACAAGAATCGCCGTGCACTGAATGCCTGACATACGAGAAGTCTCGGCTTCTAGGCTCTCCGCTGCGCTGTTACGACAGATCCAGTTGTAACGTTCAGGTCAGCGCCCTTCGCAGTGGCGTTGGCGTCGATCCGCTCCCTCACCCAACCACACCCGCTCAACTCGGACAACAGCCTGAGTGTGCGCTGAGACGTGATGTGCGTCAAAAAGCTGACCTCTGGCGGGGTCGAACCGCCGGCCTTATGCGTATCACTGCGAGTGTTAAGCATACGCTCTAACCAACTGAGCTAAGTGGCCGGAGCTGGATGTCTCGGGCGCAAAGCCCAGGCACGGGGTCGGGAGCACGGGCGCAGCCTTGCTGAGCAAAGTCTGAAGCGGGAAGGATGAGAGCGCATTGTGTTGAGAACGAACACTCGTGGGAGAAGAGTGCGAGCAACTCGCTGTCGCTCTCGTTGACCTCATTTGCGCGGTCGAGTATCTAAGGGGAGGTTGTGAACTCCGCGCTCCCCGTCAGCTGTCATCTACGCGGCTGAAGAGTGTTTAAACCTCGTCGTCAGGGGCGGCGACGCCCCCGCCGATCCGCCGAGCTGCGCCCGAAACAGCATCGCCAGTTCCTGTTCGTATAACGGCTAGTATGCTCGCTTGTCATGACAGACCGCGGGAGATCGGAGTTCGATTCACCGACAGGAAGCACGAACGCGCCTCCTGCAGCAGAGAAGTTGCAGGCGGCTCGCTTTTTCGAATGCGGAGGCTGAGCGTGCACGGTGGAAGTGAAATGCGGCTCGTTCCGACTGTCTTGTGGAGACTCCTGGAGAGCGTGACCGTCGTCTGTCACGTTTTCGTACTGCATCAGAACCATCGCTCGCTTCCATTCCATAGTCCATCTGCCACTCACCCGCGATCGAAGGCTATCTGCTCTGATCGATTGCTGCGTCTGCAGTCCTTCCTTGGCTCACCCAACTTGTATTCAGGCTGACAGCAGGGACAGGCCTGTTGAGCGAACGAGACTCTGACAGAGGCAGACCCATCTGGAACACTGAGCACATGCATTGCCCGTAGTTGGGGCCTGCTCAATTTACTTCTGTATTCTATTGTCTGCTGACTGCTGCTCCCGCACCTTGCTTCCTGGAGTTAAGCGTCCCAGCCTCCCGCTTGCGGGCCGCGTCGAGTAAAGCTAACACTGTTGCCATTGCCTGCTTTGACCGATTCCTCTACCCCCTCAGTCACTACATTACACGCCTTTCTCCCAAGGCTCGACATCAGTTCTGTCCACACTGTTTTCCTTGCCTTGGAGGCCTTTACAACGCTCCGCCCACACCCCTCTCGGCTTAGCACCATGTCGCTCGCGGCTTTCAACACCAGCGAGCAGCGACGATTGATTCACAAGTTGTCGCACGGCGCCGGGCCACCCGAATGGCCATGGTACTTCGTGTCCGGTAAGCTCCATGCACGCTGGGTGTTAAGAGGTTGCTGACCGGCAGAACCGTTCTTTGAGTGGCTGCACCGTGTGGACCCATGCCCCAGCAAGTGCTTGCTTTCCGGGCTGTACGACTTCAATGTTAAGAAAGGAATCCGATTCGTCTTCGACGTCTTCAAGACCATCATTCCTTATTCAACACGGACAAGGGGCATGGAATGCCTATGTCCTGAGCCGCAGCACGTGCAATACCCTTTCGATATCCGAAGTGTGGAGGAACCACCACATAAGGTTGTGGGTAAGCTACTGCCAGACTATGAGGGCGTTTTCGACTTTCATGGCGGAACAGAAGTCGTTGACTGGGTTAGGACGCGCTTGCTGGAGCATCTCCGCCAGACCAGCTGGGTTTCTCCGTGGGCCGAGTTCCCGGAACGTCCACTGAAGCCGGTGAGGTTTCCCCGGTCACTGGAATCCACTGCTCCCGATGTCTTTGACTCCAGAAATCGCCGCTCCCGTGAAAGGCTCGGGGCTGCCCTTGACGCCCCATGGCTCAAGCTCGTCCGCTGTAAGGAGCCGAAGCGCAAATACTGGACCCCGTTGGCTGCTCGCTGGCTGCCTTTCCTCTGCCGCGGACTCGTTGAGGACCGTGGCTGGAGACGCTTCCCGCCTCTGAGTGCCGCTGTTTATTCAATCATCGTGGACATTGAGGGCTCGACGGACAACCTGCTCTTCGAGCTCTTTTCAGATTTTGAGGACTGTGATGTTGAAATTCTGGTGAAAACAACCGGAAACGGATCTGATTCTTTCCGAACACACAAGGTCTTAGGAATTAATGGTCTGACAGTCGTGTTTCTGGCATACCCAGAGATCGGGGACGCGCTGCTGGGGGACTGGAACGTTGGAAGGGTTATTCTGAAGGATATCTTGGTGCGCCCCACTGGTAACTTGCTTAATGAGGATCGGCCGTCCGAGTTTCGAGATGGCGGCACTATCTTGCGGGCAGTCATTCGCCTGTTCATGACTGCTTCAGAACCCCGCAGCCCCTTCTCCATACAAGAGCTATGCCGCCGCGTATTGCTCTTGTTACAGGCATGGACATGCCGGTCTCGAGCACAACTTCTTCTCAAGCAAGAGCCATTGCCCCTGTTCGACGTTTTACGGGACATGTTCCTGCTGGTGCTCCCCTCCGAATACCCATACGGGCTCCCGCACCGCATTGATCTTGAATACGGAAGCTGGATGTACCTCGGCCCACGCGACCATGAGTGCAGCCTTTTCGGGATCTTCCATGGATGTGCGGTTGGTACGGTGGTGGGGATGGCGATGGATCGCATAGAGGAGCGGGAACACAGAAGCGTCAAGACAAGCGACCGTGTTGCTCTCGCCACGGAGTGGATCTGCAATCTCATCGGCCCGGCTACCGCTGCCTTGTCTTCTAGCGGGAGCTCTCCGGTAACCGAGGAGACGCGCGCCGCCCTCAGGCGATTCTTCCAACGACGACTTCGCCGAGCCAACGAAGCCGACGTGGAGAGTTTGAAGCACCTGCTGGAGCTCGTCAAGGCGAATCTGCTCTCCATCACCAGCTCATACGATAGCGTTGTGGACGGGAAGCACATGTACGCCCACTTCTGCCAAGCCTTTGTTGTCGCGATCACGAAAGGCGAGGAACTCAATCGAGGGGGGTTAGTCCAATGGTTTGACCGGTACGAGCGGACCGACGGACTGCTGTCTGTAGCACCGGTGCAGGATATGCCTACTGCATACAGATACATTGGGCGACTCATGCACGACGCTTCGACTTTCGAAGTCGTCAATTATCCCTCGCGGCATATCCAGGCTCTGATCCTGGATGTGGAGCGGGACCATGCCCGGGTGTTGGCTTGGGGCGCCTATCGCTCAGTCCTCCTTGACCTCCTGTCAAAGTCACGATCTACCTCGACCGGTGTATTGATACCTCGAGGTAGGACTCAGCATTCGGCTTGCGCGGGCCAGGTACAACGACGAGGTCAAGCCTCGGCCCGGCTGCTTCTGGAAAAGCCACCGAACACTTCGCAATCCTCATCCAAGATGGTGGAAATCACAGATAAGACGGAAGAGACAACCCCGGCGAGCTCGACAGACGCAAACAACAGCACCCTGGCCACCGCTCGAGTCAGCGCGGCTCGCGTCTTGAAGGACTTCCAGGCCAGCTCGGTCCTCGAAGTCAAAGAAGGCGACATCGTCTTCATCGTCGACTCGCCGTTTGAGGGCTGGTACGCCATCAAGCATTCAGATGGTCGCACGGGGGTGAGTCTTGGCACGGCAGCCAGTCACTGATAGCAGAACATCCCGAAGGACCATGTTCGCCCGTTCGCCTAAGCTCCTCTATCGCTAGCCGGTGGATGATAGAGCTTGGTTGGACCAGCGACTCGACCCTTGTGCCATAGCATCTCTAGTCTTCACCTGCGCTGCCCGATGCCTTCCCGACTTTCTATTACTTCCGCAAGGGGTAAGAACTGTGTGCAACACTCTCCTTTTGTTCAGTATTAGTTTCTGCACTCTTTGTGGATGCCCTGCATAGGCCCACGCAGCGTCAGGTTCCTCCGTGCGTAGCGACTGTCTGAGACTGCTCTGCAGCGATCGCAGCAAGGCAAGCGTATTCGAGGCGTCGGTTCTTTGTGCGGTTACATGAACGCAAAACACTTTTGGCGCCCGCGCCTCCCTTAGTTTGCGTGCAGCCGCTGGTGAGCTTGCGGGTGATTGTCTCGCTCGTCTCGGTTCGTCTCGGCTCGCCTGGATCCGGGCCGCAGCGGCGGTCAGGGTTGGGGGATAGCAGTTCGGGTGGCGCTGTCACAACATGGCATCGTCAGGGTCTGATCGCCGAGTCCCCCATCCGCCCTGAGATGGACTGTGCGCCTTCCAGTCCACAACCGTCTGCTGCTCCCCAAAGCCTATCACCAGTTCTATGTAGAGATGCATTTGTGACAGTTCATAGGAACAGGGGGCAAGGAGGAGGATCAGAGACGATGTCAGGTCCGTGGCAAACTGACATCATACGACGCATGCTGTCTGATGGATGACGCCGCGATTTGTCGTCTGTACTTCGGAGCCTTCCCCAGAACGCCGCATTCGCACGCTTTCCACGTCCACTCGAACCTAGCTCAGCAGCGACTTCGGCGGCAACTGTCTTCGGCCCATTCAACGGTTATGGACTCAAGGTGGACCTCTGCAGCTGTGAAAAGCTCGCCCCAGAGGTTGCTCGGCTGTCGGTGGCTCGCCGCTCCAAATGGCTCCACTACATTTTCCGACAGAGAGGCCCTCTTCCTGTCAATGACTTTCCGCCACTAAGTCATGTTGTCGGCACCATGGTAGAGCATCGCGAGTTCACCGACGAGGTGGCCATGGACGTCTACGGTGTGTTTGGCGAGTGTGATGTCCTCGTTGGAACCGCGCCGGCTATCGATGGCGAAGAGTCGGCCTCGACCTCCGATGGGAGTGGTGCCGTCAGGCTCAGTGCCCTAAACGGTACCACCGTGCTCTTCATGGCTTGCTTGCTGCTGCACGATGAGGAGTCTGTCCAGAAACTGCTGGATATGAAAATTACCGGCCTCATGATATTAAGGGACATGACAGATCACGGGCTGGGGTAGATGATTGAGTCGCGAAAAGCTAGAACAATCATCAGTCGCTGGGTCGATAGTGATGGGTTCCATGACTGGGGACCACAATTAACGCCCCGCCTGTCGCTCCTTCTCCAGTCCTGGCTATGGCGCCCAGTCGGTCCGCTGAGCGCAGGCGAGATCGTGACGCCGTGGCGATTGCTGGCGGACCTGAGAGCCCTTAAACCCAGCGACCATCAGCTCAGTGTTCGCACTGGAGGGGCAGCACAGAAATCCGCCCGCAGTGGCCTATTCCATGGGGCAGCTGCTGGCTCTGCTGCTGCTCTCTACATCGAATCCGCAGCGTCCCCGCCGAATGACCCCAGTCCCAGCTCCTCCAACGACCCCGGCGCCGCAAAGGCACGGGCTGTCAAATGGATTCAAGGTCTCGTGAGAAGGGCTGGGGTTTTCGGCGGCTCCGCGATGTTTGCAAGGCATACAGTTGATGCACTTAAAGCGCATCTCCAGCAGGAACTGGCAGGGCTCTCGGAAGCTGGGCTCGACAAGCTGGAGGAGCTGGACAATTCCGTGGCCCAAAGCGTCGACGACTTCGGAGTTTCCGTGCGGGGTTTCGACAAACATACCTTCCTGGAGAACTATTACCGGGCCTTCCTCGTTGCCGTGACTGGTGGGCGCATCCAAGTCGAGGAGACGGGAGCCCTTACGTGGCATGCTGTTCCGTACGCGACTGAGGTGCTACAAGGCTACCTTCAAAGCATGCCGCTACCGGGTCCTGTCAACGAGACCCCAGGACCGACTGGCTAGATGCACTGGGCTGTCGTGATCAGTGCCTTGTGTGTCGCCGTGTCCGGTGTCCTCCTTTGGCCGTCCGGTCAGTCTTTTTATAAGGCGCAGCCCTTCCTTCCGCAAGCCCTTGGCAGCGACGGCGCCCGTGTAGGCCTTGGAGTGGTGCAGCGTGGCTTCAAGGCAGGGGAGGCGATGCATGTGAAGGAAGGGGAGCAGGTGTACATTCTCAAGGCCACGTTCCACGACTGGTACAAGGTGGAGAACGTGAACGGTGATGTCGGGGTGAGTACCATGCTCAGGAAGTAGCTGACAGTAGCTTGTTCCCATGCACTACATAGACAAGGTCCAGCATCTGAACTGAGGTGCGCGTTAATCTCATATGGCGAACCACAGCCACCGCCTAATCCCATATCAGCTCTCTTTGTCGCGGAGTAGCAGTCGCAATGTTCGAACTAGGTGGCCGTAAAAGCTAGCGCTTCGCTGTAGCATGCTAGCTGCGGACCCTGTAGCCATCAGCAGAAGCGTGCACAATGGGGCGCGTGCTGGCGTTCCTCGGCAGGCACAATTTGCGGCGCAAGGGAAACGAAGCCCATAATGTGCTCCCCCGTGCGTCCACAGGGGCGTTGTTTCCGAATGTCACACCCAAGGCCCATGGGGTAGAAGGATGGTCCATCAAACACGCGGCACTACTGCGGTCAATACGGTCGTAGGTTCCGCCGCTGGGCTCAACACGCCTGACACAGCTCCAAGGTACCCACCCACTGGTGGCTGGGCTGTTTTCTTTTCCCGTCAGTTCCTTTCCTTCTCTGTCAACCGCAATCTGATCCATATCTAGCAGACCATGACGGCAGTTGCGACCGCGGAGGCAGAGCCTCTTTGCTATTACGTCTCAAGTTAGGGCGACCGAATCCTAGCCGCGCTTACATTCTCAGGCAATGTGGCCGCCAGCGTCCGCGAAATTGATCGCCAGCTCAAGATCAGGGACCACTCCTACAAACTATCTCTTTCGAGGTTGCTCCTGCCCCATCTCGATCCTCTGGGACACCCAGAGCGACTGGCCTTGCCGGACGAAAAGGACCTTCAGGCCGACCTTCCGTCACCGGACCAGCTAGAAACTTTGCAAATCAACCTGCCGGTGGCCACCTGCCTGCTTACCGCCGCTTACAAGTGGCCGTTTGACCTCCATCAGAACCCTGAAGCTCTTCTATGGATCCTTCGCCGGAAGCTCGAATCGTCGACTCTGAAGGGCCTGCGCCCAGATGCAGCACTCGCCCGCTTCCCACGTCAACTCGAACCTTGTTCCAGGTCAAGTGCGACTTGCAGCAAGACTGTCTTCGGCCCTTACAACGAGACCGGGCTCATTGTTGACCTCCGACAGTGCGACCCACTTGACCCCGAGATGTCTCGGTTGTCAGTCGCTCGCCGCTCCAAGTGGCTGCATTACATCTTCCGGCAGTGCGGCCCACTCCCCATCATGCACTTCCCGCCCCTGAGCCATGTCGTTGGTACCATGGTGGAGCAGCGGGAGTTCACCGATGAGGTGGCCATGGATGTTTACGGTGTGTTCGATGACTGCAGCATCGATGTTCTTGTGCAGGGAGGCCTGCTACCAGTATTTGGCGCCGCACCGTCTGCCCGGGGTCTGGCCTTGACGACTGTGTCCGAAGGCGCTGTCAGGCTCAACTCGCTCAGTGGTGCCACTGTTCTGTTCCTGGCGTGTCTGTTGCTGCAGGTCGAAGAGCCTGTCCAGAAGCTCCTGAACATGAAGGTCACCGGCCTTGTCATCCTGAGAGACATGGCCAACCACGGCCTGGGTTGGATCATGCAGTCACAAGACGCCAAAACCATTATCAGCCGCTGGATTGGGAGCGCGGAGTTCCAGCACATGGTGCCCCCACCGACTTCTCGTGTGTCCCTGCTGCTGGAAGCGTGGATGTCACGCCCAGACGGCCCATTCAGCAGCACCGACCGAGTTACGCCAAAGCGGCTGTTTACCGATCTTGCCGAGCTTAACCCACCGGCTGCCGCGACCGACGACGCCCCCGGTTCCACCATGGCGCAGGCCGCAAGCCCCGCCCACATCAGCGGTGGTTTCTTCCACGGCGCAGCGGCCGGGTCTGCCGTGGCCTTGTTCATCAGGTCCAATGCGCCTTGGCTGAGGGACAACAGCCCTGAATCCTTCAACGACCCTGAGGCCGCGAAGGCGCAAGCAGGGAAGTGGATCCAGAACCTGGTGAGCCAGGCCAGGCAGTACAGCGGGTCGAAAGTCATCACCGACGAAACAGCAGACAAGCTCAAGGGACACCTGAATGAAAAGCTCGAGGGGTTCTCGGAGGATGCGGTGGACAAGCTGGAAGAGCTTGACAAGGACATCCGCAAGGCCGTGGGGCAGTTCGATGCCCACCTCCCAGGGTTCGACATGAAGACGTTCCTGAAGTACTTCTATCGCGCATTCCTCGTCGCCATCACTGGAGGGCACTTGCAAGATAAGGGCGCGGGGCCCTTAACCTGGAGCTCAACGTCGCTCCGAACTGAGATCCACCAAGATCGCCGCATTCTGCTTGGCATGCCGCCTTACGGACCGGCTACAATGCGGGCTCCCGAGGCTCCGAAGCCCAAGCGCTGGCTACCTCGGACTCTCCTGGTTGTCTTCGCGTGCATCCTCACCTTTGGAGCTATCCTGTGGCCCTCGCGACTGCCGTCGCTCAAGGCGCACCCTGGAATGCCTCAAGCCCTGGCTGGTAGTGACATCCGCGTCGGTCTCGGTATGGTGCAGGCCAGCTTTAGGGCGGCAAGCACTATGCATGTGAAGGAAGGAGAGCAAGTGTACATCCTTGGAGCTGAGTATGATGACTGGTACAAGATCGAGAACCTAAATGGCGATATCGGGGTGAGCACTACGGTTTGCCCTAGGCTGACAACAGCTGGTCCCCAGGCATTACGTAGTCCAAGTGCTGCATTAGATCAAGAAAATCGATGAATAGTCCCCCATGTATACCTCTACTCTTGCCGCTGTGACTGGGACTGACCGGCTGTGTCCTTGAAGCAGCGCTTCTCCGCCAACAGATCCCTCGCTGCAGCCATACGCGGTCGGCAATCGGGGAACGTCATCGGAGATCGGCGATCCAGAGGGCCAAAACATGCGCTTATCAGTCAGGGACCGTGAGACAGGAACGTGTGGACAACGCTCACGCTGTGCAACGAACCCTGGGACCCTGCAGGGGCGTCCACGGACCACCCGGCCCTCAGACTTCCAGAACTTGCCTTGCGTTGGGTGCCGTCGATGCTGTACACTTTGTCCAGGCCGTCGATCACGCGCAGCAGTACCGCGTTTATTCCCTCGAACCACAGAGGTGCACTTTGCACTAACTGTCACTGCAATACTCCGAATCCCTAAGCCGCCGCACAAGATCTCTCAAAGCGGCAACATGGACAAGCGTCAACCGTTATGCTACCCCGACTTCCCGTGGGACGCGATCAGTGGTGAGCACACAGGCGAGCGACACACGTTACTGTTCGAGCTGACCTTGAAGATGAGTTGGAGAAGTGGCTGGGGGACATGAGACCGTGCACGTGTCAGTCTTTGCACGACTACCTCCTCCAGCATCCACTTGACAAGCTCATTGAGCTCATCAAAGACTACCGCACCACAGGCACTCCGTCGAGTCGCACCTGCAAATGCACCATCCCAACTCCGCCCCCCAAATCTGATTCCGGCAATGTCGCTCCCAAAGCCGCGTGTCGACTCCACGCTGGCGGGCAGCAATCAGCGTGGCCTTTTGACATTAACTGTGCCGATTCCTCCGCAATAGAATGGGTCATCAACCGCCTGACGGAGAAAAAGGTGGAGCAAGACATGTATGAGTTCTGGGCCGGGCGGACGAAGAAGTGGTTGCGGACTCAAGATTTCAATCCCAATGCCCTCTTCCCGCGCGCGCGTGATTGCTGGGGTCTGTTCAACGATGACAAGCACGTCTTTGGGCCAAGCAAGCGCCAATCCCCCGATCCTCAGACCTCTCTTGTCCTCAAAAACTACCAGGCAAACGCTTCTGGCAAGCATGCACCCTCGAAGTGGATGTCATATCTCGTTCGCCTGCCAGGTGACTCCGCACGATGTCTCCCTGCATACCTGACTCCTGCCGTGGGCGTCATGGTCTCCGAGCCCAAGTTCAAGGACTGGGAAGCCCAGCTTTTGTTCGCCGCACTCGACACCTGCAACGTCGAGCTGCTGTCCGCCGACACCTGGGAGGATGCAACTTTCGCTGTCCCGCATGGTGTTGCCGGTAACGACCCTATTCCCCTGGAAGGAGTCAAAAGCGTCACTGTTCTGTTCCTGGCGTGCCTTGTCATCGGAGACAGCCGGTCAATGGAGAAGCTCTTGAACATGAGGAGGACCGGCTCCATTATCTTGAACGACCTGATCGCAAACGGCCTCGTCAGCCTCGTCGAGGAGAAGATGCTCGGCTGCATCCAAGCGGTCTTCAAGGCGGCTGGGGAATGCAGCACAGAGTGGAATGTGCATGAGTTATGCCTCCGCCTCGGCATGTGGTTCCGGGTTTGGACACTTAAGCCCAAGATTGCAAACCTCTGCAACCTGACCCACCCAATGCCCCTCGAGGTGCTGGTGCAGATGATCAACGGGCTATGGACTCCTGCGGGACAAGGACGCAGACAGTTCACTCCTGACACCGACAAAGGCTGGGAGGACACTGCGGAGGTGACCGCCATCGGGGTCTACCACGGAAGTGCCGTCGGAGCCGTTGTCCTGGCGGCGTTGAGGAAAATCGGCGATGGACAGAACCGCATGGACACCTACGAGAAGCGCGCCAACCTCACCCTGGAGTGGACGAGCAACGGCCTGGCCATCCTCACCGCCGTGCTCAAGACTGGTGGCGTCGCCCTCAAGTTCGATGAGTCGAAGCAGCAGCTCGTGAAGCGGCTCAACCGCAAGATCCTGAAGGCCAATCAGCAGGAGATTTTCGGTCTCCACAAGGTATTGCACCGAGTGCGAGACAATCTCAATACGGTTACCGCTTCGTATGCGTATGACGACATCCTGGACGGCGAGCGCCTCAAACAGGCCTTCAGACAGGCTTTCGTCGCCGTCGTCATGCAGGAGATCGGGATCGAGATCGCAGACGTGGCCTCATTCTTTGGGGCAGAGGCGGGCAAAGATGACCTGCCGAGTCTTCGTCACAGCCCAATTGAACACTTCAATGCAAGCTTCAGCCGCGTCATCTTCGAAGATCTTGGATCTCTCATGCTGCACTCCTACACCGCTAAAGACTTCGACACGAACCCGCGTCTCAGGGCCTGCCGCAAGACTCAGGCACCGCCCAGCGGAGACAGCGAGGTTCGAAGCGTGGTGGAGCAGCTTAAACTTCAGCAGACAGTCCAGGAATACCGGGCGAAGGAGAGAAGAGAGGCAACGGCCATCTCCGCCGGGGCGCCTACGGTTGCCGAGTCTCCGCAGGCCATCAGTACTGCAGGGAATTCTGAGACCACGGCCCACCCATCAACATTGGAAGACAAGCGCCCAATCTCGCGTCGTCTAGCAGACTGGTACTGCTCTAACCTCCAGAAGGGAAAGAGCTGGCTGGCTTGTTTGGAGAGGTGTCAATTCGAATACGTCCTCCGCTTCCTGACGTTCTCGCTCGTCATCGGCCTATCCTTGTCAATAGTTCGGAACAAGCCCATTCACTCCTTAGATCCCTCGTCCACTGCCCTCAAAGCCTCCCCCAAGATGGTTCCCGGCAGCTCGTCGCCAACGACGGTGGCCAAAGTCACGGGCGCCTATGAGTTCCGCCGCTCAATGCACGTCCTTCCGGGTGACATCGTCGAGCTCCTCGGCCAGCCCGTCGACGGCTGGTATCTGATTAAGCCTAGGTGTAGTACTACGGAAGGGGTAAGTCAACACGACAACATGGGCGTGAGTGTTGCTGATCGCAGATGATTCCCGTAGAGTCAGTCTCAGTGACCAACCAGTCGGAACTGAGCGAGTGCTAAGCCGATTTGCCGATCGCATCGGCCGACTTCGTTGGACTTTGGTTGGAGCTCTGTAGCGATAAGTAGAGAACGAGAGGCGGAGCTTATATCCGGTTACAGACATGAACGGCTCTTGTGTTTTGCTATGGTAACGTAACAGAAAGTCTCCCTAGGAGCCTTGCAGTGCTTCTCTTGTTATCAACGGCGGGTTGGCTCTACCAGCGACTCAAGCCCCCCTCAGCTTCTCAGGCTGAGCTCGGCGTCCTTTGCGCCATCCAGGGTGCCCCTAGGCCCAGGGCATGGGATGCCTAGGGCGCATCTGGGAAAGGTCCCCAGCCCGGCCCAGCTCGTCAGGGCCGGGCTGCCGCCCACACACCTCCAACCCTGACTAGATAAAGCCTAACCCTGCAGAAGACGGGTTTGAAGAGCCGATATCGTTCAGGGCCTTGATAGTTGATAAGATTATGCAACCACCTCGCAGGTCTGGAGACGTTTGCGAAGGTTGTCCATGTACGCTCCTCTCTGCATGGTCGAATGCCGCCTCGATGACAGCCCTGAAACATGGCCTTAGATTCCTTGACGCCCGCTAGGCGACTGATCTGCCCCACAGAGTGCGGAAATCATCGTTCCTAACCCCTGACGAACCGTTACGTTCGCTGCCCTGGCATCCCGCCCCACGAGGATGTCACCAGGATAGCGACTTCACACGTTGTCCCGTTCAACCACTGCTCAGCGAGCTCACTCCTTCCCACACCAACAACTCCACAAAGCCCCTCCGGTGCAAACCGCTAATCATCGCTCGCAGGCCACCGCCGCGGCCGGCCTCGACTCGTCCCACGCTCGACCGCTATCCGTTTTTGCAGCAACCACACATAGCGCGAAAATGGTCATTTCAGAAAAGGGCGACGCCAGCCAGAAGTCGGAAGACATATCGCCCCACGCGTTGTCGCAAGGGAAAGGCCCGCCTGAGTCGCCATGGTCACTCGTGTCGGGTGAGCAGCCTCTTGCTGATAAGTGCTAATTGCCAGAGTCGTTCTTCAAGTGGCTGCAAGAAGTCGATCTGTGTCCTGACAAGCGGCTTTCGAAAGGTATTCGCGACATCATCGAGGGCGGCAGCGGGGAGGACACCATTGCAAGGCTTTCCAACTACCGCGGCGGCCACTTCTTCTGCGCCTGCAGCGTCTGCCGGAAAACTCGAATCAATCCCCCGTTCCTCATCGCTCCAGAGATAGAGCCCAGCGCTTGCGGCCGACTGCTTCCCGACCATGAATGGCCCTTTGATCACCGGGGAGGAGGGATTGGCCTTGTTGACTGGGTAGCTAAGCGGCTGCAAGAGCATTACAACCATCGTCATTGGATCTCGTCCGACGCACAATTCCCCGCGGCCGGCGGTGAGACTGACAACGGCCTGCAAGTCCAGGTCCAGCGACCGATGTCGGCCGTCTTTGACCCCCGAGATCGTTCCAGCAGCCCTGAATCTAGTCCAACGGAACCATGGATCAGACTCGTGCATTGCGAGCCGCCAACGGGTAATCCGCCAACCAACCTAATGGCCAAGTGGCTCCCATATCTCTACCGTGGACCAGTTCCCGATGGTGCTTATCGTCGCTTTCCTCCGCTCAACTGCGCTCTTATGACGATGCTATCCGAGTCCGACTGGAACGAAACCGCAGCACTCCAGTTGTTCGGCACCTTCAGCAATTGTGACGTTGAGATCCTGGCGAAAAACTCGGACGGCCCGATCCTGTCATGCGGTGACGCAAGTGGAACGCCCAAGGTGAAGATTTACCCTCTGAAGGGTATCGACGGTCTTACTGTCTTGTTCCTGTCCTTGGTGGACACCACCCCTGCCATTAACCTTCTGCAGTCACCGGCTAGTGGCGCTCCGGTGCTTTCAGACATATTGCAATGGTTTGGAACCCCGATGCTTCCGGAAGACCGTCCCTCCCAATGTTCCATGAGTTCAACCACAAGTCAAGCCATCGTTCACGTGTGTCGCAGCGCCTTCCTCGCTCCCCGATCGTCTAGCCCCAGAGTCTGTCATCACGCAGCCCGGTTGATGAGGGCGTGGCTTAGCAGATACGATGTCTACTCGAAGCTGGTCCGAAGTGCAACACCGGAACGAGACGCTCTTAAGGAGCTCTGGACGCTTTTCCGTGCTCCAGTTAGGGCGATCGATCAAGGACGGTCCAGCACAGTGGGCGAAGGTCGCCATCCGACTACAATGAGCGGCTCAGAAGTTTGCCTCGGCATGAGAGGCGTTTTCTACGGGTGCAGCATTGCAGTTGTAGCTACTTTGACTTTCTTCCACGCCGATGGTGGTTACGTTCAAGCGGAACCGCCCGCTAACCTCATTGCGGATGGTTCATCTACCAATTTGCCTGCCCAGCCTCTCGGCACCGAAACCGTGGCGCTCTGCCTGTGGAATCCAAGTCATCCCAACAACATCTCATTCGACCCGACGGCAATGGTCGAGAAACGCCTCAGTTTGCTGTTGGAGGCTCTGAAAGATGATGTGGAGAGCTTGGTGGGTTGGGTTGGTGAATGGCGTAGAGGAATCGCGGAGTCTTTCGAACGAGGGGACCAAGGAGTGAGCTTTTACGGACATCTGACCCGCACAATTCTGCACCTGCTGCCCAACAACGGGTACAGGGTTCAGCTTCAGGCGTGGTTGAGGAGGCTCCAGCAAGGTGAATGCTTGGCAGTCTGGGTGACGGGTCGAAAGCCCCCCAAATCTAAAACTGTCAAGGTTGACTCAACGCAATCCCCTGTTGCAACGCAGTCTATTCCACAGTCTATTCCAATCGTTGACAGTGCTCTATCCAGAGCCCTCTCACAAGGCAAGGGTCCGCCAGCCTCTCCGTGGTTTTTTGTTTCGGGTGAGTAAGCCACTATTTTCTCAGGCGCCAACTGAAAGTGCAGAGTTCTTTTTCGATTGGCTTCAAATGATCGATACTTGCCTACAACAGCCAGTTACACCGCGGATCTTCCAAATCATCATCGGTACCTATGATCGAGCACCTTACGCGTCTTTCGTGGAGTCGTTATTGTACGACTTGTACAGTATTACGACTCCGACACTGCCTAAGCACCGGGAGGAACCCGGCAAGCGCTGCCTGTGCACTGAATGTTGTGGTGTGCTTCAGGACACACAGCCGTGTCGCGCACCAGCTGTGATTTCTTCTCAGCCCCCATTTGGAGCTATCGGGCAACTGCTGCCAAAATGCCAATGGCCCTTTGATCATCGTGAAGGAGAGACGGGAATAACGGAGTGGATAGCCAGACGCCTTGAAGAGTTCATCTGCCAATCTGATGCTTTGTCCATCGGCGACTCGAGAACAGTCATACAGCAACACTGTGCTAGTGGAGTTGGTAGGTTTCTCGTTAACCTATCGGCCTCGGAGATTGGCAGTTACGTTTGGGTACCTCAGACTCAACTACGGCTCATCCACTACGACAGCTCGACTGCTGTCATACCGAACGACAGCTTGAAGTGGGCTCACTTCCTATACCGCGACAGACTTCCCGCCGACTGGCGGTTCCGCTTCCCCCCACTTGGCTGTGCTCTCCAGACGGTGGTTCTACACCAGGAGTGGAGCTGCTGTCAATGCCGCGCACTCTTTGGCGGCTTCGAAAGGTGCGACATCGAACTCATTACAAAGCAGCTCTCCAGCCGTGCTGCTAATGGTCTCACGTTCAAAGGCATCAACGGTGTGACAGTCTTCTTTATCTGCACCGTGCTCTTGGCACCTTCTCAATCAATTCCAGCTGCCCACTTCTTAGCCCGCATTATCGGATGCTTGACATGCGGCGACGTTATTCTGAAGGATCTTGTCCAAAATCCTCAAATAAATGTCCACCCTGGGGCGTGGAGTATCCATGGGGCTGCTCATCACTTCTTCGAACTTGCTTCCATGAGCTATACCGGCAGTGCCTCGTTCGATGGCTTATGGAAACACTCAAGCCTACTCGTTAAACTTGAAGCTATTCATCTCGGGCGCTGGCCGCGGACACATGACAGCCTCACTGACCTGATTGCATTTCTCAGTGAAAGCATCCCTTGCAGCTACCCGACACGCAACCGCAACCGCAACCGCTCGACTCTGCAAGCACTAGAGCTAGGTGAACTCGTGATTACTGCCATATTTTACGGGTGCCTTCTGGGTACTGGACTCAAGGCTTTCACAACCAAAGTCGAACAAAGGGGCTGCGCGGTCCCAAAAGCTAGGGGTGTGCACCGGCTGAACAACCCCATTAGGAATTTGTACAACACGTTGACGTCGATGCTGGTCGAAGGATTCCAGTTCCCAATTGGAACACAGTTGGGCACTGCCATTGCCCAACTACTTTCTCGACAGCTCACGAACGCCAGCGACCAAGAAGTCTGTGGGATCGAGGTGGTGGTGAACTTCCTGAGGAACGGCATCTTCGGCCTGCTCAGGGCGTACAATGGTGTTGTCGATAGCGACTTCTTCTTCCGCAACTTCGCCCGATCCTTCATTAAGTCCCTATCGGAAGATGAGGTCCACCCGCACTTCTCACAAGTTCTCGAGTGGTTCGAAAAGACGGAGGTGGCTGCAGGTGCCGCGCTTGCCTGCCCTGGCTACTCCGTCTGGGACTCACAGCTTCAGTACAGCTTCCTTGATTCTCTACGGGACATCAGACACTATTATTCCCTGTCTGTTCCTGTATGGCGTCTGAAGTTTCTCCTTACTGAACAGGAGCGCAAGCGCGAGGAGCAGCTACAGCTCCGACTTCGCATCGTGGCAGCCACTGCTACAACGTCGTTTCCTCCGCCTGCCCCCACATGTCACACCGTGCTGAACAGCATGTGGAGGATCTTGCTGAAGCTACTATGGTTCAGCCTCCTCAAGCTTGCAGCCGGCGTCTCCATTTCATTCAATCAGACCACTGTTCCCAGTCTCATCAAACACAAGCGGCTGCATCAACTGGCTATGGCCGTCGGTCTGGGCGGGTCCCTTGTGCTGGTGCTCTGGTTGAGCGCTCAGCTCTGAACGAGGACCTTTGCTTGATACCCCTTCCTTGCCTACACCGCCTACGAGCCCACCGCCTGTCAATGGCGCGTCGCAGTAGTTGGAAATAGTGTGCAGCTATCTGCACGGGACATCACCGCTTCGCGAATTAGCGACACAGACCCGTATCGACTCTCACTTCAACTTTCGCTTGTTCCTATCGCCGCTTTGCATTAGCACTCACATTCCACCCGGTTAGTCGGCAAAGCGGGTGACATCGCTGTGACATCCAGATCACAAGCAGTCCACAGTTGACCGCTTCAATCTCCCGGCTCGGACGATACCCCACCCTCATGGAAAGCCGCTGCGAGGAGCCGGTCACTACCCCGCGTCTCGTCCATGTTCCCTCTGGGTTGAACTCCTTTTTTTTCGCTTGTCAAATCAAGTGCCAGTCCCCTGATCTTCTCGCCTGATGTCTTCGCGGCAGTCAAGCCCTCTCATTGTCGTCCGCTCTTTGTCTCGGCCTCAAACTTCCCCCGTTTCTCACTCCGCTACACCCGTCGCCAACTACTCTGCAATGCTCAAGCCGCAGTCGGTACCCGCACGCTTTCAGAACAATGTTTCCAACCCTGCTACCGTCTTCCCCTATGAACCCATGCGCGGCCCTCCCACACCCTATTCTCGGAGCTTTCGGCCCCGCCAACTGGTCCGGCGCCTGTCAACGGCACGACACCCGAAGGGCGCATCCCGCGTCAACTCGAGTCGTCGCAGCTCCGCTTCCGCCGAATACGCCCTCCCGGTCTCCATTCCGAAGTGTTCAATTCTGTAGTTTTCCATAGGCTGATGTGTGCATGCTCTGTGCAGATTCCAATTGAGCATTGATCGTATTCACTCGTCGTTCAGGACACCGAGAACGGCTTGGTTGGGTCAACGACTCTGTCCCTGCTGGGCACGAGCCGACGGAATCAACACCGCACCGGAAGGCCAGCATGCTTCCTCTCCTGTCGTGAGACTACGCCAGCACCGCCCCTCGTTGCCTTGGGGCGGTTTGACACTGACACAGCGAAGAATGACGCATGCGTCTCTCGCCTGCCCCCTCGTTCTCGATGCTCCCGCTCTCATTGAAATGCATTCCCGAGCCCCCATGCTACACATAAGTGATGCAGTCGTTGTCGACATGCATCAAACGCAGCATCGCTCGTCATCACAGAAGCCTGGTTGCGTCATAATTTCAGGGCCAGGAACGCATCCAGGGACGCAAAGCGCCGATATCAGATCGCCAGGGTCGTGCGTTCCGATCTAGGGTTTAGTTGCCGATCCTCACTGGCCCCTCCTCTACTCACCGAGAAGCCGAGTGAACGAATACATGGTCGTCAGGCGGATTCCATTCATGCAGCCTGCCGCGGGACTCGGCGGCTGTAACTGACCATGAAGTCATCGAGACACTGTGTTGAGTAGGGCAGGTGCAAGAAAGCGTGGATACAATCTGACTCAGGGGCAGGGCGCTCCGGCGCCCGGTCGAGTACACGGATACACGGACAGCTGACAGGATCAGGCAGGGGGGTCTGAGCCGCTCATTCCTCTTGGGCCCGACCGGTCGCGACACAGAGGGGCGCCGCCTGGGTCATGTGCTGTGCGACATCGGGCGACGTCGTACTCGTGCTAGCCCTTCTGCCGGTGGAGGTCATGCCGAATGCAGAGCCCGAAGCTCGAACAGAATGCGACTCAGTCAAGGCACCAAATGGCCAGAGTCGCAGCGGCGTGCATCATGAGATCTCTATGGCTTGCTTGATTTCTACCCAGGCAGCTCATGCTAGGTCGAACTGACCGCATAGCAGTGAATGATCGCTATGCACCCACAGAGTCTGACCTTGCTCCAGATCTCATCGTCCCGGGTCTATCACGATTGAGCCACCGAGTTACTCCAAGCTCACGCACCTCTGCGGCACGACCTTCCGTCAGCTCCGCCCACCGGATGACTCACAGCGACACCCCCCGCAGTGCGCACCTGCACCCATCCAGGAATGGGCTTCCCCAGTATTTCCACTTGATCACCGATGCCCAGTATGAGGGACGAGCCTGCTTCGTATCGTTCCGTTATGCGGCCTGTTGAGGAAGATTCGGGGATACTCAGGGTTTGGTTCTGGCCGAGGATAAATCCGCGTCCCAGCCAGCCTTGCGATATTGAGGCGAGTAACACTGCCAGGAGCGCAGCTCCAACACCAAGGAGTAATTGACCCATAGGGAAGGTGATGAGCGGTTTCGTTGGTGATGCTGAGCTCGGTGGCTGCTGTTGGCTGAATGTCACCTTCTTCTGCGGGCCGGCCAGGACAAGCGCCGAGGCGACGTCCCACGTCGCCTCCGTCTGCTCCTCCAAACCATCCTCCCAGGCGTCTCCCCACCTCTCGTCAAACGCCATCATGAACATCTCGGCAAAGTCTGCGCCAACGTTCTCCGTGCCGTCATACTCGAGGAGCTGATTCTTGTCCGCGTCAGGCACGAGCTGGAGCGACACGGGCGAGTTCCTCGTCGAGCGCACCGCGACGGCGGTCTCCTTCCACCGCGCATCTGGGTCGTCTTCATGCAGGAGCGCATCGTGGAATGCGTCCTTCAGGAGAACGATTAGAGGCGCACGGTGCTCCCATTTCACCTCGTTGCGCGTGTCCATGCGGAGCATGAGGTCGCGCCATTCCTCGTCGAGGGCCGCGCACAGTGGAGATAGCTCGGGGATGCGCGACCAGTGGCCCCGGCTGACGAGGCCGTCGAGGGGCGTTCGCCGTCCCCCGGTCTTGATAGCCACAGAGAAGTACTCCCTGAAGAAGGGCGCGACCTGGGCCTTGAGCCCCGATACAGACGACAGGCGCTCGAACTGCTCCACGACCAGCGCGACACCGGTACCCAGGGCCCAGCCGCAGGACACGGCAAACCTCTCTCGCTGTCCCTCGAGGTCTCGCCAGTCGAACTTCTCGTACCAGGCGGGGCTGATCAAGCGGAGGACGTTAAGGTACGGTAGGCTGTCGTTGTACCGCGTGGCCCACGTGCGGAACAGGAGGATGGCGCGAAGGCGAACCTGGCGTTGCGAAGCTGGAAAGCTGCTGTGCGGGTCGGCCGGGAGCCAGGCAAAGATGGACGACCACATGATTGCGCCCTCGTTGATATCTCCCAGGTGCAGGGGTTGGAAGAACAGCCGCGTGCTGACTGAGAGACTGAACGGATCCCGATGCTGGAACATGAGCCAGCCGAGTCCGTGCCGCAGCAGGTCGTCCAGGATGATGCCCTGCAGAGTCCAGTTCGAGCAGAAGACCTTGCGGTGCTCCCACGCCACGAGCGAGAGGAAGACGACTGTGACGCCATTCACGCTGCGCAGCGTTATCTCGTCATCGACAGCCCGCGGAGGAGTGAAGCCGGACGCTGCCCAGCCGGCGCACGTTGAGAGTCGGACGTTGCACCGCTCGAAGATGCCCCAGAGCGCCAGGGCTGCTTCCTCGTCAAAAGCGTGGGAGAGGACCATGGTGCCCACCGCGCCGTTCAGGGGTGGGAAGCGGTCGTCGTCCAGCTGCGGGGTCTCGCCGAGGTAGAGGTACTCGAGCCACTTGGTGCGGAGATGCAGTCGCGGGTTCCGCTTCGGCGGTGCATGGCCGAGTAGAGTCAAGACCAGTCCCTGGTGCACAGCAGTCCGGCTGGGATGGTGCAGAGGGCCCAGAACGTTGGACGGCGTAACCTCGCCACTCGCTGTTGATGGTGACGGAAACACCGCAGACGGGCTCGGCCAGATATGATACCAGTAGTACTCGAGCAGCCGCCTCCAGACCCAATCCTGCAGGGCCCCTGGTGTCTTCAGGTCGAACAACCACTCGCGGTCAGCGTGCAGCCGGGCCGTTCCGAGCTTGCAAGTCGGGTGGATCATCGTTCCGCCGGGACACGTGCACGTGATGAGGGACGGGCAGAAGGCGATCTCGCGCAGGCCGTCGATGAAACGCATGGACAGCTCGGCGCGGCGGGACGGGTCGAAGAACGTGGCGAGCTCCTCGCACAGCGACGTGCCCTTGCATTTGTCGGTTACCTTGAGCCAGTCGTAGTAGCACTCTGTCGGTCAGCGGGGAAGGCACAGAGCAACGTACCGTCTATCGCTGCCCAGGGTGTTTCGGGCGGACCGGTAGTCACCCCGCGTGTTGGGACGGTCTCCTGGCGCTTTGCCTTCCTCCGCTTGCCCTTACCCATCGTGTGGAAGAGGTTTCGGTTGAGCGTGTCTCATGGGCGGGCGGGAGTCTGCGGCCTCGTTTCGTGATTGGAGCTTGTGAGGTTAATAGATCGCGAGAGAAGATAGTGGAGGCGAGAGCGTTGGTGGGAGGAGGAAGACACTCCCCGTATGGCCGTATGTCCGTTCTTGGGGAATGAGGGGTTTCTGACAAGCCGTTCTCTTCCCCTGCTCCTGTAAGGAGATCACTGCTTGGCCTGTGCCCTGCACTGAGACCCGACCAGACGTCAGGGTGAGTCAGGGCTCCAAATCCAGCCCCGTTGGATCACTGGTCGAGGTCAATGACTTGAAGCAGGGCCAGCACGGGCCCCTGTTCTGGAACACCTGACACCCAACACGTGGGGACCGTAGTCGCCTCGTCGTGCTTCGGCAGCAGCCCGCGGCGCTGAGCGTGGTAGCCTGGTCATCTGGTCAACCAGGACAGCCTGCGCTGCACCAGCCTGACCAGCCCATCTCGCCAACCCACCATCTCCCTGCCAAAATGTCATGTACGGGCTTTTGCCCCTTTCCAGAGGTCGGAGACCACCCTCCGCAGATTCAAACTTTCCCACGGTCGTGAAGCAACCCCTCCCATCCAACGCTCACCCAGACCGATGAGGCTATGCTGCAGCGCATAGCGGGAGACAACGCAGGAATGCATGGACAGGCCGAATGGTCAAACTCTGCCATCTACTCTGACGGAACTGGCCATTTCGTGGCCGAGCACAATGACATCAGGCCAACACGATGTTCTTCAGCGGAATCATCTGCAAGTCAGCGCCGGCAGGCAGGACAACCTACCCCTACTTTGTCGACGTTGCTGACTTTGACCATGTACCAACCGTCGACTGACTTGCCGAGCAGCTCAACCATGTCGCCATCCGAGACATGCAAGTCGTCTGCAAACTCCCATTCACCGGTGACTCGTGCCATGAGTGCTTGAGGCGAGGCGCGGACACCGGCATGGCTGGAGGCGCTTGTCAGGGAGGTTGTGTGATTCTTGGGCTGGGAAAATCCAGGCCAGAGCGTCGTGCGGTGACTAACAATCGCGATCAGGGTAGCGAGAATGGATGAGAGGATGAGGACCGTGTACGAGTGGCCCTTCAGCCACGAGGTACGAGAAGATGTGTCTCTCAGGCCGAGGACAGCGAGCAGTGACTTGGGTGGGTGCACGTTGAAGCCATTGGCTGAAGGGGTGCCCGTGCCAGCTCGTACTTCCTCTGCCGGCGAGGTGCCAGGAAGAGCGAGTTTGGCTGAACCGGCGGTGATGAGGGCTGTACGCTCGGCGGCCCGTTCAGCGCTCCGCATACGTTGAACCTGTTCTTTCTCCGCAATCGCTCGCATCGCAGGCAGAGGGTCGAGGTTAGTCGAAGGAGGAGAGGCCCTGACAATGCAGCCCTTGAAGCGCGCATCGGTCAACAGGTCCTTCTCGGTGTAGGCAGTAATCCTGGGAGACTCCAGATCTTCGAAGATGACTTTGCTGAAGCCGGCGTTGTAGTGCTCCAGCTTGCCGAGGCGAAGAGCGGCGATATGCTCGTCGGCCTCCTCTGTCCCGAAGAAGGTGTGAACAGCGGCTGCATCGATCGGGACGTCCTGGGTCACGACGCTTGCGAATGCCTGCTGAAAGGCAGCTCGCAGACGCTTACCGTCCATGATCGAGCTGTACGACTGGACAACCGTGGTGAGCTTGTCCCTGGTTCGGAAGAGGGCAAATGTGATGTTGACGAGCTCCTCGCGGTTCTGCGCAACGATGCGGCGGTTGATGTGTTCAAGGAAGGCCTCGCTGGTGGCGTCGGTCTTGATAGTGACACCCGACTTGAGGACGGAGGAGAGAATCGATTGACAGTTGCTTGACCACTCGTTGCCGAGTTTAGCGAGACCCTCTCGCTTTGCGATCTTAGCCTTGCCATCGTCAACCCTGGTCAGGGCCACGAGCACGATGGTGGCAACTGCGCTGCCATAGTAGGCACCCAGCATAGCAACCTCGGCAGTGTCCTCCCAGCCCTCCTCCGTGTCTTGTGCGAACACCCTCCGTCCAGTCAGGGGCTTCTCCCTCCACAGAGCGAAGAGGTCCTCGACAAGCTCCTCAATTTGCAGTGGATGATGCACATGGAAGCGCGCAGTCTTCCTCCGACGAGTCCAGACTTTGAACCAGAGCGACAGATGACGGCACATACTGTCCAGAGTCCAGTCGGAGCGTTTCCTCATCGCGTCCTCGAACAACAACTTCGTGCAGCTGTGGACCCTGTCCTCCAGGAGGCTGGCTATGTCGTTATCGAGCAAATCCTTGATGATGGCTGAGCCCGTCTTCCGCATGTGCAGAAGCTTGTTCATGGAGTCGTCGTCGCCAATCACGTAGCAGGCCAGGAAGAGGACGGTGGCTCCTGTTATACTCTGTAATGAGATTGGCTCTGCTGCCTTGATGGCGTGAGGCAGGGTGAAGGTGACGCTGTCCCAACTCTCAGCGGGGAGGAGCTGAACATCGCACGACGTGTACGATGCAAACAGGGCTGCCGCTTCCGAGTCGTTGAACTTCGGCTCGGTAATCATGACGCCGACAGCTGGAGTTAAAGGAGGATGGGACCTGGTCGTGGATGTGGTCGGAGGATTGCGATCAAGGTAGTACAGCCAGGGATTGTCAACGTGAGTGGGCGTGGACGGGTGTGCTTCGTACCGCTTGAGAACCAGCAGTGTTTGGATTGACCCTGAGTGCTGCTGGCAGGGCCCGAAGACGTTCTTGCTGCCGCTGCCTGGACGCAATCGATCGCGCTTGCGAGGAAACCGTGCTGAGGGGTCAAACTTGGCCGGTTTCGACTTCTTCTTGTCGTGAGTTGCCAAGCACTGCAACATGTTCTGTTCCACGTCCTTCTCCTGCAACCGCCTCATGACCCAATCCAGTGCTTCAGGGGACGCTGGATAGATGTCGTGGGGCCACTGGTAGTTGTCCCTGTTCGGACGCAAATGACAAACAACGCTTGGAAGCTCGGAGGGACTGGCGTGCACATTGGTAGCGTTTTGAGCTGTGCAGCCGCAGCTGCGTGTTGGCGGCGTACCTGTGCTTCGGTACTCCTTGACGATGCTCGAGAGCTGGTTGAATGATAACCCCAGTAGGTACTCGTCGAGTGACTGGCACGTGCAAGGCTTGAGACCTTGGAACCAATCGACGAGCTCCTCTTCGGCGTCAGTCTGAATGATCGAGGGAAGGTGACATACCTCCTATTGAGTCCCACGGGAAGTTAGGGTAGCGTAGAGACTGGGGGGCATTTCCTGCGGCCATCATGAGAGGGCCTGCTGATGTCGGCGTTTGAGGACGTCGGGGAAGATACGAGTACCAGTTATGCGAAGCCATGAAAGGATGGTAGTGAGATACCAAGTGAAATGTGCGAGGAAGACCGTCAGCGTCGGCGCCGTTCTTGTCGCGGCCGCCCAGAATCCGCAGGGGTTTCTGCCTGATGAGCTGGCTGGAGGGCGGGGTAACGGCACGCGAGCGCGAACCTCCGACGCGCTGGTGCCCTGAGCGTCCTAAAGCCTTTGTGGTCTGTGCGCACTGGGATCTGGGACCTCCAGCTCGATTGCTCCATGCTCCATCGACACGCGCCTGCATGCATGCAGCTGCATGCCTGCATCCGTTCCCATCGGCCGTCGTGCCCTTTTCCGCTTCTGCTCAGCTGCTCAGATGCTTATCGACCCTGGTGGGTGGGCCTTAAACGCACTCCTTCCATTGTTCTTGCATTGTTCTAGGCCTGGGGCGTCGGTACCCTTGGGCCTATCCACAAGTCAGTGGCGCCTCAGTGAGCGCCCGAAACGAGGGAGACAGCGCTGACTGCGCGCTGACGGATGACGGAGCTGCCGCAACCTCTCGCTGCTATTTGCCCCTGGAGGCCGCCGCCGACGATTACTTTGCACCTTCAACACCCATCCATCCACTCTTCCTTCACCAGTCTCTTCCAGCTAGCCACCGTCTGGCGCGTCTGGTGAGATGGCCGCTTCTACGTCAGGCCAGCCAGAACCTCCGTGGCATTTCGTATCGAGTGAGTTTACTCTCCAAGACCCCCTGCTCACTCTCCAGGAAGCGTCGCAGTCGGTGTGCGTGACATTGACCGCCAACTCCAAGTGGACGACCCTCATTACGACTCGGAGCTCTCTCGATTGCTCCTGCCCTATCTCGACCGCGACGCCCCGTTACCGCGTCTCATCCGCGACACGGCGGACCCGTCCAACGAAAGCCTTCCTCCGTTGATCAAATGGGACCCTTCCAAGATGTCCTTACCTGTTGGCACCTGCCTGCTGTCCTCTTCGTACAGATGGCCCTTCGACGTTCGTGACAGTCCATGAACTGGGCCGTCATGCGCCTGAACGAAGTTGCGTCACTGAAGTGCCTTCCTCCGGACCACGCTCTCGCCCGCTTCCCCTACATTGGACCGCCGTTCGATTCCCGATCGGGGAACACGCGGTTCGGCCCCTTCAACGACGTCGGCATCGTGCTCAATCTGCGGAGCTGCGCGACACTCTCGAGCCGACTGCTGAGCTTGACCGTCGCACGCCGGTCGAGATGGCTCCAATTCATCCAGCGTGAGGTCGGACCCCTGCCCGTCATGCACTTTCCGCCTCTGAGTCACGTCCTCGGCGCCATGGTGGACCACCCCGAGTTCACAGACGAGGTGGCGATGGACGTCTACGGCGTATTCGAGCATTGCGACGTCGACATCATGATGGAGAGCAGCCTTCTGCCAGCCTTTGGCATGGCGCCATCTGCCCAGTGCAAGGCTCTGACGTCGGTGTCAAACGGCGCCCTGGCGCTCAAGTCATTGAACGGAGCTACCGTTCTCTTTCTCGGCTGTCTGCTTCTGCATGAGGAGGGCGCGGTCCACAAGCTACTCAGCATGAAGGTGACTGGACTGGTTATACTGAAGGATATGGCCGACCACGGCCTCGGCTGGCTTGTCCAACCACGCGATGCAAGCTCGATCATCAGCCGCTGGATCGAGAGTACGGCGTATCATCCGAGGGCCCCACCGTCGACTCCCAGGCTGTCACTGTTTCTGTCGGCATGGATGGCCCGCCGGGGTGGTCCGCTGCAGACGGGTCAGCCAACACCCGTACGCCTGTTCGGTGACACCGCCAACCTTGTCCCTATGCAGGTCATCCGACACCGGGTGGCAGATCACGCCACCGATGAGATATCAGCGGAAGAAAGAACAAGGCGCGCCCAGGTCCCCCATGGACTGTTCCGCGGCTGCTCTGTAGGCACTGCCATCGACCTCTTTCTTGACTCCGCAGAGACTCCCGATGGACAAAGTGGTTTCTCAGCAGCAGCCAACCCCCAAACCACCAGATGGGCCGAGGACCTGCTGAGGAAGGCCCAGCAGCAAGCCGGGCCCAGGCTCATGACATCCGAGGCAGCTGAGGCAACAAAGAAGTACCTCGTCAAGAAGCTTAGGCACTGTCCGTTAACGGCGATATCCGACCTGGAGAAATTGGACGCGGCGATAGTCAAGCAGGTTCAAACGTTCAGGAACACCCTGGGTCAAGCCGAGCTCGCCGTGTTCCTGCACCACTTCTATCGCGCCTTCTTCGTGTCCATGACCCAAGGGCGCATGCATGACGACGGGGTCAACCCGATGACTTGGGGCAAGAGGCCGCTCAGAGTCGAGCTGAGTGACAGACGTCTTCTGATGCTGGGCGTAGAGCCTCTAGATCCCAAGACAGTCGCACCCAGCGACTCGCCTGAGCCTATGTCTATGTCGTCGAGCCAGACTGTCCGAGGCACGAATTGGCCCACATGCTTCCCCCGAGTTGTCGTCGCAGTGGTCGTGCTTCTGGCATTGCTGGGCATGTACTCGCAGAGGTTACAGCCCGGCCTTCCACAAGCCACTGAGCTCGTATCTGGCCCCGGGACCCGTGTAGCCCTGGGCCGGATGCAAACCAGTTTCTGGGCCCGGCCAAACTGGCATGTCTCGAACGGACAGGACGTGTTCATTCTCTCGAACTCGGTCGGGGACTGGCAGCAGATTGAGGACTACGAGGGCAGGACTGGGGTGAGTTGTCATGAATGGATTGAAGCTGACCGCAGTTTGTGCGCAAGCGCGATATCGCCTGGCTCTGATCTGAGTTTGACGACGAGATATGGTACGGAAGGTTCGCCTTGGAACGCCTCAAACCTCAGGCTCAAGGAAAGAACGGTCATAGTGGGCGAGCTCATGGTGTTCTATGCATTACCTCTTCTCGAGCCGGTTCGCAGACTGTGAACTGCAGCGGGCTATTGGTACAGGGTTTGCGCTTTCGTTAAACATGGTTTTGGCCAGGCAGGGCAGGATGCTTCAGGACTCGGAGCCTACTGTCCAAGCCACTAGTGAACGGGCGTTGCGTGACCGGTGCGTGTTCGCGATCTCCGTCACAGCCCCGCGCGCACAGCCAACCATACAGGAGCCAAGCGCGCGCAGCATCGAAGACACCCCACCAAGCCCTGCCTTTCTGATCGGTTTCAAACCCTGAAACAAGTTCCTGACTCTTCGAGTGCCTGACGTACCCCTGAGCTGATAAGGTCAGGCTTCTCCACCTTCGAAAGAACAATAAATCTGTAGGCAGCATGCGGGGATGGGTGACGGGCGCTGGAGGGGACCGTGCGTGTGCACAGCCTCGACGGTGACCGGTGGGTGTAACTATGTCACCCTGGCTTCCCGATTTTGGGCACCAAGCGGTGGCGCGGCCGGGCAGCAATGCTCAGGCTGGCCGAGAGACGGCCCTGAGAAGATAAGATTAACGGGCTTAAGCCACCTCACCATTCCTCATACCGCTGCGGCGCGGGAACAAGGGAGCGACCGGAGCGATCTGGGGTGACGGATTTGACCTGTTAACAGGTCTCAACAGCGAGCACAAATCATGAGAGAAGGACAGCGGAGGGGGTGACAGGGGACGGACGACCCCGAGCGACGCCCCTGCGCCCTACTCCCCTTGCCCATCCAAGCGTCGACTGGAGCCCCAGAGCCAAAGCCTGGGACTGCTTTTTGACCCACCATCGTCTTGCTGTGTTCCCAACGCTCGTCTCCAGTCTCCCATCCCGCCTGAACATCATGACAGCCGATGACCACCTACGTTCGCACTCCTCGACCGCCATCGACCCAGTTCACCTTGCCCAACCACCTGGCGACGGATTCCCAGTCAAGCCTTGGACCAATGTCTCCGACAGTGCCTTCTTCGCTTGGCTCATGGCCATCGGTCCCTGTCGGAGCAACGAGATCGGCGTCCTGCTGCACCAGTTCCTCTACGCCGGGGGGCTGGAAGACATGCCCGTCGTCGTCATCGACAAGCTCCGACGGATCCGAGTCCAGCTCCAGACGAAATGCGAGCGTCTCCAGCCCACCTGCGACTGCATCCCTGTCTGTGATGCAGGGCGAGACGTCCACCCCCTCCCGAGCTCGGTGTACTGCCAACTCTCCCGAGGTCCGGGACGCAAGGTCTGGACCGAGTTCGACGACTGGAAGTTCGACGCTAGAATCCAGCACCCGCCCGAAGTGCTTGGATGGATCATAGCCCGGCTCGAGGAGTTCTACTGGCACCGCAGCCTGTCGTACCCCCGCGCCGAGTTTCCGGTCCAGATCGGCGGGCCCGTCGAGTCTCGCTTCGGCCCAGTGCCGTGGTTCACCGACACTGCGAGCCTCAATGACCCCTGTTTCTGGCTCACCGCCCCCGTCTTCGACCTCTCCTCGACCGGCATCATCATTGAGCTCATTCACAACGAGTGGCCGGCTGATATACGCGATCTAGCACTGAGGAGGAAGTGGCTCTCGTACCTCCACAGACAAGCTCCTCTCGAGGCAGTGATGATGGACTTCCCGCCACTGACCTGCTCGCTGCTGAACATCACGGATGCGCCGGGTCTCGACGAAGACGCAGCCACGGTGCTGTGGGGACACTACCACAGCTGCGAGATCAAGGTCACTATCCTTCGCGGATGGAAGGAAGCTGGACTCAAGGTGCCGGATCACGTGAAGGATGATGAGCCGCTGTTGTTGAGAGGAATCAGCGGTTTCACGGTCGCTTTCTTCGCTCTTCCGGGTGTCGCGAGGTTGAAGTTGCTCCAGATGTCGCAACCGAGGGAGGCGGCGTTGTCGGATCTCCGTAGGCATGACTTGTGCTGGCTCCTTCCGACGAGCGTACTTCTGCGGGATTCTGCTTGAGGCCAGTCGATTATGGGATTAGGTGGCTAGTGCAATAGCTCCTCGAGTCTGTACGATCAGCTGCTCAGCCAGCTATCCGTTCAGCTCCCCAGCACGTGTTTGTGCATGCACTACTGTGATCCAATTTGCTTATTACGCTGTGCAGGGAGTCACAGCCTTTCTCGCTAGAGTGAAGCTCTCCACACTGTCGGCCGCAGACTTACTCTGCCAGCTCACGATGGCCTATGCATCAGCCCTCCCGCTTAGTCTAGTTCTGACTACCCCGACCAGATAAGGCCAAGTGTACAGGGCTCATCGCTGCGTGTATCTTCAGAAAGCTTTGACACATGACCGAAGGTGGGGAGCCCCCTTCGCACTGGAGGAAGTCCACAGCCGCGACGGAAGAGAGCCGCGGCAGAGCGTTTCACGTGACACACTGGTCGGCCAAGGTCTTGCATGCTTTCAAGTGTGAGGAGCGTAAACCCGTTAGCCCAACGCTGCCATGCCCGGGCGGCCGGGTGGCAAGTCTCGCCGATTCGGGAGCAAAACCCGGACCGATGGAGGTTCGATGGGGAATGGCGATCGCGCAACGAATACCTCTTCAGAGCATCTGGGGATGGCACCACAGTCCGTGTCAGCCCGACGCCCCGTAGCAGCGGAACAGGCCAAGCCTACATGGAGGTCGACCAGCCTCCGTGGATAAGGACGATAAGGACAATCCGCGGCAACACGGCTTTTCCCCGCGCCCCCAAACCAGTGGTTAGAACGACACTACCACCACGGCGGCAGCCGAGAGATGCGGGCTCAAGAGATGCCCGTAGGCACATTGTGAACGGGCGAAATCGGATCCGCTCGATCGTCACCTGATTTAACGTCTTCCTCCGCCCTTGAAGCATCGTTGCGTGACGTAATGAGCGTCACAGTCTCGAAACATGCATGGAGGTCCCAGCTGGGAATACAGCTCGCAGGAGGCTCCTGGAATGACAAGCAAGCAGCGCGACCCGCGAGCTGGTAACATCGGCAATTGGGCGGATTAATGCATCGCCTCCGAGAGATCATCATTCAGTGACATCGATCCGGGCCTCTTCACCGTCAAGGGACTTGCTTTGCATTCTGTGCACCGCCTTCCGACCCTGCCGAGCTTATTCATGTTGTTGGGGTTGGGGGGTTGTGGGGTGAGGATCGTTTCGATATGCTTCATTTCCAGGCACCAGGCCCCGGACCCCGCATGGATCTGGACCCTGGGCGCCTGGTGATCGCTGATCTACGCTCGCTCGGGGCGCGTGAGTCTCTGGAGCAGAAAGGATCCGCGAGGCATGGGGCGTAATGACGGAATGTTTGTGCAATCGCCCAACTGCTTCCGCATCCGTCTCCATGAGCATACCAACGATATCAGCAAGCACAATCACTGAGCACTTGCCACCCACGCACCCACATTCTCTCACTCTATCCTATCTCCCAGATCATACGCAACGCAGTGTTCTGGCCTTCAGCCTCCACCGACCGCCGACGGCATGTCCGCTACGTTAAGGTCGCCTCCGGTTGACCATGAACTATCACGGAAACTGTCGCGGGGCAAGGGTCCCCCCGAATCACCGTGGTTCTATGTCTCTGGTGAGTTCACAGAGCTGTCTTAACTAAACCAAGAACATCTTTTCGACTGGTTCCAGATGACAGACCTCTGTCTGCGGAGACGATTCGCTCAAGAATTGCTAAAGCTGCTGACTTCGGACGAGTTTCAGGATGAAACATTCGTCTTTGTCACGTCCTGGTTACAGACAAACTACGGCTTCCTCGTCGACTCGATGTTGTACAGGTTTGAGGAGCGTGGCGATGTCCCCACCACCTGCTATTGCACCCCAGCTTGCTCGGTTAGCATTCCATTTGGAACATCTTTCGAACCACCCGAAGCAGTCGGGCAGTTGCTGCCCGACTATACGTGGCCATTCGACGTCCATGAACGCGACCACGGGATGGGGCACGACACGGGGCCACCCGCCTCCTTCAGACACCGCCCCGAGTGGAAAATTGTTCATTGGATTATGTTGCGCTTGGAGGAGTACAGGAGTGAGCGCGTTTGGCGCGCACCCTACGCTGAGTTCCCTCGACCACGGCCACTGTCACAACTGCGCACTGCATTGAAAAAGGTCGCGCGGAGGGCGGGCCCCGTGCCCGACGCTTTCGACACCAACTTGCGCGTTGGGGCTAGCGACTGCATCACCTTGACGAAACCCATGCTCAAACTCGTTCGCTACGCACCGCCTCGCACTCCCATTAGTGATCGGGCAGCCAAATGGATGCCTTATCTTTACCGCCGGACACTGCCCGATGATTACCTCCAACGCTTTCCGCCTTTCTGCTCGTCTTTCCCGACATTGAGGGATACAATCCGCCAGCAAGGGAATGTCCCAGAGGATTGGGCGGAAGACGAGTCCGAGTCCGATTTCTATCATATCGAGACGGACGTGGCGAGTCTGTTGTGGGAGATGTTTTGCCCCTTCCAGAACTGTGATGTTCAATTCACTCCTCAGGCCCTTTGGCAAATCCATGCCCATGATCGTCCCAAAACATACAATCTGAACGGTATTCATGGGATAACCGTCGTGTTTTTGGCCTATTTCACGTACGACCGCTTCCGGATGGTCCCATACCTGCTTATGCAGTGGGATACTGGACATTTCATTCTGCGCGACCTCATTCGGTACAAACTCGTGTATCTAATGTTGGGAGGACCCGTATTCATCCATCACACCATGGTAGGCATGTTGAGAAGGGCATATCTCAAACATGTGCCGTTTTCCCTTCAGGACTTGTCCGGCCGAGTCTCACTCTACATTGAGGCAATGTGCAGTCTACAACAGTCTAAAGAGTCTAAAGAGACCTTCGCCAGCAACCCGGTTCCGCTGTTAGACCTGCTGAAAGGCTGTTCTCAGTCATCCGTCCGGTACACTGCGACGACCCCCACACCTGACACCAATCCGAGCAACTTCGATCCGCTTTTCAGCCTTATCCCCTCACACGGCTCACAGAGGGTGACAGCGCTCCACTTCAGCGCCGTGGCATTTGTGCACGGCTGCAGGGTCGCCACTGTTGCAGCCATTGCCATAAAACGCATTCAGAAGCGGGAGCATCGCACCGCCGTAGCAGAGGATACCGGAAAGCTCGTGATCGAATGGGCAGGGAATTTAGCCAACATCCTCACGACTGTGCTTATGTCGGGAGGCATATCGGTGGCTACGGATCAAACAAGAGAAGTCTTCTGCAATTACCTCCAGCGGAGCCTGAAGAAGGCAAACGCCGGAGACATCCGGTCTCTGAAACACATGCTGGAGTATGTTAAGGGCTGCATGACCACAGTGCTGTCGTCCTACGAAAGCGTCATCGACCGTGACTACCTCAACCGCCGCTTCTGTGAAGCGTTCATTTTCACGTTGGCCCACCACGCACCTGACGACTTGACGCGCGATGAACTTCTCTCTTGGTTTACGAAGACTGAACTTACCGACGACATGCTATGTTTGATCCCTCGCAATAGAGGCAAGTTCCACAGAGCATATGGTGACATGTTCAACTACGATCTGTCCCACCTCAACTTTGTGAACTATCCGTCACGACATCTGAAGTTCCTTTTGACAAGGGCAGAGCGCGACTTGGACGAGCGCAGGCGTCTCACCGAATGGATTCTTGGAAGCTCCACGCCTCCTTCCTGGGCACTGGCATTGCATGAGGCATTCCGCGTGGGCCGCACTCCTCCGGAATTGCTGTCGGACTTCTGGCCCGTACAGCCACTCCTGATTGGCCCTCCTCCCCCTGTTCAGCCCACGCCTGTCTTCAAGCGCTTCAAGGTCTTCACAACCGTCCAGGTTTACATGTTCCTGGCCGCCGCTCTCGTTCTCTGGCCTGCCCTTTGGCTCGCATCGTCACGTCCATCAACGGCCACTCCGCACTCGAGTGCTGTGGGCACTTCGCCAACGAGTGTCACAGACGCTGTGGCGGCTCGAGTTCTGCACGACTTCGAAGCCAGCTCTTCAGTCTCCTTGTTCCAGGGAGACATCGTCTTCGTGGCCGAATCGCCGTACAAGGGCTGGTATCGATTCGAAGATCCCTCCGGTCGCCAGGGGGTAGGTTCCATGACCTGCTTGACGCTAACCAAAGACCATCCGCATCTCCCACGTTCAGATTCTGTGATCTAGCACGCTCGACGGTCGAAAGTCGCTCCTCGTCGCAACTTCTACTGTGCGCATGCCACATTTCAGCTCTGCTGACGTCAGCTTCCTACCTCTGCAACGACGCAAGATTAACCCGCGTCGCTGGCCTGAGCACCTCTCCCCCGTTCTCCTTCCGACCGCTGTGCGCCAGCCACCGTTGCCACGTTTGACCGTTCTACCAGGTCTTATCGTGCTACCCCTCTCCATTTCGGACTCGGTTCACACACAGATCCCGACGTACGGTCGTCGGGCGGCTCTCGACTCCAACATACACGCCAGTCTCAGGATACATGTCCGAGCTCTCCGCTCTCAGCGTACGCGTTCTTCTATACCCCCAACATACACGCCCTGACTCTCTCGCTTCTGACTTGCACGCCTCGACTTTCGTGCGCAAACTTTGTCTCTCTTGCCCCAACACACGCCGGGCCCCTCCCTTCGGCCATGCTTACAGGTCCGGCCTCACCTCTTCGCAACGAGAAACCCAGCCCTGGCCCCAGTACACACGCCCCGTCTCCCTTTCCCAACTTAGATGCTCCGCCTTTCTCGGCCATAGAAGTCCTCGTAAACGTCACTTGTGTCTCTGTCATTGTTGTCTGCATAGATGTGCTCGCCGCACCAGTACTACTCCGAACGGGCTACAGGCTGTCTGCGGCCATGAAAGGCGTGCCAAAGCCTGTAACGGTCAGTTTGGTGGAGTCGTGATCACTGCGTAATGCAGTGCTTGGGCTTGGAAGAGAGTGCTGCCGCTCGAACAGTCAATCAGTCAACTCTGGCGCGCGTAGTGAGCAGACGCCCAAGGGTGTGATACGTGCCAGACGTTGATCTCGGGTGTCGCTGCTGCGTTGGGCGTAGGACGCTGACAGGTAACTGGAGACGGTACCGCGCTGAGGGTGGAATATCACACGCCTTGAGCGAGGAGGATGTCGGGTCAGGGTCAGGATGCAGATGCCCTGAACGCGCCCACTGTCAGGATCAACATGATCGCCGAAACCCTGAAGCATTTCCTGGCCGATCTAATCTCAGATTCGAGATCGGCGAATTTCAGCCCCTCGGACACAGCGACGAGGAAAGCACCCCATGACGCCTCGCTCGCAGCATATGCAGTGTGCGTGCGGGGCTGTGCGGGGCGAGAAGTACGCACAGCAAGTCGGCCGTCTGCACTGCACTTTGTCAGACCGCCTCCATTACTGTGCACGCGGCCAGTTCTGGTCGATGACGTGCACAAATGATAGAGACCGCCGCTGGCTTCAGCAGCTACCCCCACCACTTCAGTGTACTAAGGCTCTCTTGTGCCTTCATCTGGAATGACAAGCAGCAAGACGACTGCGCCATGGCTTGGGCGGGGTGTCCAGAACCTGACGTCTGAGACCATGGCCGCCCCGTGGCTTAATGACACAGGCGACAAACTCTCTGGGCTTTGTTACGTTCTGCAGAGCTACAGCAGGGACATTGGTGTGTCGGCGGTCGCTGCCCCTGAACCAGTGTTCCTGACGCCCTTGGCTTGGTCAACATGGTCACGAACGCACCGTTGCACTCTCATCTGAGTGGGACGCAATCAGATGTAGACACGCTCGACGTCTGCGAGAGGTACCGCGTGCTTTCGAGGCAACTAAGGCTGACGCGCGTTGCCAATACTCAGCCGACAATGTAGGCCCGCTGAAGCCGCTGGTCCCTAGATGCTGAGACGTGACCCGCATAGGCTATGCAAACAGCTCGCATGCCGAGGTCATCATCGTAGCTGTTGCAGCCTGGGACTGCGCCTCACTCGCCAAGGATGGCACCCATAAATGTCTACGAGAGAACTGGACAGGCTTGGAACATGAACATGGCTCCAACCGGGCGTGCACGGTCCACCTTGTTGAACGGACGCCGCGTGTCCTCTACCCCGCTTTCCCTTATCTCAAGCGTTACCGGTTCAGGTAAGGCCGATGAGTACCAGTGCACGGTCCTCGGTCTTTGCGCACCTCGAGTGAATCCGACCAACAATGGGGTACACCCGCGCTCCGAGCTCGGACCTCCTGCGGGCCGTCACCTTGCGAGAGAGCTTTGCTCCCGAACGGTGCGGGACAACGACGGGCTAAGGCGTCTAGCCCAGGACTCCTCAGCGTTCTGGGCGGCGGGAAGTCCTCCTAAAGCATGCTGGCATTGTTCGGTGTTCACCACTATCTCCATTGATTCATTGACGAAACCATCAACAACCATCGCTCCAATCACGACCAACCTCGCGCAATGGCCATAGTCACCTTAATGGAGGACGATTCTGATTCCAAACCGCTGCCTAGCACTCCTGAAGGCCGAGACTCCGATGTCCAGACGGATATAAACGTGAAAGCGCCCAGCAACTCTTCGTCCGCGTCCGGGGATCAGGAGACCCTTATCTCTCCATCAATTCTTGGCCTCCCCACGAAGCTTGCTCAGGGGCCAGGGTTCCCCGAGTCGCCTTGGCACCATGTATCTGGTACGTAGCCATAGCAATGCGGCCTGCAATCCGCTGATAGCCAGAGGAATTCTTCAATTGGCTGCTCGACATGGATCCTTGCCCGAAGAAACACTACGTGTGGGATCTTTTCACGTTTTGCACCTCTGCGCCTTCTCAGCTATTGCCACAGATCTTTGAAGATCTCAGAGATCTCAATCGTCAACTTTCGGGCTTAAGTTCTCCCACGATCACCATCAAAGACCATTGTCGTGGTGGGCTGCGTGAGGTCGACACTCGGACAATTCCCAGGATGCCTCGCGACGTTGAAGGTCATCTCTACCCCAAGCACGCGACTCAAGGGTACTGGCTTTTTGACTTCGACCCAAAGAACGGATGGAGCATCCTATCATGGGCTCTCGATCGCTTGGCCGAGTATTTTTGGCATCATGCGGCACCTCACCCTTGTGCTACATTCGCCAAGGTGAACTCCGAGTCGTTACGTCGGACAGTGAAGACCAGTCTCTCGCACACCTGGGCGAATCTTAAGTTCTGGCGGCGGCTGCAGAGCAACAACCTATTTGGAGCGGCTGTCGGAATTCCATACGCCTCCCAGCCCGTTTCCTTTCACAAAGGGCCGGTTATCAAGCGATTGCGTTACACCCAGCCTGCCCACATCGAGGTGACGGAAACCAGAACGCGGTGGCTACAATACCTGTACCGAGGACCCGTCCCGGATGGCAGGGCCAACAACTTTCCACTTTTTACCTGCTCGTTCGAAACGTTGTTCAACGAGGTCGACCTGGACGAGAAAGTTGCGTCGGCTCTGTGGGGTCCCTACTAAAGTTGCGACATCGAGGTTTCCATGACGGAGAGTTGCAAAGAGGCACGCTACTCCCCGCCGACGACGTTAGGAGACCAAAAGCCACGCTTTCTGAAGGAGATAAGTGGTCTCACAGTGGTGCTTTGCGCCGCGCCACTTAACAAGACCTACCCTTTCTTCACCGCAGAGGCTGGAGAGATCATCTTCAGCGACCTCCTGAGAAACGAGGCTGTCTGGCTACTTTTCAGCAAGTTCACGTTCAAACTGAGCAAGCTCCTAGAAGATTATCTGTTTCATGTGTTCCGTGGGACGAAATCAAACTCGCCTCTTCAGGGGCACTTGCCCTCCGTGTGTCGCCGCGTGTCCCTCGTCTTCAAGGTATGGATGAATCGACCCGACACTGCGTACGACTTCACATGTGCACCCCTTCCTTTCCAAGAAATTCTCGAAGACTTTGGCGTGTTAGGCGACTTGAGAGTCGAGGTCCCCACCCCGACATCCAACCACATCTTTGCGGGCAGGAATGACCTGCACGCTCTTCGACACCGATGGGCCCAAAGGGAAGAGCGCCATTGGAAGTCCCATCAAGTTGCGGCATTTGGCATCTTGCGCGGCTGCGCAGTTGGCACAATAGCCCTTGTCATGATGGAGCGAATCGAAGCACGGGCGCACTCAGCGCGGCGTAAAGAGACTCAGCTGTATTTGACGGCAGACTTAGTCAAGACACTGGTGGCCACTGTCACTGCTTTGACCGGCGTACCGATTTCGCTAGAGCTGTCTGCAACAGCGCAGGCGCTCAACGATTCCTTCACCAGACGCTTGGCAAACGCCAACGAGGAAGACTTCATGGAGCTGCTGACAATGCTCCAGGTGGCCCGGGATACGCTGTTGCAACAGTTAGACTCGTACGCCACTGTCATCGACGGTGCCTACTTGTACCAACACTTCTGCCAGGCGTTCGCTCTCACAGTTGGAAGACAGGCAAAGACTGGGACGCGAGACGATCTTCAAGACGTGTTCAGCCCATCAAACATGTCGTTGACATGGCAGCCCATGGTCTCCGTCAGCGATGTTCTGTTCAACCCAGACGTTGGCCCCATGCTGTTTCACGATCTATCCCAAGCTCGAGTCATCTATCGTACCCACGCAGGTTGGCATGATCTCCTCATCAACCGAGAAGACAGTGAACAGTGGACAACGAAGCTTCAGCAGTCCCGACAGATGCTCATTGAGGAGCATGCCTATGAAGGCGCAGCATACATCCGAGCCGAGCAGGAGCGCTATGTAGGAAGAGCGGCTCTTGCCAGAGGATCGTCGTTGACGATAGAGGCCGCTCGCACCTCAACCTCAGAGAGGCTTGCTCCTGGTCACCGTAGCGACCCCCGGTCGCACTGGGAAAGCGCCGAGCCGGACTCATGGCCAAAGCTGGCCCAAGTAATCCAGGACTACGATGCCGGGCCCGGCATGCACCTGATGACGGGCACGCAGATATATGTGCAGCTGGGCAAGAGTCAGGGGTCGTATCAGTTTGCAAGGGCCGACCATGACGATATCAGAGGGGTGAGTACTGTACAAGAACGGGATACTGGCTACTTACAGACCATCCTGAAGAGCTACGTGAAGTTGCTCGAATGAGGGTTTCGGCGCATGGTCTCCAGCGTCCAAGCCCGATTTCTCCATCCTAGTGTCAGTCTTGAGCGGCCTATCTGCTATCTCTACTGTTCCTATAGACACTCCGTAGTTCTGTGTATGTTAGTTTGTTGCGTTCTCTTTTGCACTTGGAGCTTGTGTCCACTGGCAATGTCCAATATCTTGGCGTAAATCGCTAAACTAGATTACCAGCAAGTAAGACCCTGCATGACAGGGCCGATTCCGTTCCCGAGGGCAAACGAGATGACGCCAGCAGGGAGGAGGGTGATGAACATGGAAGCCAGGCTGCACGCGTTCATCTTGACAGTGCCGGCAGAGAGGAAGTTGGTCCATCCAGGAATGGACGGGATGGGAACGAAGACGCCACCCACGTTGTAGCCGGACTGGACAGGGCGGATCTTGTTGAACAGCATGCCCCAGGCGAGCATCTCGCCGCTCGTGAGGGGAACATTGCGGCGCTTCCAACCGGGCGGGAAGCGCTCCTTTGCGAAGAACCAGTCGATCGTCTCGGCAGTGCAGCGCTTGTGCGCGCCGCGGAAGACCTCCATCGCGAAGCCGGACTCAGCATACGCAACCAGCATGCGGAGGGGGTTGAAGTCGAAGCTCGGGTTCTCGGCCCTGGAGTCATGATAAGCGCGCTCACGCGAGGCGGCGCAGACTTCAGGCGTGATGTCACCGTTGTCGCCGAACTGGGCGATCTCGGCTTTGAACTTCTCCAGCCTCGTCACATTCAGGTGCACCTGGTCGCCGACAACCTTGTCGCCGCGCGTGACACTGGCGTCGCCCTCGAGGAACCCATGGTCCGAGATACCGACGCCGCCCGGAGACAAGAGTGTGCCACCGCCGAGGGACAGCTTCTGTGTCCACAAGTTGCCCTTCATGACGAACGCGGAGAAGACGAGGAGAGAAGCGAGCTCAGGCGACATGGAGTAGCCCTCCCACACGCCGCGCATGAGCTCATAAGGAGTGACGAGGCCGTTGCGGGGGAGGTAGCCGTGGTTCGCGAGCGTGTTCAGGCCGGGGCAGGGGCCGCGCTGGTCGTTGGGCTCGGGGGCCTGGTAGGGGTGGGCCTCATCCTCGCCGCCGCCCCACCAAGCGTCCTCGTTGTCGGGACGGTGCAGGTCGTAGGCATCGTAGATCATGTCCCTGGTGAGCTCGTTCTGCCACGTGTTGAGCAGCTGCGGCTGCGGGAAGTCGGTGAACTTGGGGTTCTTCTTGGCGTCGGAGCGGATCTTGGTCTGCGCCGCGAGCAGCTGGAGCGTGAACACGCCCATTGTCAGGGGGTTGAAAGTCTTGAACTCGCCCGCGAGCTGCTGCAGGAATGAACCGGTCTGCTGCGTAAGCTGTTGCAGACCGTTGGCGACGTTGCCACCCGAGGCCTGCGCGATCTGTCCAAGACCAGCGGTGACGTTGCCGTCCGCAAGCGTCGCGACACCGGCCTTGACGCCGGATACATCGACGTTGTTGCCGAGGTTGAGAGCGGAGAAGTCACCGATCTTGGAGAGGTCGAACTTCTCCCCGATCTTGAGAATGTCGAGCTTGCCCAAGTCCTCCTTCAGCTTGTCCTGGTCGACCTTGGTCAGGTCCAGACCTTCGGTGAAGATCTTGTTGAGGTCAAAGTCCTGCCCCAGCTGGGTCAGCTTGGAGAGGTCGATTCCATCGAGCTTCGGCAGATCGAGAGCGGGCAGCTTGAAACCCTGGGCGAGCGTGCCGGCGTTGTCCAGAACCTTGGTCGGGTTGAACAGGTCCAGAATGCCGTCCCGCTCCATGGCGGCGACACGCTCGGAGTGTCCGCGCGCCATGTGCTGCGCCATGTGCGGGAAGGCGTCGGCGGCGGGCAGCGCCACCGCGAGAAGCGTGAGGCCGGCAGCGACACGCATTGTCGGAAACGAGTGTGGGGATGGAAGGAGCGACTAGAGAAAGATTAGGGCGAGAGAGTACGTATGCTGGGTGTTTCTCGCTGAGACACAATCCATTTTATACGCTGCGGCGTCTTCTCACTACTGACTCTGTGTGCTTGCAACTGCGAGTAGCATCCCTCAGCAAGGTAGCTGCCACTGCTTGGAGCTAATCCAGGGGCGTTAATGGCCTGTCAGGACCGGACCAGCCTGAACGGGCGGATTCGAGATGCGGGACGCATGTTAGCATGCGAACGTACAGGTGAGTTGCAGGAGTGGTGTGTTTCAACTGAGCAAGTAGCGAGTAATAATGCCCGCCGACAGCCGAGGCAGTTGGATGGCCGCTAGCTCCCATCCATTTACGATGAAACGCAGGGCAGGCAGAGCACAATGCATGGCGAGCACGCCTGTTCAGGTCGCGAGCGGGTGTGAATTGCAGCAGATAAGGGCTGCGCGAGTGGACGTGGACTCGGGACAAGCAAGGGCGAAAGCGCGCCTGGCGCGTTCCTTCCCTGCTCAAGTTCCTTGATTCGTCTTGCAACGGGAGAGACGATTGGACGGTGGCATCTCGTAATTCCGCGAAAACACTGAATTTCTAGAAGACCGCTGCCCGCGAACCGAGCTGGAATCCGCCCAAAGCACGCGTGCACAGGGCTGGCATAGTTGGGCCGGGCACGGCTTTACCAAAACCTTATCACGTCCTGCATCCAGGGTCTGGATCCTGTCGGGCGTCGGAACACGTCCGGACGAGTGCCGAGCCCTTTCAACAGCCGACAAGTTTGCATCGGACGCGCTGTCGATCTCGGCATGCGGGGCGGCCCTATGTATTGCTCGGCATGTGGCTGGTTGTTGTTCGTTCTAGACGCGATCTGGGCTGTGACAATGAGACACAGTCCACCTCCCAGTGCTGTTAAGCTGGAGGTCTCCAAGAGCGCCTTGGCAGAGGGACCACGAGAAGCAAGGTTTTGTTCCTCAAGAGCACTGGCATTCGTGGGCAGGGTGTGCAGGGCCATGAATCTCCGCGGCCTCTGGGCAAGGATCAGCATGTGTTGCCCACACCTGGCCCACGCGCTCAAGTGCACTGATATGAGGGATCGCCGTCCCGTGCGCGGGCTTTGTTGCACTCGTACCTGCCCGAGTATGCCCACCCCCGAACACCGCACCCCGCTGCTATTCGGAGCGTCTGATTTCTACGCAGCAAAAGCTCTTGGCTACCTTCTCAACTGCTTGGCTGCTTGGTTGCGTGACAAGAGGTTAGCGCTCTCGGGCCCCACAGACCTCCCACTTCTTTGAGTTCTCTAACGAACTTTTGTTGTGGTAGCGCAGACCAATGTTTCAACCACCATTGGCTACCCCATATCAGTCTAGCGACTCTGGGCGGGACATGTCTCAGCCAACCCAGGTAGCGCGGAGTTACCAGCACCCGAAAGCCCATGACGGGATGACGTACGTCCCGCTTTACCAAAGTCAGGCGCGGGTGTGTGAGCAATGACACAATGGAAGGTGAGAGAACGGGCGCCGTTGCGCGAGCAGGCAGAGACAGTGTCCGAAGGCCCGAGGTGTACGAGCGGCGCTTGGTGTCTCTCTCAGAGATGCATGGGCCATCGGAGTGCCGGATTCCATGTCAACCTTCGCTAAGACCTTGCATTGGATGCTCAGTCAGTGGAGGCCATGTCCGCCAAGCGGGCAACCCCTCTCGTTCTTGGGTCATGCATGTCTCAGATTCGCCCCAGGATCAGCTGTGAATGGAGCTATAGGCGATGACCGGGTTCAAGCGGGCTAGCGCCGGCCCGCGCCTAGTTCATGGTATTGGTCTTCCTTTCGACAGCATGCGACTTGGTGCGATATTGGGCTATTGAGCCTATGAACAGTCTTTCGGTCGCAGGCTCAACGCCGTTCGCTCGGGGAAAAGACGTGCGCGGCTGCTCATTCCCGAATCAGACAGCCATTCGAAGGCGCGGCTCTTCACTGCACGCATGTAGAGTTCGCTTGCTCTGGCGCTCCGCGCCCCGCCAGCGCCGCCGGCGCAGCAGCCAACGCCGTGCGCCCCGGACATGCCCTCTTCGCTAGTATATCGGTTAGTATAATCGCCTCTCAAACGGGAGATCCTGAGCTGGAAACAGCTACAAGGGTGCGCGATAGAGCAGGGTTCGACTCCCTGGCGGAGAATACTTTTGCCCATCTCTTGGTCGCTTTTTTTGAAGGTGGAGGATTGAGCGCACACTGAGGGTGAGGGGAGCCGGCAGCCCAGGATGGGGTGGATGGGGGGGCGGGTCGGCACAAAGGCTGATGCCGCGAAAGGTGACAGTGATGCCGAGCTCTTCCCAAGCATAGATGAGATTCATAGGGCCCGCTTGCTTGCCTGTTGGCCCTGCGAGGCTGAAATCCCGGCCAGGACCCGCCTGCAATGACGCTTGCCCATCCAAGGTTTCACTGGTGGTGGGTCCGCGGGTATCTCGGGTGTGCCGGGGTAACTGTCGGATCACAGCCGTGATCCGTCGCACCCGCGAGAACCTGCTTCTTATCAGCGTGTTGTCTGTCCCAGAGTAGTCGTCAGCTGTCTGGAGGACGAGTTGATGGCCGAGCGCATGAAGAGCCAGGATTCCCGTCCAGAGACTGCTCAGTAATTCCAGCTCTCCCAGTTGCCGCCCAACCGCGATAACCGCGCTTCCGTGCACCGCCAATGCTTACCTTCTCTCTCTATGCGTCTGATGGAGGCCGTACATGTTCATTCGTTGATCGGTAGACGTCTGATGGAAGCAACAACGCATGGTGATGAAAGACTACTAGCGCAGGTGCGGAAGCTAAGTGCGGACTGAGACCTGGAGGACGGGTCCAGCTGGATCCGGTATCTCCGACGTCCGAGTTATCGTCAGCGTCCATCTCCACTCTTCACCCATCCATCCATCCACCTCGCATCCCCATGACTCATGTCCACCACTCCCGATAGCCAGTCCGCCCCCGTCAAGAAACGAAAGCGCACGTCTCAAGCGTGCCGTCCGTGTCGCGCGAAGAAGACGAAAGTGCGTTTAACCTTCCCCGCTTCACTTCCCATCACACCTCCTTCTCACCCCCGGCCTTCCCTGCATTGCCCATCTCCGTGAGCCAATCCTGACCCCAGTGTGACGGCGTCCACCCGCAATGCACGCCGTGCATCGAGTATGGCTTCCAGTGCAGCTACAACCTGGACTCGAACGCACCCCCGGCCGTCGCCGCCGGACAGGTCCTCGTGAGTCAGGACTACCTCAAGGCGCTCGAGGATCGCATCTTGAACCTGGAGCGTGACCGGTCAACGCCGCCAGTCCAACCACGAGCACACGCCCCGACACCGCGGAGCACGCAAATGACCGTACCTTCCCCGCTGGCCGCGTACGACCCACCTTCGGGCTCCTCGAGCAATCAGCACGCCGCTCCAAACGGCACTCCAACGTTGGCACGACACGGCAGCGGGCCCGTCGAAGCCTTGTCCAGCTTTTCTCCACCGCCGCCCGCAAACGCAATTGATGGAATGGGTCTTCTCCTGGCGCCTCAGCGGGAAACACCACGGGCCCAACCCTCGGCGCTCGGCTTCGGCCTCGCCGAGACCGAAGTGTATGGCTCGATGTCGGGCATCTCTTTCCACCACATGTTACTCGAGCGCCTGCTGCCGGGATACTGGTGCCTTGCTCCCCGGGCGAACTCTGCTCCGCGTCCGGACGTCGGCTTCCTCGGCATCGCCCCGACACCGGAGGTGTTCTACGCCGAGCGCAGCAGTCTCCCGTCCCGCGTGGAGGCGCAGCGCATGTTCGACTGGTTCGACGGGTATACGTGGCGCGTCTACCCTTTCATCGACATGAAGGCTCTGCGAAAGTCTTACGACCTCTTGCTCGCTGCTGATGATGCGGCCCTGCGGGCGCCAGAGAACCAGCCCATCATCTGCCTTCACTTCGTCGTGTTCGCCATCGTGGATAGTATCTCGGACGACGAGTACACGAACTGCAACGTCGGGTATGTCGCGCTCCGCATGCTGAGGAAACACCAGGACTGGCCGCACAGCACGACCAAGGTCCAGGCGCTGCTGTCGGGCGCGATGCTTATGCAGGGTATCGACCACCCGGGGTTCAGCTGGGACCTGCTCGGCTACGCCATCCGCGCCGGCTATGCTGTCGGTCTGCACGACGCCGAGACCGGACGGCGATTTCCGCCCGCCGAGCGTGAAATGCGCAACCGCGCCTGGTGGGCGTGCTACACCTTCGACCGGCTCGTCACCGTGAGCATAGCCCGACCGAGTGCGATCACGAACGACGGGTGCGCAATCCCCCTGCCCGAGATCATGGACGGTGAGCCGGCGGCCTCGATCGAGTTCTTCCGCGACAGCATCCGATTGCACCAAGCTCTCGCCGACGTCGTGAGGAATCCGCCAGTGAGCTTCCGACATGCGTCGCCGTCTTTCGTGCGCAGCGTCGTGTCGCAAACCCACAGCCTGGAGCAAGCCTATGCCGAGTGGTGCGACACGGCTCACCTCAGCGACGCAGGCCATGAGGACCCACGCCTTGCGACGGTTTTGACGCTGCGCGGTCTCACGATGCGGCTGCTGTTGCACCGGCGGGTGATGCTCGCCGCCATCCACGACTACATCCCCGGCGGGGCTCGACACGGCGCTGTGCACAGCGAGACGTCGCTCGAGCATCTAGAGGCGCGGCACCGAGACCTCGCTTTCGGCATCAGTCTCGGCATCATCATCGAGACTGCGATCCACACAATCAACATCCTCGACCACGGCCATGCGGACGCCTCCCTGTCTGCGCCGTGGTACCAGCTCTTCTACGCCATGAACGCCTTCACGTCCCTCCTCGCCACGCTGCTGCTGGACCTGAGCCAGTGGGCGTGGTTCATCCGCGTTCCCGGACTGCCGATTGTGCAGGCCCTGCATAGCAGTATGCGCGTCGTGCGTAAGATATCCGACCGCTTCCAGCGCCCCAGTGCGAAGCAGGCAGTCGTCATGATTGAGAACGTTCTGACCACGCTGGGAATTGCCGACCCAGCTCAGCAGACACAGGAACATCCAGCCCCATCCCTCGAGGACCTGCCGCAGCTCGACATCGACGAGCTCTGGCACAGTCTCGAGCTCCAGATTCCCGATCTGTATTGATCATGTTGTCCCCTTATGCCCACTATGCATGTTGTATCACTTAACCTTCCTACTGACGTACAAACCAACGCTCGACAAGGAAACGGACAGACACGCACTACTCCTTCAACCACTCGCCAGCCGCAATGAGCCAGTCGCCGACCGTGTCCTTGGCACTCTCGTACATATCCTCAAGGTTGTTGACCATGTTGTTCCACACCTTCATGGGCGGGGATTCGCGTAGCCTGGCTCCGTCCGGTGCATACTGGGCTGGGAGGGGTGCGCACTTCAGCGCCGTCTCGGAGTGGTCGCCCTTGCAGCCGTCGCTGTTGAGGGCCTCGACTGCGGCCTGGACCCACGTAGCGAGCGCGAGGACATACATGCGGTCAAAGAGGGCGGCTTTGGCGTTGCCTGCAATCTGGACGCGGACAGAGGGCGAGACATCGAGCAGCTTCTCCTGTTTATTAGCTCCCTCTTGTCCAGTGCGAGACGGGTGACTCACGCGCGACTTTTCGGCCGACGTGGCCTCCTTGATGAGAGCGTTCAGGCGGGCCGACACCTTCTCGCCGGCGGACTTTCCAGCCGCCTCAGCCTTGGACTTGGACACGCCGGCATTCTCGAGGTTCGAGACAAACTCGGGAGTGAGCTCCTTGACGAGCTGTGAGACGGGGGAGGAGGAGCAGTTTGCGTCGTGGACCATTGTGGCTTGAGATGAGGACCCCCCACACACGACAGAGCGCTTCTTATAGCGCCGCTGTCCTCACGAGACAAACAGCGGACTGGTTGAGAGGCCGAGGACCCAGTGCCAAGCAAGCCCATCCAGATTCAGATATGGTTTATGCATAAGACGCCAATCGGGCTACGGCATGGCGCTGTCCAGGCCGGGCCGATCGACAAACGTTCGAGGAGCTGATACGCTGTTCGAGAGCAAGTCTCAAGAACGACTGTCAGGTGACTCACAGGAACCGAAGAGAAGGAACCTGTTCGGCTTCCTGATCCTGGGCATTACGAGATCTTCTGATCTGCGCTCGGGCATGGCTTCTGGGCGGGCACGAGCAAGAGAGGGAGTGACAGTGCTCCGTGCGCGGTGGTTCGGTGCTTCGGTGGCGTCCAAGCCCTGCAGAAGCCATGTCAGGTGCTGCCTGCCAAAGAGCGACAGGCCAAGAGAGTAATCACCGAACACCAACCAGAGCGGCCAGAGCGGAACCGTGCTGATCCCGGGGAATCGGATCTGGACCTGGTGGAATGCGATCGTGGCGTCCTGGCGTTTCACCGCGCACAGAGCGCAGAGCATTCGCATTCGCATCTGCACCCCGGGCTGCGGAGCATGAAGGCTAGGATCAGACTCTGTAAACATCGCTGGGACGCTGGGAACGAGAAGTGCGGATGAGACAACCTGCAGATCCAGGTCCAGGTGAATTAGATCGGACACATCCGCGTCATGATCAGCCTGATCGTCCGGTCACCTGGCAGCTGGCTGCTGGCTTAACTGTCTTGTTGCTGGCTTTCAACTGCGAATACCGGCGATAAGGTGTCGACTATCTGATGCCCGCAATGCCACCGCATCGTCGGTCCCCTGCTCTGTAGAACGCTTGCAATCAACGCCAGGAGCACATAACAACGCCCCTGTTTCGGGCGTACTGGGAGACACCGGACACTCCCCAAGTCCTTCAGCCCCAAAACATCGGCCGCTTAGCTCAGCTGGTTAGAGCATCGTACTAATAATCAGTTGATTATCAGTCCATGCGGAGGTCGGCAGTTCGATCCTGTCAGTGGTCATATCTTTTGCTTTTTGCCTGTCGGCGTGGGCCATGTTGAAGTAAGGTGAGAGCCTTGAAGGATAAAAGTTGGTGAGTTGGGAGTAGTTGAAAGGAGTTGTGATTGTCGAAGGGCGCAAGCGGTGTTGCCGCCGGATGGTGTTGTTTCATCCAGCTGGTCGTCACGTGCTTGTCGGGTTGTTCGGCCGAAACCACTCCCTCACGTAGCATGTCGAGACAGCCCACGTCCCTGGATCTCTCCTTGCATCTGTTTACAACATGCATGGCGCTCTTCAGCACAGTCTCCCAGTTCATTGCGTGCTCCCCACCTACATCTGACGAGATCTCTGTCCAGTTGCAGGCGTAGTTGGAGCTTGCCACAAGGGCGCCAACGGCGGAATTATCTTATCGCCCCACCGCTAAGGTCCTCTCGTCACATCTCGCCTCGCGAACCGAGATAGCCAGGCGTTGACCACTTACCCGTGCCGACTCTCTGCAACTTCTTGCCTTCCTCAATGGCTTGAACCACCTGAGCACGACTCGCCATGGCACGCGCCGAGTCTGTTGTGCTTCCGCTGGCACCGACGCCTGAGTCTGCTCGCCGCTCTGATCGCCGGAATCCCGCCTGGCCGTCACACTCGTCAACTGACTTTACGGATTCGACTGAGCTCTCCGTCCTCACCTTCGACCGCACCTCCCTGCACAGCGATCGCACCTCCGGTGAAGAAGGCCACGTCGAGCGCGCCCTGGACGACGATGCCGAGGACGCCCCTTTGATCGGCTCGACAAGTGGCTCGCCCGAACCCGCCGAACTCGGCAAATGGGCCGTCGCCAGTCTGCTCCTGCAACACTTGAGCAGTACGTTCATTGACGGGTCGTACAACTTTGCCTGCTTTCTGTTCCTCATCGAGGTGTTCACCGATTCGCTGGTCCCCGCGTCGCTCGTCGGTTTCGGAACCAAACTCGCTGGCCTCGCGCTGTCTGGCTCGGTCGGCGGCCTCGTCGACCGATACCCTCGCTTGTGGTTTGTGAGGCGAGCTATTGCGGCGCAGAAATGTCTGCAAGCGCTGAGTTACGGGCTGTTCCTTGGTGAGTCGTCTGCGGAGAAGCTCCATGCAGCTGAAAAGTGCTCGATGATCCGCTGACCTCAGTCCTGTTCGGTCCCCTGTACTCCGTCGCCAACGAAGCCTTCCACGGGCGCGCTGACCCGGCCTCGACAATCCTGGTCTGGGCCCTCCTTCTGTTCACTGTAGCCTGCAGCGCCGCCATCGACCTCGCCAACACGGGCATCACCGTTGCCGTCGAGCGAGACTGGGTCATGTCGATCGCCCGGCGGCCAGATCAGCTGACCTACCTGAACACGTGGATGCGACGAATCGACCTGATCTCGAAGCTCGTTGCGCCTCTCTTCGTCTCCCTCCTGACTTTGCGGGGGTACGAGCTTGCTGCCGGTGCCCTGCTCGCTCTCAGTGCGCTGACACTTGCGACGGAGCAAGCCTGGATCGGGCACGTGTACGCCGCCTTCCCCCTCCTCAGTCGCCGAGAGAGCCGCGGCGATGCGGAGGCCGAGCCGGCGAGCTGGACCCAGTGGGCCCAGCGTGAAGCAAGGGACTGGCGCGAGTTCGCCTCCCTCCCCGTCTTTGGCAGCAGCGTCGCCATCGCAACGATCTACCTCACCACCCTCAGCTACGACGGAACCTTCATCGCGTACCTCAAGGCAGCGCGGGGATGGGACGACGGCTTCGTCGCGCTGATGCGCGGCGTGTGCGTCCTGACCGGCCTGCTGGGCACTGTTGTTATGCCGCTGCTCGAAGCGCGGATCGGGCTGGAACGTACCGGCGCGTGGTCCATTTGGTTCGAAGCGGCGTGTCTTGCGCCGACGCTTCCCGCCTTTTTCCTACCGCCGCGGTATGGCACCCATGGGCCGGGGTGGAACAGCGCCCTACTCTTCGGCGGGATTGCGCTCTCCCGCATCGGACTGTGGAGCTTCGACCTAGCCCAGCTCAAGGTGCTCCAGCTGGAACTCGACAGTCACCCACGACGGAACAGGCTAACGGCACTCCAAATCGCGCTTCAGAATGTGTTCGACCTCGCCAAGTACGTCCTCACGCTCGCTGCGGCTACGCCGAGACAGTTTAAGTGGACTGCCCTCGTCAGCTACATCGCCGTCATCGCTGGCGCGATCGCGTACATGTTCTTCCTGAGGGCTGTGCGCGGACACCTCTTCCACCTCAACAAAATCAAGATCTGGTAGCGCTCTTGGTCGCTTGCTTGCTTCCTTCGAACTCACGGTCGGACGGCGTGCCCCTTTGTGACGCTCTTGTATGTGTATGTGTTTGTTTGTTCTGTCCAGTACGATTCTTCCCACTGACTGACCGACCACTGACCAACGAGTAACGACTAAGCCCTGGCGCGCCGCGGCGGCATCTTGGCCTATCTCCGTCACTGGCGCCGAAGCCCTGAGGACCACAGCCGGCACATGCGGCACAGCCCACGCGGCTCGATAGCCGACAGCCGTGTCAGTCCAGCCTAGTCCAGTCACGTCCAGTCGAGTCCAGTCACCCGTCGGTCGCGTCGGTAAACAAGAGCACCTTCCTTGCCACCGTCTCTCCATTGCACACTCCCTCACTTGCGCACCGCTGCCCTCCAACGACTCTACCCATCTCACCAATCAGTCGGGCTCCGACATGCCTCGCAAGAACCGAACGCCGACAAGAGCGGAGATGGGATGGCACGGACCAAACAAGGGACGTCATTGTAAGCACTGTCATGACTGAGCGATCGAGGGAAGACAATCCTTCACACTTCACTCCCGCCCTGTGGCCACTTCTTCCCCTGCTTGTCCCCCTTGTCATTCCCTTGTCATTCCCTTGTCATTCCCTTGTCATTCTGTGAACGACTGTTGGCCAGTGTATCGAGGGTGAGGGGCCATGCTGCACTTCCAAACGCCGAGGATCCAGGGCTGCTTGCTGTGTTCGGTTGGCTGACCGCAGTAACTTCTCAGCCTCACGGCTTCGGCGCAAACACCAAATGACGATACGCTGCGCCGACCCACATGACGAACCACGGCATAGACCTATCCCATCCTCAATCATCTAGCCCTTATCTCGCGCTCACGTTGCCCACCTGATCAAGACAAGCTTTTGGGTTCTATTCATTCGGCGTGCGACATTCCACTGCTGCGGAGCCCATGACGACTTACTCGGCCACCCACGTTCAGCACGTCGTATATATGCATCGACTCTTCCCCGCCGTAAGCAATAAACATTCCCGCGAAGACCATGAAGCTCACACTCCTTGCTCTCGCCACTGCCGCAGTCGCCCTTCCTGAGCTCGACGAACGCTATCCCATCACAACTACCGACAATGCCCAGTGTCTCGAAAGGCCAACCGAGGAAGCTCGACTTGTCAAGACGTATCCGCCTGGTACCAGGGTGACGCTGGTGTGCGTCCATGGGGCCTTCCACACGCATGCACCCTACATTTGGTTCCAAACAGAGGACGAATGCTTCATCCGCAGCATCGACTTCAACGACCCTAACGCCGGTGCTCGGACTGGTTGGTGCTAGTCATGTGATAGTGTCCGCAGCCCGTCCGGCGTCGAGATCGTTGCCACCAGCCTCTGCCCAGTAGAAGCCGAGATGCGATCGTCCTTCAAGTTGATGGTGCCGAGGGACTCGATGATGTCGGGGCGCACCTCCAACGTCTGCAACCGGAGTCCGAGGTCAGGAAGCTTCGAAGTGACCGGATGCGGGTCGTCGCTTTGCCACTGGATAAGCGCAGGCAGGGCTCCGTCGTATGCAAGGCTGCCGTCGGGTGTGAACGTGATGCGCCAGGTCAAGTCGCCTCGACTCATACTGTACACGTCGCCAGGCTTGAGGGTCGCTGCGGCGAGCGCTGCGTCGATGTCCGTCGTGCGAACAAGCCATGTGGCGAAGCGAGGGGAGTCGACAGTACCTACCCAGCTCCATCCGGGTGGATGCCGGGGCTTGCCGTTCACCGCAATGATCTCGAGATAGGAGGACGGTCCGAGCGAGAGAAGCACGTTATGTGTGCCCTTGCCGTCGTGCTCACCGCCGATGCGGGGTGAAATGGAGACGCCCAGCTGCTCTTCGACCCAGGCGACGCCTTCGTCAAGGGTCGGTGCGGCGACGACGAGGTGGTCAATGTGACTGGTCAAGCTGGTCATTGCGAGTTTGCAGATGCATGGCGTTGTGGAATGCCCGCTCTTTTGTAGCGCCGCAGTGGGTGGGCGGCTGACATAGCACCGAATCGGTTACTTCGCCTATTGGCCGATGACCCCGACCACGGATGGCGATGAGTGGCAACTGGATGACGACATGCGAAATTCACCGACTTTTTGGTCTTGGCAGGCTTATCAGCGATGGCGACATCGCGGCAGGTCCCACCCTGAGACTTGGCAATATTATAAAGTCAGCTGAGCCAGAAAAAGTGCCCACTCACAACCACTCACCTCACCACTCACCTCACCACTCACCGCTGCGATGAGCGACGAGAAGAGCGACGCGCACAGCGACACGCGGAGCGATACTAAAATCGACACTAAGCCCGCTGTCGAGGACAAGTATGCCGACGTTACCCACGAGTTCCTCGCCGCGCACGCCGATGTTCCGCCCATCACTCCCGACGAGGAGAAGGCGCTGCGTCGGAAGCTCTACTGGCGCGTAATGGGCCTGCTTTCAGTCCTGAATATCGTGCTGTTCGTGCGTATCAAAGCCAGTGTGGCATTGGGCATTTGTGGCACTTTTGCTAACAACAGATCGACAAGAGCATCTACGGTTACGGCGCAATTCTCGGCATGTTCCAAGAGACGCACATCACTCAAGCACAGTACAATATCACTAACACACTCTTCTATGTCGGTAAGCTTTTCAAACACTCTCTTTTACGGGGGAAATGGCAGAAAAAAGCTAACAATGGTCAGGATACCTCGCATTCCAGTGGCCGGGACACTACCTGATGCAGCGCCTGCCCCTCGGTCGCTACATCGCAGTCACAGTCTTTGCATGGGCCGTGGTGACGTTCCTGCACTGCGTATCTACCAATTACCCAGCTCTGGCGGTCATGCGACTGCTGCTTGGCGCTAGCGAGGCGGTCGTTGTCCCCGCCATGGAAATGACGATCGGAATGTTTTTCGTCCGCGCCGAGCAGCAGTTTCTGCAGCCCATTCTCTGGGTAAGCTGCCAGGCTGCGCCCATTGTCGCTGGCTTCCTGTCCTACGGCATGCTGCACACGACTGGCTCGGTGCGGCCGTGGAAACTGCTCCACATCGCCGTTGGTGGCATGACCCTTCTTCTCGCCGTCTGGGTCTGGTTCGCCTACCCTAACAACCCCGCCGAAGCGCGCTTCCTGAACACCGAGGAGCGCGTGCAAGTCATCCGCCGCGTGCACGCCTCTCACCAGAGCTCAATTGAGCAAAAAAGGTTTAAACCCGAACAATTCCGAGAAACTCTTCGCGATCCGGTGTCTTGGCTCTTCACTTTGCAAGCTTTTACGCTCATGTACGGCAACAATTTGATGTACGGGCAGAAGCAATTGCTTCTCGTCGACTTCGGACTCACTCCGCTCGAGAGTACGCTCGTCGCCGTCGCCGGAGGCGGCTTCGGAATGTTGAACTGTACGATCGCGGCGATCGCTCTACGGTGGTGGCCGAAGTATATGGCTGCGCACGCCACAATCTGGTGCCTACCGGCTGTAGCCGGCGGTATCGGAATGGTCACGCTACCCTGGGGGAAGCCGATCCCGTTCATCGTATGTCTTTTCCTCGCGGGGTACACCTTCGGCGTCGCCTATATTATCGGCCTCGGATGGTCCAACGCGACGGCGGCGGGCTACACCAAGAAGCTCACGCGCAACGTCATGTTCATGTTCGCCTACAGCGCCGGTAACCTGATCTCGCCGCAGATCTGGGTTCCGAGTCAAGGGCCTCGTTACTACAACGCCTGGATCAGCATGATCACGATGAGTTGGGTCGGCACGCCGGCAATCCTGTGGGTAATCTACTTCATCCTCTCGCGGAGGAACAAGGAGCGCAAGGCGTACCTTGCGACTCTTAGTGATGACGAGAAGAACGGTGTCGTGGAGCATGTGGACGAGACGGGAGCGGTGACCCGGACCAAGGTCGATCTCGCCGTGTTGGACTTGACGGACCTGGAGAACAAGCACTTCCTTTATCCTTTGTAGAAGCGGGTAACAGCGCAGCGTCCGCATGGGGACAGCTAGCATCAGTATGGTTAATAAGCGTCTCGTGCATAGAGAGGAAGCATAGCATTCTCTCTCGTCGCGAGGTCGCCTGTATGCACTCGTTCGAACTGCTCAATCACCACTCCTTGCCACCTCCACCTGGCTCCGGCTATTGACCGGTCCGGCCAGTAACCGTCAAGCCACGAGGCTGTCTGATGCGGCCATCAAGCTTTCCCACGGGTACCGCGGTTCGATCGCCCGTGCCTGCAACAACAACAACAGGCATCTCGCTCGATTGCTCTCAACTGCACCTTCCCTCCTCAGCGCTCCCCTCCCCACTATCCTCTGGCCTCCTCACAATCACGCTCCGCAGTCCGCCATATCCGACACCCGTTGCCGTTGCGCTCCACGCACGGCGCACTCCTCAAGTCGTTCCGCCGGAAACGCCGACCTCGCTTTGTGACGCCTTCCTCAGACATGTTTCGGCAACCCTCATTTCTTCCTCTTCCCCAGGCCTCTCGTCATGAGTCTTGTCTTTATTTATCTCTCCTATACGTCCGTTTTAACAGGCCACCGGCAAACGGAAGAGATCCGACTCCGGTATCCGCGTGCCTTCCCCCGACGGTCAAGTGACGTTGAAGCTCCTCAAGAAACGTGAGGGCAACCAGCTACGCATTACACTCGACCCCGAAATCAATGACCGCCTTCTCAAGAGCCCTTGACATTGCATGACGCTGACGGCAGAGGAAGCGCTCGCTTCCCGCGCAGTCGTGAACTCCCATGTTGCCGCCGCCGCCTGCGGATCAAGTTCTACTGGAGACTGGTCAACAACCTACGGTGAGAGTTATGTTTCAGTCAGCAGCCTTTGACTCTTCTCGTTCCCTCGTCTGTTCCACTTGCAACCTACGCCCTTCTTTCAGATCCCCTCGGGCGTCGGTCGCCGTTGGATTCCACCACATCGCCTTCCCTCGCGGTCCTGGACGAATGGCGACGACAATGCTATACCTTTGCCGCTGAGCAGTGCGCCCCGAACACGGTGAAGGCGACGGTATGTGAAGGCGTACAAGAGCCCCTTCTTGCCTCGCTCGCACTGGATATCGAAACCGCGAACCAAGTCTGTCAGGTGAGCGTCCCCCATGCTTTTGAGCTGACTGCAAATCTGGCCAGAAATATATGTCAAACGGTGGCAGTTCGCTGCGTTCTGCTACGTCGTCTATGAGTTGCATGGAACAACCGTATGGCTGTCAGAGTAAGTGTACCGGTTCCGTTCCAGCGAAGCACCACGGATTTGTTGAGAGGCGATGTTGGAGCTGTTGTTCCCCGGCCTTGGAGCCGCGCCCCTGTTTTGGGACGACGCCTTCCTCGACAGGATGGCCTGGCAGAAAGATGACACCCCTGCGTCGGATACTGACCTCGGCAGTTACCTTTCGCCCCTCCTGTTCCCGTGAGTCTGAACGTCAGAACAGCCTAACGTGAAGCTTTAACGCTCGATCGTCGACATCGCCTTCCTCGATCTCAGCCCAACACCGATGCCCTTCCTCCGCGTTGACATTCCGCCTACCGGCCGTCCCACCCAGACAGTTCACCAACGGTCCCCCCGCCTCGACAGTCGTTGCGGTCAACGAGCCAGTGCGGTAATCTCAACCTCACTCCAGCGACGGGCACTTGAGCGCCCGTACTGTTGCCCCTAACCCGTTGTGCGTGCCCTGCACGCGCCGAATGTCTCACGTACCCAGATGTCCTTGCCCCCTCCGATCGTCCGCCGATCATGAGGAAGCCCGCGTCTTCCACGTCACCGAACACACTGAACAGGACCCGCTCCATCGATCAAGCGACCGACTCACATTCTGCCCACATCTACCTCATTCTCCTCACCTCTCTATCCTTCCTTGGCATTACACCTGCGGCCCTCAGAGGATTCATTTGTCGTGCGCCTCGTTTCCAGCCATAACTCGACCCCAACCTCGTCTTCGCTCTCCGCTCGACCACCGTCGTTCCCGCCGCTCGGCCACTCTTAGGCTCCACCGCTTCCACACTTCTCTTTTCTTCGTTCTCGCCCGTTTCTCTTCTTCTTTTCCTTTTTCCACACTCTCAGCGTCTCCGCCCTCTCCGGCTCTCCGCCCTCTCCGGCTCTCCGCCCTCTCCACCTCCGACCTCTCCTCACTCTCTCCCGCCTCCCCGCGCTCTCCACCTCCGCACTCTCTCGGCTGTCTCTCACTTATCCACAGTCATGGCGGAGCAGCAGAACACCCGCGGCCTCAAGGCGTGGCTGATTGAGGCGCCGGGCCGAGTCGCTCGTCGAATTCGCAGTCTTCGGGGAGGGAATGGAGGCGCTGGCCGAGATGAAGGCGTGAGTCCGCATCCGGCCGCCCCTGTCGCCGGCGTGACGAGGTCCGGCTCGCACCCAGGAGACGCCGAGGCGGCCGACTGGGAGCGATGGCCGGGCTCAGCAGCCCCCGTCCCCAACTCCTGGCGGCGAGGACTCGGAGGGCAAGGAACTGCCGTCGCCCTTCAAGGTGCCCCAACAGGGCTCGGCCACGGATGCGACCCGTCTTGTGTCCAGGGGCGTCTTTACCGTCGCTGACGAGCACCACGCCCCTCCCTCGACCCAGGTCCCGGCAACGACGCAGCCCCCGGCCGACGCCCAAGTCTCCATGGCAGCGACGCGCTCTCGAGCGCCCTTCGGACACTCAGCGAAGACGTCCCCGCCGCCATCAGAACACTGAGCGAGGGGTTGCCGGCCGCGCTCAGAACCGTAACTGAGGCGCATGGCAAGGCGAGGGACGCGTTCGCGGAGGAGTAGGCGGCCCGACAGGCCGATGCAGTACGGCTTGGTGATCAGCGTCGCGCGCTCGAGGTTTCCGCCGCCGAGTCCGAGGCCGGATGGCCAATCTGGCCCGCCAGATAGCCAGCGCCGAGAACGAGCTCACCGGGCTGCGCACGTCCGAGCGCGAAGCGGACGAGGGACTCGTCTCGCCGAGGAAGAGGCGAAGGAGGCCAATCGAGGCAGCCTCGCCGTCGAGTCGCAGAATGCGCAGCTCCTGAGGGACGCGGCCGAGGCGAGGGCGGGACGCGACAAGGTCGTCGCTGAGCTCAAGGACCTCGAGGAGAAGGCGAACGAGATAGCGAGGCCGCCGCCGAGCGGAGACCGTGTAAAGCTCGAGGAGAGCAGGAGCGGACGAAGGAGCGGCAGGCGCGGACCGAGTGGCGCAGCTGTAAGGCGGAGCTGCAGGCCGCCAACCAGACGCCAGCAGCAACTTCCGCCGAGCGGGACCGACTCCAAACGGCCCTCGACACGGACGCGGAGCGTGCACGCAGCGCCGTGGCCGAAGTCAAGACGGCCACAGAGCGTGCGGTGACCGCCGAGGCCGAGCTCGACGCCGCCAAGAAGCGTATCGAGGAGGCAGAGTCTGCGACACGCGCGGCGGACGAGCTCATCGCCAAAGAGCGCGCAACCCGCGAGGCTGCGGAGAAGGAGGCGACCGAGGCCAAGGCGGCCGCCGATGCCGCTGTGAAGGAGGCCACCGACGCCGCCAGTGCCGCGGAAGCTTCCCGAGTGAAGACCACTCAGCTTGCCGAGCATGCCGAGGCGGCGCGAGCGGCGGCGGCTAAGCAAGCCACCGAGGCGCAGGAGCGTGCTGCGGTCGCCGAGACCGAGCGAGACGCCGCTGTAGCCGAGCGCGAGCAGGCCAAGGAGGAGCGCAACGCCGTCGACGACCGTGCGCAAGACGCTTCTGCGCGCGCAGAGCAAGTCGAGGAACGTTTGAAGGAGCTCGAGGAGAGGTTGCAGAAGGCCGAGGAGCGTGCTGAGAAGGCCGAGGAGCAGGCCGACTCGGCCGAGGTCGAGAAGCTCGAGGTGGAGAAGGAGCGAGTGAGCGCGTCAGAGGAGCACTCGGCCGAGCTCCATCGACTGCGGGAGGAGCTTCAGCAGGCGGTTGAGGGCAGGGCGGACGCAGAGAAGCGCGCGACCGCGATCGAGGCGGAACTGGAGCGGATCGAACACGCCGCCACCACAGACCGCACCGCCGCCGCGAAAGCCGCCCAAGAAGCTGCCGCCAACGTCGCCTCTTCTGACGCCCGCACCGCGGCCGCGGAGGACGAGCGCGACGCCGCAATCGCTCGAGCCGAGGCCGCCGAGAAGAGGCTCGCCGACGCCGACGCCGACGCCGACGCCGACGCCGACTCCGCCGCCCGTCCGACGGAGGCAGGCGACGAGGATCTGGAGAGGATTCGGTTCGAGGGGTATGTCGCGGAGCTCGAGGAGCAGGTTGAAGAGCTCCAAGGAGGCGAAGCCGGCGAGCTTCGCCGTCTCAAGAAGCGTCTGCAAGACGCTGAGGATGATCTGCAGACCGCCGAGGAGGACGCGAACCGGCAGCGCCGAGCCGCGCAGAAGGCTCAGGCCGACGCGGCGGAGTACAAGCAGGGCCTCGACAAGCTGAGGGTAACGCTCCGCGACGAGCGTCGTACTGCGAAGGCCGAGGCGGAGAACGCACGGGACACGGTCAACGACCTTCAGGAGGATGTCGACGGGCTGCAGGCCGAGGTCGCTGAGTTGCGGGCTGAACTCGCCCAGCTGCAGGCCGACGCTCCGCCCGCTGCTCCGCCCGCTGCTCCGTCCGCCGCCGCTTCGCCCGCCGCCGCTCAGCCCGCCGACGCCGACCCCGCCCCTTCCGGACCCAGCCCCTCCGCTCCCGCCGCGGCGGACGACCCGTTGCCGGACACCGGCGCGCCGACAGCCCCGTCCGCACCTGCTACGCCTGCGCCTCCGGGAGCGCCGGTCGTCGAGGCTGAGGCCGGCCCACGCTCGTCGTTTGCCGTCCTCGACGAAATCGACACGGCCGCGCTGGCGGCCAGCCTGCGCGACGAGGCCGAGAGCCTGGCCCGGGCCGCCAACGAGGACGCCGACGGTGTCGTACAGGGCGCAGGAGGAAGGTGTGTTGTTTGCTCTCTGCCGGTCGCCGGAAGCGATCACTCTCGCTGCGTGCGGCAACGCCTGCGGCTTCGATACTCCGAGGCCGCCTTCAACGGCTGGGCGGCGGCCACCAGCACCGGCCGGGCAGCCGGGCAGCCGTCTGCCCGATGCCCTCTCCTCATGTGCGGCCAGCGGTACCCGACGCCGCTGGCCCTGGCACAACACGTGCATGGGGAGAACGCGGAGGCGACGTGCATGCTGCGCGAGCAGGGCGACTTCTGCGAGGTGGAGACGCCCAGCCTCGCGGCGCGTCTGCTGCACCTCGAGCAGGGCCACGGCCTGCTCGGCTTCGACCAAGAGCCGCCGGTCGAAAGGTGTGACGACTGCGGAGAGTGGCTGGTGGGCCGCCCGATGCAGGCCGAGCACGACTGTTCCTCGGAGTCGAGGCCTTACGGCCAGCGGGGCAACGACGATGGGCACGACGGAGGGTAAGAGCAAGGGCGCGACGAAGGGCAGGTTGGAGAGTGAGTGGACGGGCAGGAGGAGCGGAACAGATAGATTGTACACTATGGCATGCAGCATAAATGAAGCCATTGGACCATGAACGGCACGGAGACCAGGAATGGCCAGGACAGGTATCGAGCATGGTCGCAGGTCACTCAAAGCAAGCCGATGTGGGTGAGTGAGATCGTTATGCACGCATGCATGCATACTAAAGCAAGTCCGAGGGTTGTTGAAATTGCGGGGACAAGCGCAAGTGAACGTCTTTGGGCCGTTCGCGCAGGGGCAGGGAGGGCAGTTCTCGGCGCCCTTGCGGTCGAGCTCGAGGTCGCGGAGACCCCAGTGGCATGCACGGCTTTGAGGAACGAGGCGATGAGCGATGATCTGAATGACTCACAGACAACAGTTCCGGACTACCCAACCGCGCCCAGGGGACCACGGTAGAGGTTAAGGACAATGATCGCCTGCAATCGCGCACACAGACGACACAATGACAGGTTGTTTCAGTGTCACAGTTCCATTTTGTGCTCTATCCCCTCCAACTTGGCGAGTATGTCGTCGAGCCTGTCGAGCTTCTCCAGCCGATCCAATCTCTCAATTATTGGCTTCAGGTATGTCGCGACCTTCTCTGCCTCTTCCTTTGCCAGCGCCGCCTTGGTTGCCGCACCATCGTACGTGAGGGCCGACCAAATGCCGCCGAAGAAGAGAAACGCCCACCATCCCAAGAAGGCGACACCTAGCACAACCAGTCCTGCACCGCCGACGCCCCACCAATCGACCGCTTTCACTCGGTCCAAGGAGAAGGAGAAGACGTCGCAGGCTTTGTCGCGGATGATCCGCCACTGGAAAGATGGTCGGTTCGAGCCGACCAGGTCATCGTGTGCGTCGTCGGAGGATAGCTGCTCATAGAGGACCATGATGGGGGGGAATGATGATCAGATTCGTTGCGTTGCGATCGGTGGCAAGGTGATAAGTCAGACAACAAACTAAGATATTGGGAGGTGTGTGCAGTGACGGAGGGGACAGAACTCGGATCCGGATGTGGAGGCAGTCCGTGCCTGTCTCGGCAGTCATTACGTAACCTAAACTCCACCCAAGCGGTGCACGGATCATGGTCGGACCGAGTCATCAAATGGCCATGTCCGCAATGCGACGCAACGCGATGGCGATGATGCGTACGCATCACTTTGCCAGCCGCGTCATGCTGTGGGAGCGCAACGTCAGACCCAGGTCGCTTCCGCCCGTCCTGGCGCTGAATCCAGGCAAGGTACAACAATGACTCTATCATCTCGCGGACTACACATGTCCGCCTCTCATGACACATCACACCAGCCGACACAACACTCGAGGATGATGTGTTCCCCCTCCAAGTCGACGCTGCAGCGAGAGCAGCGTATGTCTCTGCCTTCAGTCAGCCCTATTACTCATTTCGACTCACTCATAGCCCCAGCTTGCCCTCGATCCGATCCAGCCTCGCCGTGATGTTATCGAGCCGATCGAGGACCGGTTTGAGGTACGCCTCGAACCTCCTGGCCTCCTCGACCCAAGAGTCGTTATCGAGTGCGCCGCCTGCGTCGTCAAAGTCGCCCGTCACCATGTAGAGCACGAAGGACCCGGTACCGAGGACGAAGACAAGCACGAAAACAAGCACGAACGCTTGCTCGGGACGCTGGTCGAGATGCCGCTTGAACTCGGCGAGCTGCACGCTGAGCCGGTCCCAGTGCGACGGAGGTGGTGGGGGTCGGTCGCTGAGTCCGGTCTGCCGCGGGACAGGGGCGTAGCTCATGTCGAAGGTCGAGAGATGGTAAGCATCACCTGAGACGGACGACGACGGTCATGCAAGTTGCTGACAATGTGCGCGACAAAGGCGATCCGAGTGAGGCACGGACCAGAGGTGGCGCAGCTTGGCAGCGGGGCACCAGAGGTTTCATGCCGAGAGGTCTGGCCCGACGCCACTCCGGGCCCAGAACAAGAAACTGCTGAGTAGGCGTTCAAACCTGGGAGGAGGAAAGAGGCTCCAGCCCAGTGTCGTACTTCTGTGCGTTGCAGACGGCCACACACGCAGTGGCCAGTGGCCAACCTGCCAGGTGAATGACGTCCGATAACGGCTATCTCGCCTACATTTTGATTCCGGAATCTCGGCCCCTCCCCTGGCCCAGCGAGATCGCACTGCGGCTGGTTCGATTGAGGAGGTTCAGCCGTTCACACAGCTACGCCGATCGATCTCGTGCTATAGGCAAGCTCATGAGAGGGCAAAGAGTCGCTAGAACAGGTGCCACGCTTTGAATTACAGGGCTAGCTCAGCATCCGCGGCTCACCGAATGAATCAGTGGCAAGTGCTTATGTAGCCCAACGATGGGGCGGTACAAGCGGTCCACCTTCCCTCGTCTGGCAGCTAGATATAAAGCAGAAGTCACCTTCGACGCAGTCCTTCACCTCTCAGCCCACAATACCCAGCATGCCCCGCTACCAGCTCCTCGACGACCCTCACGCCTCCCAAGACCGTCTTCCCGACGAGCCTGACCGCGCCAATACGCCCAAGCCTGAGCACGCAGACCCTGGTCGCGTGGAAGCACAGCAAGACCGCGCCAAAAAGCCCCGGGATAAATGGTGTCACATCGCAAGCAACGTCTTCGCGTGCCTCTACACTATCGTTACCTTCTTGTGCATGTTCTTCCTCCTCTCTGGGGCCATGTTCTACGTCGGCATGTTCTTCTATAACGCTAATCCCGGCGATAAATGGGACCAACATCAGGCCGAGGTCTATGTTAAGCCTATCGCTGACCGACTCGACCAACTCATCCACGTCCTCAACTCCACGTCCAGTCACGGGTCCCAAGGATAGCATCCACCCAACGGCTTCGCCTTGAGCAGGCGGCGTGAACTGCGCGCAACCCCGTCTACCATATATACAGACACATACACGCGCTTTACTTTCCATGCATAGAGTCAAACGGGCACTCTCGACCGTGTACGCCAGCATGGTGTCGGCCAGACTGCAATGCGGTACCCGCAGCCCAGGAGTGCATGTGACGTCACAGCGGATCGCTCGTGGCATTTCTGAGTATTTGCCCGTGTTTCGATAAGGGCGGGTTGCAGCCGAATGCTCGTCGCTATGATAGGATGCGGGCATGCATGAATCCACAAATGGATACTGGCCAGATCTATTCCTTCTTCACCGCCTCCTGGAGATCCAAACGGCACGTGGCGGACACTCGACGGACAGGCGACGGGCAGTGGCACTGCGCACCCCTTCACCCGAGTAGAGATCCGGCATTCCACCGCTCAACCAGTCCTCTTTATGTCCCACCAGCGCCACCATGGACTGAGCAGAGATCAGCAAAAGGACCGCCAGCCAGAACCTGTTCCAGACGTCAGACTATAATGCTCCTCCCTTCCGAGTACTTCCCCTCGCCGCCTCTCTTCCTCCCCTACGCCTACACTTATCACTACACACGAGCCACAGCCCACCCAAGCGCCTTCACACATGTCAAAGACGAGACGCAACCCCAAACTCCTTCTCTGGCTGAGCGTATTCGCTCTAGTGCATGCGCAATACGGCGACTATGGCGGTTACGGCGGAGGTTACGGCGCGCCCGCAGCCACCTCGACCAGCTTGCGCGCAGCCTCGAGCTCGAACGGCAGTTCGGAGGCTTCTGAAGCTGGAGAGTATGGATCCGGAGAGTACAGCGAGTACTCCCGCGTAAGCAGCAAGTCGGCAACTATCGCACACGCAACCTGCGGAGCTCTGGCGACGATGCTCTTACTACCCGCTGGGGTCATGATGGCACGCTCAAGACTGCCGCACTGGTTCCCCGTTCACGCCACCTGGCAGCTGGTACTCAGCACTGGGATAGTCTGTGCCGCCTTCGGTATCGCCTGGTCGCACTTCGCCGGCGGGCTCGATACACCGCATCGCCGAGCTGCCACTGCTCTGTTCGCGCTCGTGCTCGCTCAGGTCATGCTCGGTATCGGTGCGCACTTCATTGGCAGTCGGCTGCCTAGACGCCTGAAGACCTTCACAGGCAGGTCGGCTCTTCACTTCGTCCACTGGGCAATGGGGATTGTGATCGTCGGACTCGGCTGGGCCGTGGCATATCTTGGCCTGACGAGCGAGTGGGAGTATCGCGGCCATGGGCACCCGAGTGGCGGCTGGAAGGCCGGCTGGGGAGTCGTTATTGGCGTCTGGATTGTGCTGTATGCTCTTGGACTAGGCATGCTGCAGCGCCAGCTGAGACAGGAGACGGAGCATGTGGCACCAAAGAACGAAGTGAACGAGACGTCTGCCAAAGGAGGTGCTCCCGCGCACCCCGAGCTGTCGTACGAGCGATCCAGTTTCTAGCAAAGCCTGTAACATGGACACTGAGATGAATGCCTGAGGTCTCCGATCCTACATAAGACTCCGCCAAACCATCTCCGCCGACGCCGTCGCGCGCCGAGACCGCCCGCGCCGAGACGCCAACGTAATCACCCCTCGGCCGCTTAGCTCAGCTGGTTAGAGCATCGTACTAATACTCAGTCGAGTACTAGTCCATGCGGAGGTCGGCAGTTCGATCCTGTCAGTGGTCAGAGTGTGCTTGTGAACGACGAGCGCGACGTTTTTATCGTTCGGACGGGTGGAAGAAGCGGTCGAGGTCGTGCCGAGGTTGAAGGGTGGCTGGGAGGTTTGGGCGGTGTGGACCCTGAACGACGGCGAGCTTGTGTTGGACAACCTGGGTCGACAGGGCCGGCCAAGCAGGGTTTGGAGGAGGGCCAGTCACTGCTCTGTGAGCGGCAGCCTTCTCGACCCGGAAGAATGGAAGGACCCCTTAAAGGTTGGATGTCATGGAGGTCAATCGAAGACAGGCATCACACGTTCCACCTGGCAAGCCGGTCCCCCAGCTGGCACCGAGGGCAACGGCAGGCGTCGAGGTTGTAGAAGGAGACAGTCGTCGTCCATGTCCATCTCCTCATCCTCTAACTGCCATTCTGGGTCTGAGGGATCTCCGACAACCAGTAGACAACCTCTGCAAGAACGTTGCCAACCTCGACGGGGTCGAAGTCGGCGAGAGCATCACAGTCTGCGACGGGGTCGGCAAGTGAAGGCGGTACCATCGGCGGCCTCTTTGAGTCGCTGGGTGCTCCTCACTGCTGATTCTAACTGGTGCATGTAGGTCCTCCGAGTGGCGGTAGAGAGCAGGACTCGTATAGTCGCCCACGAGAACACCGTCTCCCACGGCGTCAGAAGCTTTAGGCGCTCCCGCTCGCCATTGACCACGATGGTCAGGTAGCCCCAGCCGCCGAGGCCTGAGAACCCGTGTCGTTCCTTGGGGTCTTCGGCGTCAGCGCCCCAACGTGCTGGCTCTCAGAGGAGCGTCGAATGGCGGTCGCGAGAGTGATCTTGGAGGGAGTCATCTCAGGGTTGGCCACGCCCCTGAAGACGAAGGCATAGAGCGTTTCCAGGTCTTCCCGGATGTCAGGCGTTTCTCAGAGGACAGTCCGCCTTGACTGACCGTGGCAACCAGTTGGAGGATTGGGAGTATGCGCAGTTTGAAGAGGCTGAAGTAAGATCACTAGCTCGTCGAGGACGGAGGGCCGACTACCTACAGATCCGCCACCGGCCTGGCGCGGGTTTGGTTCTAGTTGTCCAGTATAGGAGCAGGAGCCCGGTTCGTGCAGCTCACGCAAAGGCTCAGCTAAGTCCTAACATCAATCCCATGCACAGTATTGTCCTGAAGACGTCTCCACGCACCGCGCAAACAATTTGGAATGCGACGGATTATGTTCCCGCGGCGGCGGCGGCCTCCGTGTGCGGAATTCCGCCCAGCAAGGGCCTGCTTAGCTCAGTGGCCAGAGCGTTGGTTTTCGGTTTGTTTGCCGTCACCGCCAAGGGTCGTAGGTTCAACCCCTGCAGTAGGCTTCTCTTTTGCCGCGCTTCCGGGTCGTTTTCGCATGCAGCGCGAGCGACATGATCGTCCACACGTATGCTGACGCGATGTGCTGATACGATGCATTTGGACAGGCTTGGGCCGAGCTCTTGCGGAATGAGCAGTGTGCCTGGGCGCCTGGTTTTTGAGACTGGGGGAGTCGGCTGGAGCGCAAGGTTGGGATTCACGTCACTCGGAGTTGCGAAGACTCTGAAGACTGCGCAGGTACAGTCAAGCACACCGAGCCTCCCAGGATCGCATGAATGGTAGCGCTCCCGTCGATGCTTACCCCGTTGACCCACACTTGCCCGCGGCCGACTGGGCATCCGTGTACGGAGTATAGATGGCGTGGCATCGGCCTCTGTTCGGGCAAAATACTGCTCGATGACAGGCTGGTGCTCTCGAGCCACACACTCGCTCTCCGTCTGCGGCCCGGTGCACGCCGTCCCACTCCGACACACCGGCCTCGCCGAAGGGGCGCCCATCGTGATGAAAGCGTTTAGAGTTCGGAGGCGTCATGACTGTTTCTCGGGGAGCAGCTGACGAGTGGGGTGTGCCGCTGCTGGTGCGCCGCATTGGCTCGGAAGCAGTGGCCCCGGCATTACGGAGGGCGAGTGAAACCTCGATCGTTCTGCAGGGATGCTAGAGACAAGGGAGCAGTGAGGATGACATGACATGGATTCTGGACGATCATCACTGCACCGAATCCACCGCCGGCAGCCGTTCCGGCAGATCGGACCACATCGGTGGGCAGGCATTTGTTTTCCAGGGTACAGCTCCGTGTACGGAGGTACACAACACCAATGAAGCCACCGACCAGGACTGCGGATCGTGTTTTAGAGTTTCACGAAGGATAAGAAGCCCTGTGGCTGCTGCTCCACGAATCCACGGGTGACGAAAGGGAACCCGTCCCATGGCGAGCAGGACAGATGGTGGAAGAAACCGCTTTCGTTGACAGGGACCACTGCCAAGCCCGCGTCAAAGCCAATCAGCTTGAAAAGGAGCATCACGCGGGCAACACACCTGGCCTGCACCTGCCGAGCGTTGGTCCCGTGTCAGAACATGCCCTCGGCCCCCGCATCGTGGACATGTCCTGTCCACGTTTATAGGGAACTCGGCGCGGGGATGGGAACGTGCGGATGGGACGAGCGCGAATGACTTCATCTGCAATTCATACCCATCGGTAACCTAGCTCCTGGTTATCTTGGCGTCGGATCCGCAGGGTTGCAAGCGTAGTAGTCGGTGAGTACGCCGACGAGGCGAAGGATGTCATTCGATCACACCTGAGTGGTCCCACGGAATGACTCGTTGCCTCCAGATGCACCTCGCACTGCTCGCCCTCCACGGACTTGGGTTTGGGGTCGTGCACACCCGTAGCCCTCAGTCGGCCGCACTCCAGAGGTTCCGGCGGTCCCGGTCCGTCCGGCGTCTCCGGCACCAGGTGGACGCCATCCGATATATAACAGGCAGCCGGGCGGGCGAACCTCGCAAACCACAACCACACAGCTCCATCAGCAGTGAGTGCCCACAGCAGTCATTGCTAATCGCAGTGCTCTTCTCCGCTCTTCTCACTACCGCCCTCGCTGCCACCGGTGCCTCGGCTGCGTCGTACCCCATCAAGGAAGATGGTGTCCGCTGCCGCTCCGGTCCCGGCACCAGCTACGACATCAAGAAGACCTACAACGCTGGTGACAAGGTGACGCTCTCGTGCTACAAGACCGGCACCTCGGTCTCGGGCAACACGTACTGGGACAAGACGTCTGATGGGTGCTACGTCTCGGACTACTACGTCAAGACCGGGTCGACGACCCCGGTTGTGAGCAAGTGCTCCACAACTTCAACGGGCACCAAGCCGGGGTGCTCCTGGGTGAACGCTGACGGCGTCGCGCTCATCCAGGAGTTTGAGAGCTTCCAGCCGCGCCCGTACCGGGACCCGGTCGGAAAGTGGACTGTTGGTTACGGCCACCTGTGCGGGAACAACGGCGCCGACAGCTCCTGCTCCGGCACCGGGTACTCGTACCCTCTCACGCTCGCTACCGCCGGCGAGCTGCTTAAGAAGGACTTGCCCAACTACACGATCTGCCTCCGCAACAACCTGAACGAGGACAAGGTCAAGCTGAACAAGAACCAGTGGGCCGCCCTCACCAGCTTTGTGTTCAACCTCGGATGCGGCAACTTCCAGAGGTCCGACCTGATGGCCCGCCTCAACAAGGGTGAGGACGTCAACACTGTCATCGCTGCTGAGTTCCCCCGCTGGAACAAGGCGGACGGTGTTGTCCTCAACGGCCTTGTTCGCCGTCGCGCCGCTGAGGTCGCCCTCGCTAAGAAGACCTCCCATGGCACCTCCAAGGCCTTCCCCACTTGCACTTAGACAAGACCCGTAGATTATTTGAATCTGTAGAGGCCGTTAGAAAGAAGCATGAATTAGCACAGTATCATTGGGGCCTACAGTGACCACCCTCAAGTTTGTAGCGCGGGACAGGCTGCTCCGATGAGAGACGTTATCCTCGAGAAAGGGGTAGAGTCGTCGCTGAACGTAAGAAGGCTTATCAGTGAAGTAGCGGTTCGGACTCAAGGGTGCACAAGAGAGTCCTAACGGTCGTCAGTCGCTGTGCTGGTGTGAGTGCAGCTAAACGTCAGTGTAATCGCAGACCATGGGTGACATCTTCTTTGTCACTCCCGAGCTGGCTGCGTTGCGTCAGAGCATGGTTGCGGGGCACTGGTGCTCTGAAACTGCGCCCAACACATGCTGCGCCCCCCTCGGGCGCTAGGTTTTCCGTACCTCCAGCCTTCCTCATCATCGACTTCCTCGCCTCCATCATTCACTTCCTCACCAAGCACGGCCTCGTCCTGACTCTGTAATCCCCCGCTCGACATCCAGCCACGACCTCAGCTCGCACCAATGCCCTCCTGTGCGGCGCCGGCCGCCGGCTCTCCGTCCGCGCTCACGAACGGCGCCGGGATGTTGATCCAGTGGTTAAGATGGCTGCCTTCCATGCGGAATAGCAGCTTACCGGGGTTCGAATCCCCGACATCTCATGTTTTTGGCTGGTTTCCTGTGGACGAGAGGGTCTGGGTATTGCAAGCTTCACTTCCCTGCAGCTGTCCCCTCCTGGGGCTCCTCTGGAGCACCGCTATCGATCCCAGGGGGGTTGGTCTACGTTATCAAGTGATTGACAAACGGCAACCACCTTTTCGTCAAACGGCAACCACCTTTTCGTAACTCACCTCGCGACCCTGTACTCGCTCGTCTGCCCCGTGCACAGCCAACGTCAGCAGGTGAGTCTCGAATCGAGGACAGAGATAGAAGTGAATCACAGGTAGTGGGTCGACAGTAGACGCTCGGCCGGCGCGCTCGGAGTGCTCGACGCCACCGGGAAGGCGTCCATTAACATTATGATCGGACTCACTCGACAGCACACTGCTCGGGGCCATGCATTGCGGAAGAACACCTAGGACAGTTCATCCTCGCAATAAAAGTGTACCAGCGTTCTAGACCACCCACTTTCCGTTGCTAGTCACCGCAGTTGTTACTGCGATGAATGTGCCCAGAGGCCCAGTGCTTTTCTCGGACAAGTCCGACCCTGAAGTCCGGGACAACGTGCATCCGAAGATTCCACGGCCACCCTTGAATGCCTTCCTCCGCTGTTCCCACCTCCGCATCCATCATGCCCACCGTCGTCTACGCCGTGCATGACGGCGTTGAGATCGCCCTCGACTACTTCCTTCCGCCCGGCGACGGCAAGTGCCCCATCCTGCTCTGGTTCCATGGTGGCGGCCTCTTGATGGGCTCGCGCAAGGCGGCATGGTCGCACCTGCGTAACGCTCCAGAGAAGCACGGGCTGTGCCTGGTGACTGCCGACTACCGACTGGCCCCACAAACACGGATGCCTGGGATCTTGGAAGACTTGGCGACCTGCATGGGTTATCTTCGTTCTCCCGCGTTTGCGTCCGAGACTGGCGGGCGCGTCGACCAGTCCCGCATCATTGTGTCTGGCGGCTCAGCGGGCGGCTGGCTCGCGCTTCTCCTTGGGTCCGGAGTGGGCTTCGAGGCCTCGGGCCTGGCGGCGCCAGAGCCGCCCCTGGGCGTGTGCGCCATCTATCCGATCACCGACATCACGGCCCCCTTCTGGACGACTCCACAGCACCGTGTGTTACCGTTCTCTTCCTTCGCTGACGACCCAAGCTGTGTCCTACGTCGGCCATGAGATACCCCGCAGTGCAGTTGCCGAGTACCTCGATCCGAGCGCACCGCAATCGAGCTGGAACTCTCCTGACTCGCCCCGCATGCAGATGTACAGCTACATGCTGCAGGAGGCGCTCGAGCAGGATCTGGTCATCGGTGACTGCGGAGTCCCCGCATCAGCCTACTCGATCGCCCCTGGCATCGCTTCCGGCAAGTTCAAGCTTCCTCCGACTTACATTGTGCACGGAACGTGAGTACGCCTCCTGCTCCCCCACTAACGCCAGGATCGACGACAAGGTACCGATCAGCCAGTCTGAGGACGTCGTGCGCGCAGCAGATGAGGCTGTCCTGGACGTCACGTTCGACGTTCTCACTGGAATCGATCACCTGTTCGACAAGGACCCACAGTACCGGTGGATCAGCAAGCTCCTGAAGCGCGCTTAGATATGCATTGCGGAAGCAAATTCGCGTGGCATGCCCGGTCCGGGAAGGTCAGCTGCCTGTGCACGTCGCGTCTAGATCTTGCCCGAGACACCTCGTCTTCGTACTCTTCACACTGACCCACGACCCACAAATGCACCGACACTGTCTGTTCTCGAAGCAGAAGACCTGAAGGCGTTGCGCACAACGGATCAACCAAGACGGAGAAAGCATGGCGGGTGAACCTCGATGCAGAGGTCATATGACCTTGCTGATTGCCAGAAATGACCACAACACGGTCGCGGATGGGCTGACGACGCGGAATGCACCCGGCTGTTACCATGTTTAGCGTCGCTGGACCAGCGTTCTGGGTCTGTGCTGACACACGATCCTCCCACTTCCGACGGCAAACAGCGATGACCTCAGCTGACAATGCTTCCCCGCTCACCCCGCTCACCTCATTCACCACAGCCTGTGCTGGCATATAAACTGGCTCGACTGTGGTGGGCACCCATGCCAGCGACGCCAGCCCCCAGCAACCGCCATGAACAGCCTGGACTACTCGGAGAGCGGCCGCCATGAGGAACACATCCCCAGCACAGAGGTCATGCACGACCACGACGGCATCGTGCTGCAGCGCGCGCACGGCGGAACGGGCTACGTGTGAGTCACCCGCTTGATCCGAGATCTGGGCCCTGAGTTGATGATTCCAGTCTCGTCCCGCAGCCCAGCAACAAGCCGGATGATCCATTGAACTGGAACTGGAAGTGGAAGGTCGCCGTCGCCGCAACGCAGGCGCTGTACGTCATCTTCACTGTGTCGTCTGCGCTGTCGATGGCGCCGATGAACGGCCTCGCGTCCAAGGAATGGCCCGAGCAGAGCGAGACACGCATCGGCCTGCTGACAGGCGGATGCGTCCTGTCCCTCGGGTACGCCAACTTCATCATCATCCCATGCAGCAACATCTTCGGCCGCCGCACCACATCTCTGGTCGTGTCGCTGTTCGTCATCGGGTTCGCGATCTGGGAGGGCTTGGCGAAGAGCTACAACTCCTTCCTCGCGAGCCGCATTATGACCGGCGTTCCCACCGCGATCAGCGAGACGCTCATGGTGCAGGTCATCGCGGACCTGTTCTTCGTCCACGAGCGTGCCCGCTGGATGGGGCTGTACTTCAAGGCGTTCTTCTTCGGCCTCTTCATCGGCCCCATCATCAGCGGCAACATGGCGCAGCGCTACGGCTGGCGCTCGTTCTGGTGGCTCAGTACCGCCCTCGGCGTGTTCAACACGCTTAACCTCCTCGTCCTCTACCCCGAGACGCGGTACCGCCGCGGGCCCGCTGTCGAGTCCGAGCCCGTCTCGCCCGGCGAGAAGGACGACAAGCGCCTCGAGCATACTGAGTCCCAGATCGCAGACAATGTGACAGGCCGCGGCCGCCCCTCGAGGCAGCAGTTCAAGCTCTGGCAGCCGATCGACCCGAACTGGCGGCGGACGCTCGTTAGAGACGTGCTTTCGCCTTGGCTCAAGTTCTTTAACCCGATCACCTTCTGGGCCGGCTGCACCATGTACGGCTCGGCCAACGTGCTGCTCTTCTTCAACCTGACCCAGCAGACGCTGGCGGGCGCACCCTGGCACTTCTCGGCCAGTGCAATGGGATACGCCAACTTTGCCTTCGTCGTCGGCGGCCTTATCGGCCTCTCGACCGCCGGCCCGCTTTGCGACTGGATCGGCAACACGATGACCCGCCGCAACAACAACGTGCGTGAGGCCGAGTTCCGTCTCATCGCCATGATCCCTTTCATCATCATCGCCGCCATCGGTGTCGCCATCGGTGGTCTCGCACTGGAGCGAGGCTGGGGCTGGCCGGTGGTCCTCTGCGTCGGCTATGGCTTCACCGGCGTCACCGTCACATCGCTCCCGACCATCGCCATCAGCTACGCCGTCGACTGTTACACGCCCATCGCGGGCGACATCATGGTCGTCGCGACCGTCATCAAGAACACGGCCGGCTTCGGCATGAGCTACTGGGTCTTCGACCTGATCGCACGCAAGGGCATCTTCACATGTGCCATGATCCAGTTCGCGACCTGCATCGGGCCCGCAGTACTCGCACTGCCGATGTACTTCTTCGGCAAGCGCATCCGACGCTGGACCCGCAACTCGTCCTATCACAGGGAGGACTGAGCACAAACATATCAAGTACTTAGGAAGTCATATCAGGGCTAGAGCTAGGGAGAGCAACCGGCAGTACTCAGCAGTTAGTAACTCGTTAATCAGAAGAAGTGAAATGCAAACATTCCTTGTGGTCGGTGAATAAATGCTAAGCGAGATAGCCGACTGCGCCGCGGCTGACGCCGACATGCCTTCCTCATGACGCACTCCGACATTCCCATGTCATCATCGTTCTCACCATGAAAGCTGAACTCGACCATCTCGTCCTCGCCGCGCCGACTCTCGACAAAGGAGTAGAGTGGGTCGAGACCTCGCTCGGTGTCAAGATCCCGCGCGAAGGCGGCGAGCACACTGGCAAAGGTACGCACAACGTGGTTGTCTCGCTCGGTGATGACTTCTATCTCGAGATCCTGGCCCTGAACCCGGACTCGAAAGAACGCAACCCGCCCCGATGGACGTGGCTCGACGACAAGCCGAAGGACTTCACGCCGAGTCTCGAGACCTGGTCTGCGCGGTGCGACGACGTCCAGGCCGCGTTGGATGCATCGGACATCAAACCGGGGAAGGTCGTGAGCATGTCCCGCGGCGACATGACTTGGCAGATCACCATTGCGGACGACGGCAGCCTCAAGCCCGCAGCGGACGGCACCTTCCCCTTCCTCATTCAGTGGCAGAAGTACCCTCCGCATCCGGTCGCGAGCAAGCTGAAGGACCTCGGCCTGCGCCTGAAGACGCTTCAAGTCCGGTCGCTCGACTACCAAAACATCAAGACGTCGCTGCACGAGATTGGCGTCCACGACCACCGTCTCCGGGTATCGCTCGGCGAGGGACCTCGCCTCGTCGCAACGATCACGACGCCGGACGGCGAGCGCACCCTCGAGACGGCCCAGTAGCTCCGTAGTCCGACGATGAATCAGCAGTCAACCGCACAAGTCGCGCACCGCCGGTCGGTGCCGAGGTCACGTGATACCCAGCAAAAGTCGCTCGCTCGGCGTTCATGCGGTCGGCATAAATGACGCACGGTGAGCGGCGAACATATAACGGTCGACGACGCCGTTGCATGCTCCTCATCACCCGCCATGAATCACCTCGCACCACTACCGAGACTCGCCGCTGTTGGACTTCGGACGTCCGCTTGCCGAACACGGCCATTGCGACCATTCGCCTTCCTCGCGACCTCCACCTTTCCCTTGGCGCCGAAATCACGCTCCTACTCGACACCTTCCTCCACCACTACCCATGACCACGCCGCTCCCTCTACCTCTTCGACGACTTGCTCCAGCAAGACAGCCGAACCGCCAGTGTCAAAACCGCGAGCATGGGCGACCTCCGCATTCTGGAAGTGCAAGCACACCTGGCGGCGAGCGTCGCTGAACACCTTCCGGTGTCTGATCGGGTGCAGCATCGGAGACCTCAGCGCGATGACCTACCTCATGACGCACCATCCGGACATGGACATGGGTACGTCAATGGCCATCTCTATGGCAGCGGGCATCTCGACCTCGATCCTGTTGGAGACTTCGCTCCTGCACTTCGGCAAGGATGGTCTGGCATGGGGCAATGCTGCGCGCACAGCCCTGGGAATGAGCATGTTCAGCATGCTCGGTATGGAGACGGCGGAAAACCTCGTCACACTCGCGCTCCAGGACCCCGCGACGCCACTCGCCAGCCCCAACTTCTGGGCCATCACTGCGCTCTCCATGGCTGCCGGATTCGTCGCACCGCTGCCGTACAACTACATTCGCCTGAAGCTGTACGGTAAGGCGTGCCATTAGTACCCGAGTAGAGCCCTCCTACGGGAATCGACCGGTAAAGGGAGCCACAGAAGCTAAAGAAACGCGCGATCGCGATCGGATCGGGCGTCATCCATCAGAAGTTCCATTCAGAAGCGTCTCGGACCCTGAGTCAACAATCAACCATCACTTGTTCCGGGATCTGGAGCGTTGTAGTGCGTAGTGCTCTTGCCCGCCTGAATGCACCGCGGTAACGATGACATCGACTGACGACTGACTTAGTACTGAAGGTTTACGACTTCTCAATGACGAAGCCCTCAGGGCCGCCCTCAACGAGCTGGGTAGCCAGCTCCCTCTGCTTCTGGTACGCCTCGGACTCGGAGTAGGCTAGCGTCAGTGGACACTCGAGAGCCAGGGCTCACCCTTGACAGCGTCGGCGTCGGCGAAGACACGGGTGACAGTGAAATCGATGCCGTCCTGGGCGAACTGGACGCCCTCCTCAGTGAAAACGGCAGCGATCTTCTCAGCGGCCTCGGCGGAGACGGCCTTGCACTTGGCGACGACGGTGATGGACATGTTGTTGAGCGCTGGGGAGTTGCGATGCTGTTGGCTCGACGGCTCATTGCAACTCTTTATACCTCCCACAATGGAAGTGACTCCGGCAACTGCCTTGCTGCTCACCGAGGAGCACAGGCCGCCCGCACTCAGCTGACACAGTCGGAGGAGCGTGCAGCAGCCACCCCGTAGTCCTTCTCCCTACGCGTCAGCGTCGGACGCACTGGCCTCTGCCCCTATGCCGTCCCACGTCGGTCTCATGCGGTGCATCCCTACAACCCAAGCGTTGATTATGTGTGGTGATGTAGATGTTCTGATGGAAGTAAGGTCCTGGCGTCACAGACGCCTTCGATTGCTATGTCTGGTTCTCTATCAAGTACTGATGCGACTAATGGGGCATGCCGGAGCGGATGGCCATCTCGTGGGGGTCGTGAGTGATCGAGTCGCGCCTGCGCGTAACCTCGTCGAGCTGGTCCTCGATCTTGGTGCGGGTCTTGTTCCAGCGCCAGGCGGGGATGCGGCGCTCGTAGAGCTCGTCGATCTCGGCCGCACTGCGCCACTTGGTCTCGGGCAGGAAGAACCAGAGGAAGATGGCGATGGGCGTCGCGGTCGCAAAGAAGACGAAGCCGGACTTGAGCCCGATCGTGACGAGCATGCGCGGCACGGCAAACGTGAACACGATACCGATGATGGCGTGCAGGACGTAGCAGAAGACACCAGTCTTGATGCGGAGGTATGCCGCGGGGAGCTCGGCGACGTACAGCGTCTGCGAGTTGCCGGCAATCGTCGCCGTCGCGGCCCACAGGCACGCGGTGAAGTAGAGGCCCGCAATGCGGTTCTGGCCCTTGGCCGGGTCGACGTAGTACATGCATCCCCACAGGAGCATGGAGATGGCCTGGAACGAGTACGACGTGGTGACGAATGGCCGGCGGCCGAAGCGGTCGAACACGCTCATCATGAACAGGACAACGACGCACTGCACCGTGCTCGTGATGACGATAACCTGGAACGGGTTCTTGAAGCCGGCGTACATGTACGTCAGGGGCGCAAATGAGTAGAGCAGCGGGAAGCCGCCGAGCTGCACCGAAGCCGAGATGATCGTCGCCGAGATGGTGCGCTTGCCGTTCGTGCCCTTCCAGAGGTCGGTCCAGCCTGAGGCCTTGTTGGCCTGGATCTGCCCGCGCTCGTGCTCGACGGTGCGCACAATGATGGCGTACTCCTCCTCAAAGTCGTAGCCCTTGACGCCGCCGTAGAGCTTGCGCAGCGACTTCATGGCGTTCGCCTTGTCGCCGTGTCGGGCGTAGAACCAGGGTGACTCGGGCACAACGACGAAGCACAGCAACATGAAGCCGACAGGGCCCCAGGTGGCGTAGATCGGGAGATGCCAGTTGAGCGGGTGGCGCTTCGTGAGCTCGTTCATCATGACGGATGCGAGGAGCGTCGCAACCGCGCCCCAGAAGATGGCGGCCGACAGAACGAGACCACGCACACGGGTCGGGCAGATCTCCATGCCGTACGGGGCGACAATGACCCCGATGATACCGATACCGGCGCCCATGAAGATCTGGCCGACGAGCCAGACGCCCTTCGAGTTGGCCGCCGTCAGACAGATCATGGAGCACGCCGTGAACAGCCACGCAAGCAGGAGGGAGAGCTTGCGTCCGAACCGGTCCGCGAACCAGGTGATCGAGAGCATGGCAACGACACCTCCGGCGCTGCCGACTGCGCCCCAGGCTGAGATCCAGTTCGGGTCGAGAATCGTCGAGCCAAGCATGCCGATAGGATCGCCGAACTGCTTGATGAAGCCGGGGTTCACGAGAATGGCGCCCGTCACGACCATGGTGAAGTACTCGAGCATGCGGCCCGTGAAGATGCAGAAGCAGTAGAAGAGCGCACGGCGGAACGTCCACAGCGCCTCGCCGATGCTGAGGTTGTCAAAGTGCGACTTGTACAGCGAGCCGCTGCCGACGCTCGACTGCCACTCCTTCTTGTCGATTTCCATGTTGTCGAGCTCGAGGTCCTGGACAGTCTTCTCGATGGCGTTCAGAGTCGCAGTGGAAGATGATGTTGATCTTCCAGCAGTCATCGTGAAAGTCGGCTCGTCGCTGTTCCCTTCGTTCCTTGCCACCTCGTGTGCCGTGTGTGCCGTGGGGATGGATGGTCTTCGTGCGATCGTACTCCTCCGCTTTCGGCACGGAAGGGCTCTAGGGCTGGCGAAAACGACCCACCATTGTCTTAGCATGCGTCCTATTCATATATGCTTAACCCGCGCGGCGATGATGACCAGCAAATGGGCAGCACGCTGTGAATTACACTGTTGAGCGGACCGAACCTTAAACAATAGGAGTACGAGTCGCAGCGCTCCCGTCGTGGTCACCGGTCGAGGTCACTCCTCGAACCCAACTTGGTACTGCGAGATGTCAGTATGCAGGTGAGTTGCAGCATTGGGCTGCGAGATGGGAGCGTTGCTGCCAGATGCAGCGCGACAGCCGCGCTTGGCGGTAGGAGTGGAAAGCAGAAAAAGGTCGTTAAGGTTGCGAAACCCCACCTGTTTTGGAGCGATGTACGGCAGAGGCTGGATTCAAGAAATGCAGCGCGGTACAGGCTATCTGCGGCGGAGACACATGAGTACGGTATGCAGAAGGTGGTCCCACCGTGCTGCCAGGTCCGAAGAGGTCCCACCAGTAGGGCTCGGCACCTCTTCCCAGAGTTTCAAGAGCGCGCGGAGAAACGGCTCTCGGGGCGACATGACGGCACGGCAGCGATACCCAAAGCTTGCTGGTGCCTGACGCGGTCTGAAGCCCCCTCGCGAGGTGGTTCATCACCGCCAGGTACGCGCTGCCATTGGCCAGGGGAAGCTGAGACGGAGCGACGTGCACGAGACAGGCAAGGTCGAGGTAATGCATGGAGGAGTTGATCGCCAAGAAAGTGTGGATTGTAAGTTTGGACTGAACTGTATGTCACGTTCCCGAGCATATGAGCAATTCACTGAGACGTGAATGCAGACGAGAGCACGAGGGACCAGCTTCCTGCCGTGCGACTCCCCAGGCTGACACTCATCTGACACCGCCGCTGTCTGCTGTTTGGGCAGGGCGAACCCAGACCGTCACGTTCGTGAATTGCACCAGCTCCCGCCGAAAGCCTATATCCGTCTTCCCTCCTCATGCACGCTGGCCATAAAGCATAAGCACAGGCCGTGCGATGCATCGCCCAGGTTCTTCGAGTTCTGCGCTATGCCGCACGTACCGAGGGAAGCACAGACGGAACAGATAAAGGCTGCGTGCGCCTGCTCACCCTGCATCGGACGGTCTAGATAATGAACGCCGCGCAGGGACTTACGGAAATATGCCGACGCCACCACTTCCAGATACCGTAGTCGATCTGCACCTGCGGCGAGCTTGGTGACGAAGGCCTCGTCCTCGTCACGGCCGGAATAGGCACAGGCAGGTCCCAGGTCCGACACCGATGCCCACTGGCACGCTCCAACTCACCGTCTGACAGTCACTCTCGAACGTAAGTGACGCCATGTCGCATGACCACGGCGGGAAGACCCAGCTCTGCGCGCACTAGCGTTGCTGCCGTTGTCGTCTCACCGTCTTTGGCACGGCAAGTCACTCCGCCGTGCATGGTGTTGCAAAGGCTTGGACGGCTGCGCCGGAAGTCCCGTTGGCTGGTCGACCCGCATCCCGAGACATCGATCCTATCTGCCGAGCCGGTTCCGACTGATGCTCAGAGTGTGACACCAATGCACAACGGCAGCCGGCTGATCGAATCCGTTTGGCCGTTGCACCCGGGTTGCTCGACGTGTCTGAATTGAATCTGCATCGCTTCCCTCGAGTCATCTTCGACCGTCTGGTCATCGTCTTGTCTTCGAGCACCAGGCGCACAGGGAAGACGACCTTCAGAAATCAGCCGCAACCCTTTAGTGAGGTCTTGAACTTCCGCAGCTCCTGCAAAACTGTCCTTGATCAACGGCCAAGATCAGTTTACGCTGTCCATCGCGATGGGGATGAGAAGAAAGGTCATCGTCCTTGGAGCGCTGCAGCGCGGGCTGTATGGTTCAACGTCAAGGTCGCCCGGCACTGAGTCCTTCCACCTCTGCAGGTCCGAGGCCTCTTCCACGACGCAGGCTGTCGTCTGTCACGTGACTGATCATCTCGCCGAGATACCGGATCTGTCCGGACCGAGGTTTGCCCACCTGTCCGGCTTGATGTCCAGTTGATCTTGGATCAACTCACCCACGACCTCTCACAACAGCATCAATGCCTCTCTTCTTCGCCTACTGTCCTGACCGAGTCGGCGACGGCGTCCTCGAGACTCGCCTCCGCGTGCGCAGCGAGCACTTCCAGGGCTTCAAACAGACCGTCCAGGAAGGCCATGCTGGTACGTCATAGCTGTGCTTGACCCCATCATGTCACTGCCGTCCACCGCATTCAAGAACGCATCGACCCAGAGCTCGATAAGGCATCTGCACAACATCGAAGCAGGCTAGGCCCAAGGTCGCTGACGTCCAGAGTTCGGCCGCGGCTTCCGCCCGCACCCCGACTCGCACCTGTTCTCGCCAGAGAAGTTGGCCCTGCTCCCCGAGGGCGTCGAGCCGATGGCCGGCTCAGTCATGCTTCTGCGGTACGACACGCTCGAGGAGGCGTGGGACCGCGTGCGCCGCGACGTGTACTGGACCGCGAACGTGTGGGACCACAATCGCCTCATCCTCGAGCAGTTCTGTGAGCCGCCCCCTGCTGGCACTGTCCCGGGCGTCGAGGACGCGGCGGGCGTGGGAACGGGCAAGGCGTAGAAGGCATGCATTCCTGGGTTGTGTGATTGTGGAGCTCAGACTGACAGGAACTGACAGTACTGACAGCGGGTTGCTTCAGACGATGAGTCATGCTCGGCACAGCTCCTCGACCATCGCCTCTCTCTCCGCCATCTCGCCATTGGGACGGCACGCCGGCCCAATCTGGGACCAGGAGCAGGCGCCAGAGGCGGTAAAAAGCGATGTGCTCTGAGATGTCGGGGATTCGAACCCCGGTAAGCTGCTCGAACCACGAATGGAAGGCAGCCATCTTAACCACTGGATCAACATCCCGGAAGCCACGTGAGGAGCCTGTCGAGGGCGCAGTCGATCGCGCCCCTGGGCGCACGCACGAGTGCTCTGTGCGAAGGGCAGACGCTGTGCACTATGTACAGGGTAGGCAGCGGTCAGAATTGTTCTTTCATTGCTTTCGTTACAAGATACAGGGGGAGGGTTGGGAGGCGGTGTTTGTTTCTAGGATCAAGGGTCGCGGACGAGGATGTCCGCAGTTGCTGTGGCGTTTCCAGCTTAGGCGTGGAACTGCTGGATCGTCTCATTGGGGTTCAGACGCCTCGCGTTGCACGTGAAGAGCAGCCCACAGAGGCAAAGGACGGCGACGGCGCTCACGACGCAGATAGTGATCGGGAGCCAGGTCGCCTTGCCGTCCCAGAGCATGGGCAGGGAGATGCCGCCAGCGATGCTGTTGGTGAAGACGGCGCAGACGAGGCTGCGCGGGCCACCGTGCTTGCCCGTGAAGACATACTGGAAGTGGCCCTTGTTAGAGTCGTAGACTGCGACCGCGTGCGGGGCGATCTTCCACACCTTGCACAGCGCCATGTTGACAAGGAAGACGACGACAGGAATGATGTGCGTCACGACCCAAATCCAGCCGCGCCCGTGCTCGTGCCAGCTCTTGTGCCCGAAGGCCGTGCGAACGCCGAGTGAGATGAGCTCGCCGGCGAGAACTCCCGCAACAATAGCCATTGCGGGGATCATGCGGAGCCACAGAGGGGTAACGATTTGGTAGCTCTTCTCCTTGGAGCTCTCATGGTCGGGATCTTTGTTCCAGTTCATGGTCGAGTTGTTTGGTAGGTGGTGTCTGGAGGTGGAAGACGGGGATGCAACTTCGAGGAGGCTAGACCGCATTCGCGCAATGATATATGTCAGACGGGGCCATCAATAATGCATCAATCGATGTCGTGTCAAGGTCGAAGTCGCCGAGAGCGGTGCATTCCTAGTCGCTAACGGAGACTAATGAAACAGCGATGGAACAAGTAATGAAACTGCTAATGAAACAGGCACGCTGACTTCAAACAACAAGGACGAGATGCGACACCGGTCCTGACATGGCTGTGCGCACTTGGCACGGCTCTCTGTCATGCACATTCGAGGGCTGTCATCCGAGATGTGCACAGTAGAGTCCAACTTTGCGGCCTGGTAGAAGAAGTGTATGTGCATATTACGCTCGAAGTGCTATCCATGATGATGACAAATCCACGAGATCTCCAAATCCACGCGGTAGCGCCATGAGCCCAAGCGCGGAGCTCTGGTAATTAAAGTTCAAGATTACAACACAAACTTCCCAAGCGGGTCATCGTTGACGCTCAAGCTCCACCGTCCCAGCCACCGCGGTGGTCATCCTCCGAGCAACACTTGCTCTCATTGATGGGTCACCCGCCGCAGCAGCCTCAGTGGCCGATAAGCACCAGGCTACGCCGCAGGGTGTATACGTTTCCATGTGCACCGAGCGGCGGCAAGCGCGACCAGAACAAGTGAGGTCAAGAACACGGCAGCTCCGACCAGCCGGTAGTCTCTGAAGTACGCGCTGAGCCAGGGTAAGAGGCCCCCAATAAACCCTGCGAGGATGAGTGTGAGTCCGAACTCCTCAATCGTGGATCCCCGCAGAAGAACGTGGTACTGAAACGGACTCTTGCGCTCGTTGTAGGTAGGCGCCTCTGCTTTATCGAGAGGCAGGCGGGTGATGGAGCTCGCGTAGTATAGTGCGAGCGGATAACAGATGTCCCAGACGATTTGGTATGCAATCCAGGCTTTGTTGAGCGGCAGTGCGTCGTCCAAGAAAGCCGCCTGAAGTAGTTGGCGCATCAGAGCCCCGATGAGGCCAGCTTGCACGAACGTCGCGGACACAAGGACGGGCAGCCACATCCAGGTGGCCACGACGTACCGGCTGAGTTCGCTGCGAGGGCCCGAGCTGGAGGGTTGGGGCGACAGCTTGCGAGCTGGTGAAGTCCGGTTCTCGGAGGTCATTCTTCTGTGGTGAACGTTGGGGCGATACGAAGTGTTCGAAAGGCGTGGTGAAAAGGGAATGTTGCCAAGCGTGGGCGCCCTGTTTTGTTTGAGGACGGCTCTGCCCGAGACTAATGACGTCGGTAGCAACCACTGAGTCCGTTCACGAAACTACCAGCCTCCTCCGTGAGGCACTCGGCTGCAGGCCCCTGGTATAACCTCGGGTGGAAACACCAGATCAGCTGACCAGCTGGCCCATGCCTGGACCGCGCATGAAACACTTTGAAGCGCGACATGCTTTAGGTCCTGAAAACAAGCCATCCGAAAATAGGATTGCCAAGCCGCGTAATCAGACACGTCACTTGTGTGGCCATATGATAACCCAGGAGTCGTATCTCATTAGTTTGGGCGCCAGACAGTTGTTCTCACCAAGTCAGAGGGCCACTAAGCGCCGGAAGGGGCTCTTGTTTTGCTCAACGTTGTACTGAACTTGTCCGCGGTGGGGGGCCGGGATGTGGGGGAGGGGGCCTGTGGTGTGGACACTCGCTTAAGAGCACGGCCGCCCAGCTCTCCGAGTTCCTGCTCAGAAGCAATCGTCGACGGAAGCGACGGCGCCGCTCTCCTTCGGGTTGACGTACAAGTGGACGTGCCACGCCCCGGCTGTCGGTCCAGTCTCCCTCTCGCCATCTCCAATGACAGTGGCCGTGATCAGGTCGGGGCGGTTCATGACCAATCCGAACAACGCGGCAAGGGCGTTTTCGAGCTTAGTACCCTTGTGAACAGCCATGAGTCTCAGTGCCTTCGCCACAATCTCCGTGGTCCCATCCCTTTGACATACGTCTACGGAGTTTGTGACTCTCCCACGTCTCCAAGATACTGCAGGGGTTGATCCTTCGTGGAGTTTGGGAGCATGTGGAGCCCGGCGTGAGCGTCAGCCGCCATCCGCAAGCTTTGGAGGCGTTACACTCATAATCATCAGATGGAACTACGCAGCAAAGGCGTACGAAGGGCAGAACTTAGTCCTGTTCACGGAGGTCACGAGATATGGAGCCCTCATGCTGATGTCGTCACTCCTTGCGGGTGTGGCATTGTCTGGGATAACTACTGCTCGCGTTGTGAAGCTAAGCCGCCGAATCCGAACCGTGGGTCAAAGCCTGACTCTGGCTTCGAGCTATAAAAGCGCACTTCCACAAGTCCTCTCAAGTGCTCTTACTCGCAACGTTGACGACTCAAGGCTCGGTTTGTTGTATGACGCGGAAAGTGCTGACTATCAGGTTACCTGTTGACCTCCTTGTCACCAGTAGCATGTTCAACATTCTTCTCTTCCTCGCATTGCATCCTGCCCAACTTGTGGCAGCCGAAGCCGGCACAACGCCCAAGGTGCAGCCAGGTTGCAGCAACCCCCGGGTGGACAATGGGAATGTTGTCGCAGATTGCGTCGACGAGGAAACAGGGCGTCCCTTCCTTTACGTTGACAACCTTGGGGAGTTCAACGACCTCTACCGCGCTCGCAGCGAATCTGCCGAATTGGTTGCAGGAGACGAGCCCGGGGACAGGCCCTCAGGCGCTGCCGCCATCGACATTGCAACTCAGATCTTTGAACACTGGTCTGATGCTAGTAACACCACCAAGCGCAGCCTGAGTGGCAGATATTCTCGGGCTCACTACCATGAGGAGAAGCGCTCCGAAGGCATTCAGCTCGAAGAGTTGAGGATCGACGAAGGGTTGGTCCAGGATACTGAGAGGTGGATGCAATTGCCTTTCGCCCAAGAGTTCGTCGAGAATGCCCAAACCCCTACGCCGTCGGAACTTGAAGCAGGCCGATCCGGATCCATCAAACTCTCTGCCAAGAGTATTTCGGGCATCTGCACCAGGTTGAAGTGCAGCAACGGCCATGCTATCAACTGGAAGAAGATGAAGCCTTGGAAGTGGAAGACAAAGAACAAAGTCATCGGCACCGCCAGCGTTCTAACTGTTGGACTCGCTGCGGCAACGTTGGCTTATACCATAATCCGGGACAACGGAAAACGCGCCACAGAGCAATCTGACACCGGTGCCAGCCAGGACGTCTGCACCTATATCAAGGGTGACGGAGGCGGCAAAATCTGTGTGAGCTACGCATCCAAAAACAGCCCGATGATCTGGAACGAGAAGATCTGGGTAGAAACTATCAAGTCGTGCATCAAGAACTGCATGGGGGACGGAGACGGCTCGTGCCAGTTTGTCCTTCACAGCAAGACCCAACACAAGAAAGACAACTGTCGTTCGAAGTATTGCCCTTTCTGGCCTTGTAGTAGCAAATGCCCACCCGAGGACCACAAAAACCAGGTCTGCATCAGCGATCGTCCCAGTGGCTGCACCTGGGGCAACTACTGGGAAGCCTTCGGCAACGGTCTAGACTGCGACGTCAAGGACCCTTGAGGCAGCGGACTGAACTTCGCCAACGTCGGCCACAACTCAAACGCTTCTGGTCCGGTTTGCGGGGCCCTCGACATGAATGGATCGGACGAGGATGACTTGCGAATAGCGTTCAGTAAAGACAAAATGAAATCGGAACTTTTTGCCTGGGCCGATATAGGAGCGGAAAGCTAACAGCGGCATGCTCTCTGCAACAACCCCGACACTCGGGAATGACAGCTATGACTGCGACATTGCTCACTCATATAGAGGGTAGTGCTACAATGTAGGCTGATACGCGGCGGTGCTACGAGGGCAAATCAGGGCGAAGACGGCGGAGCGGCCGCTTGCGCAAGTCGGCGACCATAATCACCATACTGGCCGAAATGCCAATGAAGGTGAGGGACGAGATTGCGGCTGGCAGCGCGAACTCAGAGAAGACGTGACAGATTCCAAACCCATAGATAAAGAACCAGGCGACTAGCCACTTCGGGTTGACATTCAGCGTGAGGGCATACTGGAAGTGAGATCGAGCCCGGTCGTACTGCGCGTCAGCGCCCGTGAGTGGCGCAGTGTAGAAGCGGCCGTATAGAATGGCGAACCCCGCGAGTTCCGCTGCACACAGGAACGCGCGGACGACCTCGGCGGTGGAAGTGTTTTGGCGCCCTTTCTCGAAACACAGTTTGACGAGGGTAAGCAGGAGGGATGCGGCCGCAACGCCGCTGGCGAAGGAGATAAAGGGGACGGCATGAAACCACACTGGCAGGCAGATGTGGAAGTCGATGCTGGGCCGCGTCTTCGAGGCGGTCTCGGGCTTGACATCTTCCGACGCGTCCGTTTCAGCTGAATTCAAGAGCTGGGCAGTTGGACCGTCGTCGGGAGGGGCGTAGGGGTATGCGTTCGAGCTCATTGTGGGTGGTGGAGTGTGTGGATGAGACAGCACAGCAGCGGCCTTGACCCTGCATGGGTTTGCACCGCCGGCGACGGGCTCGGCGTCGGAGCCCGCATTGACTAGACCGGCGGTGCTCATCGCCTGGTCGGATTCCGTCATTCAGCCACCGGTGATGCCCACGTGACACACGTTAGGTGTTCCCAGAATAGCCTCCAGCTGCGTCACTTTGCCTGACACCAAAGGGGACGGACGGCGAGGGGGACGCAGGGGCGCTGCGCCCTGCGACAGTCAGAGAACGAAACAGGCCGCTTAGCTCAGCTGGTTAGAGCATCGTACTAATAATCAGCTGATTATCAGTCCATGCGGAGGTCGGCAGTTCGATCCTGTCAGTGGTCATTTCTTTTGCTCTTCGCCTCCCCATGCATGTCTATGCTGGTTGCACGTCGAGAAGAGGAGAGGGAACGAAGTGCGAGATGGTGAAGAGTCTCGAAGAACGGACGGCTGCGCCGGGAACGGTGGAGGTGTTTCAGATTAGAGGGCGCAACGCTAACGACCGGGCACAGCACAGATGGGGCTCCTGCTCCGCTGCCGCCTGGCTGCGCCAGCATCTATGCCGCTTGCAGTTACCACTGAGCTGATTGTTCAGCCTGACGTGCAAGGGAACACGCTTCGCCCACGAAAATTGACACGGCGCGCATTTCGCCGTAGTGACAGCGAGCAATCCGTCCTCTCCTCTCATTCAGTCCCACATGAACTGACAAGACGATAAGCTACAGTCGTGCTGTTTGGGAGAGGACAATGCATATTAGCCCAGCTGAAGGCTCCGCGCTGGCTCCGAGCCACATTGCACCGATGCTTATGGCCTGCTACCGCGCCGCGACATGTGACAACAGGAAGTGATCAATGCGCAAGGCGGTACATTGCTAGCAAGTCGCGCGCCTCGTTTTGGAAGACCTAAGTACCCCATGCATTATAGTTACAGGTGGAGGTAGACAACAGTGAGGGGTGTCTGGTACAACTTGAGATTGGAACGGAGCCGGACGCCTTGTGCCACTCCGTTTCCTGCCGCTGCTCAATGCGTCATGCCCTCACCGAACACGCAGGATGGCCAGAGCGGACAGCTCACTTAAGCTTGCCCTCGGCCTCCTCATCTGAGTGGATAGGCTCGGGCACTTGCGGGGGTGTTGGGACACGCTCCCCCTCGGGTTGCTGGGGTGTTACAAGGCTGATAGAGTCCAGTGAGGAGTCGTGCTCTTTGCTTCCGCCTTCCACATCCTCTCCTTCCTCAGGACTTCGGATAACCGGAACAGGAGCAGCAGTTGAAGGGCCTGACGATTTAGTTGAATGCGCCGTTGTGTCACTCTCCGACCTGTACACCGGGAAAGTCTCGGTCAGAAGGTCGGGGTGGTTGCCATATCGCTTCCACCAGCTGCGTGCCTCTTCCACTTCCTCGGCGGTACGATCGGAGTAGTAATACTGGCCGAGCACATCAACGTAGCGTGGGGCAGAGACTTGGCGAGCTGTCTCCGAGAAGCCGAAAAGAACGAGGGGCTGCTTCGGTACCGTGGAAGGGTCGGGATACCAAGGTTGCAGGTACGCAGCCTCGTCCACCCACTCAAGCTTGTTCGGTGGGGGGCGCGCACTGTCGAGCGTAGGTTCCCAGAACTTGTGTAACACATCCTCGCCGAAGTCGTAGAGACGTTGGAACAACTCGTCCGAGAACAGCCACGTGTACTTGTGCAAGGGCTTAGCTTTGCCGAGTGCGCAAATGTACTGCTGTCAGCTACGGTATACCAATTTCTGTGTGATGGCGAATGCGTACGCACACAGTTCCACGCCCAGCACAGCATTTGGTCGAGTCCCCACTTGCCCTCATACCAGTCGTCGGCCGTGACATATCGAATTTTGTATACACTTCTAGCGCTCCTAGCCCAGTGATTCCTGTGATCCAGTTAGTGTAGTGCGGTCTAATGACGTACAGCTGCAAGGCCTTGTCGGCGTAGGCGAGGGAGAGTGAGAGCTCGATCGCCTTATCGTACTCCGTAGTGCCGGGTTGGAGGTGCCCACGGTGAGCGGGCGCGAGAGCGTAGTTGAGGTTGCTGTGCTTCAAGGCTTCGTCCCAAGCACGACTCGCATCCCGAGCTGTCCACTGAAACTTCTCCTGGAGCATGCCGGGCATGAAGAGGAAGTCGGGGTATGTAAACTTGACCGTGCTCCATTCAATACGGGGCCAGGTGGCCAAGGTGGAGGGTAGATTGACTTGGTCGATGGGTGGAATCGCTACCTTCGGATCAAGTAGTTTAGTCGTTCGGTCGGCTTGTGATTGGGCTGAAGACGGAGCCTGAGTTTGGGCGGTAACGATATACGACATCGTACTCACTGACGATGCAGTGCACTGGTCAGGGAGCGCGACTCGAAGAGAAGAGGGGTTGGTAGTTGAACTGTCGAGCAATGGAGCAATCGAGCTATTGTAAATGAACGGTGAGGTAAGGAGTGACAGGTGTTTTGGCATTCATCGGGAGGAGGGTGGCGGAACAGTGCCGTGCAACAGTGCCTGCGCCGCTAGTCCAGGCGATGGATCTAACGGCTCTAGCGTCTCCAGCCATCCACGCACCTGCATTACCTGAGTTTAGCAGTCCCCCACTGCTTCTGAGCTTGCATTATCTTCGGCGTTCGGTGCAGGGACAGTCTCCAGTTCTGCAGCAATGGCACGCTGTGCTATCCGGGCAGCCCCTTCTCCTCGTTAATCCTCATGCTTGCTGGAGCAGCCCCTCTCGCTGCCACCGGTGGGCGTCTGTTGCAAGGTTTCTCAGAATACAGAAGCCACTGGGACTTGCATTCAGAAGCGTTTCGAGCTTGCCTCGTTATATCAGTCGGTAGATAGTGTGACTCTTACGCAACAACAGCCGATTGATCACACAGTCATGGGTTCGAGCCCCATACGAGGCTTCCTTTTTGGCCCTATTCTTGCGCATGCATGTGCGAGCAGCCCGGGGACGCTCGATGCTTGAAAGGAAGAGCAGAAATCTGACGGAAGCCAAGTGCGCGGAAGCAAAAAAAGTTGTGGAAGTGGAGGCCGATCGATCTCCGCTGATAAGATGAATTGACCGACATCGACCGTTGACCTTGTCAAGACCATGGAATGGTCAGCGCCAGTCGCCGCTCCGTGTCTTCACACGGCTGCAATAGGGCGGAGGCTTCACGCTCCGAGTACATCACACGTCTACAAGCCGCTTTCCCGAAGCCGATTCCCCACCCACGGCCGATGCCGCGGCGCAGGGTCCGCGCCCTGCGCCCTGACGCCCTCGGCACAGTACCCGTCATCGGCCGCTTAGCTCAGCTGGTTAGAGCATCGTACTAATACTCAGCCGAGTACTAGTCTATGCGGAGGTCGGCAGTTCGATCCTGTCAGTGGTCAGTTTTTGCTGTTCTAGCGGCGCAGAGCGTGCAGTCCGAGTTGTCGGGGATCGCTGGGTTGAGTCGCGGGCGACATCAGAGGTGAGGGGAGCCAAAAGTGGGCTGTGGGAAGACTCGATGGCTGGTGAGTCACGGCTGAATTGCGATGCGCTGCAAGTGGAACAGCGATCCGGTTACGGCAAGGCTATGCATGTAGCAGATGTATGGCTACACTCGTTTAACGTGATGGTTGCGACGTACGGAGTCTACCACAGCGTGAGATGAGTTCCAGGCAAGTCGGCGGAGCAGATGAGTACGAGGGGTGGGCCCGAAGTGCGTAAAACGCGGGTGTTGTCACTGAGTCATCGTTCTTCGCGGTGCGCTGACCACTTCGGTGAGCGCTTAGCTGGGACTTGGTCCGGTTGTGATATACGGGCGGCTGTTTAACCGTCTCGGCGCGACTTCAGCCAGATGTCGTATGCAGGTGCACGGCTAGAACCGCCGTCGTCGACGAACGTTCGCTGGTATCTCCTCTCCCAATTCTCCATTGCCTCCATTTGCTCCAGCGACGGCTGGGAGACCTCGCGACCTCGTACGTCGTAGTAGATGACTTCAGCGCTGCGCACCGTGTGACCTTCGGCCAGTTCGTCAACCGAGACCCCGACAACCCACCGCTCTAGCGGCCAGTCCTCCTCTCCGGGCAGCCAAGGGGCGACTATTGTCATGTCCAGATAGTCGGCCGGTAGCGCTTGAGGCTGAGTGCAATCTACCAGCCGTTCCCAGACGATGTTCAGGGCCTCCACTGCAAAGTCTCTGCCCTCCATCCTCACATGCCCATGCAGAATGAACTGCTCTTTCGGGAAAACTCTCAAGAGAGTGTCATGAGCCTCAGCGGTCAGCCTCGTGCTGTGACTAAGCTGGGCTTAACGTACAAGTTTCTCGGCTTCGATTGAGCAATGGTATGCCCCCCACCGGCCGTGTAACCAATCGTCATACGTCTCGTAGTGCACATTGTAAATCCGGCGAACACCGCGATGCCAGAGGTTGCTAATGAGCGTCAGAGTTCGCTGAAGGTGGCCCAACTCACATTTCCAGTGCCTTGTCAGCTATGGCAGCATACAGGGACAGCTCAAGCGCAGCCTTCCGGTCGTGGTCGTTTTGTTTCCGCTCCCTGCGCGTACGAGGCTGGGTGTGCTTGGGCTCGAAGCGGGGTGGCAAAGCGTCGTCAATCTCGCCACTAGAGACGGCGCGTGTCCAGGCTAAGCTGGCTTCGCGGCATGCCCAATGGAGCTTGGCAATATCAGCGGTTCTGGAGCGCACGTCCCCGAGGAGGAGACTTGCTGGGCCAAAGTCGACCCCAGACCAGGCGTTTCGTGGGAAGCGAAGATGACTGGGTGGAAGGCTGATGTTCTCGGGAGGAGGGTGATTGTCCCTAGATATGGTGTAAACCTCGTCCATGATGGTGACGGGGAGAAGCTATGGAGATTAGGAAGACATCACAAGTATGATCACAGGAGATATGGTGATGTGGCCGGTTGCAATCGAAGCTAGTGACCAGCTGAATGAAGTGGAGGTCGAGTGGAGGCTTGCTCCTCTATGGCACACACCCATGGTTCCAGATACGATAGCGGGTGCCTGCGCCTAAGTAATGAAGCTAGCCAGTCAAGGCATTCAAGCCGTGAGGACAGGAGGGGCTTCTCGATTCCACCCCACGCTCAAGCGTCAAGCGTCTCACACAACAAGCGCTCCAAAAACGCACTCAAGACAAAAGAATACATCCAGGGGGAATCGAACCCCCACCGCATCGAAAACGCTCGTGGCAACGATGCATGATACCATTTCACCATAGATGTTCTGACTGAAAGCAACAGTCATACTGCCACAGGACCACCACTCGCTTACGTAAGTCTCTTCCTCTGCCGCATGCGCTCCTCTCGAAAGCGCTTGAGGCCATGCAAAGCGTGGCGTCATCAAGTACTGAAGACCCTTGAGCTGAAAGTCCAAAGAGGTGGGTGTAACATAGAGCCGAAGGCGGTAAGGAGACCACAGGGAGAGGAAGTGAGTGGTGCGCTCTCGGGTGGAGTTTCAGCTCAATCAAATGTTCGGTGCTGTTCCTGCGCGAGGGGGACAGGTCTCCAAGTGACGTCGCGGAAGCGTCTCCGGCTATGCAGCTCAAGCAACAGGAGCAAAAGGGCGCATTGGCGCCCAGGCACGCGCCCCGCCGCAGCAAACAGCGAGCACGCCCGGGATGTTGATCCAGTGGTTAAGATGGCTGCCTTCCATGACCTGGCTGAGCAGCTTACCGGGGTTCGAATCCCCGACATCTCAAGCGAGCGAGCGCGAGAACACAGCGCGCGACTCTTTTGTGGAGTTCGATGTCGCCGCAAACGGGGTCGTCGTTATGATACCAACTTGCCCTCTCGCGACGGTTTCTGGGAACGGTATGTCTGGGAACGGTATGTCGCCGTGTGCAAGACTGTCGTGACGTGTGTTCGTCCGCTTGACGTTAATACTTTTCGGATGTGCATCCGTACCGTCTGGAACTAGTCACTCGCACCAGGCAGCTCGAAGACTGATGGAAGGGATTGGTAGGGATCGTTAGGTCTCGGTGAGCTTGTGGAAGCCGTGCCGTGGCATGACTCTGCCGGTCATAACGACGGTCGTGACAAGCGGAATGCTCTTTGCTCAACGCCTGGCAACCAGGCTGCTTGGTTGTTTCCCACGGGTACCCGACCGCCAGCGCGCCAGCCTCCTGCCAAAATGTCATGTACAGCCAGAAGCCGAATTTGCGGTCAACAGTAGTCGAGGTCGGAGACCGCCCTCGCTAGTTTCGAACTTTCCCACGATCGTCAAGCGACACATCCCACCCACACTCACCCAAACCGATGTGGACATGCAACACACTGAGAGGACAGTCAGGCAAACGTCAGGCAAACGGGGTGAACAATGCTATCGCGGCTTGAATAATGGAGCCAGACGAAGCGTGTACATGTCGTATGTCCACGCTGCGCAAGTGACAACGACGTCTTTGGTCCCGTGAGCTGCTGGTGTCGCGGGGCTTTCCGACTCAGACACCTAGGAGGAGGAAGGGCGCCGGAGCAGGAACGTTGCCCCATGAGATCTGGGTCAGTGCCGATCCGCATGCGGCGACAGGGTGAGTCGATCTCGCTCTTGCGTCACCTATGTGCGGAACACAGGTCGAGGGCGCTTGTACGGTCTCCCTGTCTCGTTTGTCCACGATCTCTGGTTATTCACGACATCTCACGCATCACGCACATGTGCATCCACGGGCAGCTACACGTTGACCGTTGAGCATGCTCATGGTGCATATCGTCCTCCGGTTATCGGTGAATCGGTGTCCTAAGCAAGGTTGGAACCCCAGTATCTGGCCCTGGTGCCGGGGACGAGTCCCTGAGCCCCTGTGCCCCCCCCCGTTCACTCATGTGCGCATGTCTCGCTCGCTGGTTCACTTTGACGCCTCGCGCAGCTTGCCGCCGAAGCTGTTCCGTCGACGTTGTCCTTTCCCTCTTCCACCCCTTTCCCAAGGCGCCCAAGTAGACACGTCATCCCTCTCCTTTCCTCCCCCCTGCCCGTTCTTTCTCAACCTTTGCTTACCATTCCCTCCCTTCCCTTACACCACATCTCTACCCTCGCTCACCATGGCCCACGTACCCCCCGCTCCACTTAGTCCCCACAATCCGGATGCGACCGACAATGTTCCTGCCGCTGCTGCCGAGGATGAGAGTTCAGTCGCTCTCGAACTACCAGGTGTAAGGCCAGACGAGCAACCTCTGTCCTCGGCCTCTGCAAAGTCTGACTTCGCTGTTCAGCAACACGGCAAGCCTGTTGCCGTTCCCGCCGCTCCCAAATGCTCTCCCAGCACCCGCATGTCACAGCAACGTCGAGGGGGAGAACAGTCTCGCCCTCCAACCTCGACGTCCACAGCTTTGGCGCCCCAAGAGTGGACGACTGGTCCACTCGGCGACTCCGTCAAGCGCTACCCCGCAGAGCAGACCTCGCAGCCCGTCCCGCGGTACGCCATTCCAGGTCAAACCGAAGGCGTCTCTATCCCGTTAGAATCTATGTCGAACGAGACCGATCCGTCGGACAAACTTCTGCTCGCCTCAGTCGAGCACAGCGGGACGCGGAACGAGGACCCTATCTTTGCACCGGCTCAGTCTCAGATAGCGACACACAAGATTCAGGCCGCAGCACAAGTCTTCCAGCTGGCGGCTATAGACGTCCAACGGGCAGTCAAAGGGCTCCTGGAAACGCCAACGGAGGGAATGGACGCGGCATGGCCGTCCCCCGTTGATGCTATGGCCGCGCAGCGCGACATGGCACTGGCTGCACTTGCTGTTCGGACCGAGGAGCGCGACCAAGCCCTATGGACGCTGAGCGACCTGCGACGTAGGCTCAAACAGATGCAGTCTGCAGATCCTGACTCTCCTTTCGTTCCTTCAAGTTCGCGTCCTGCCGTCGCGGCCTCATCATCACAGGAAGGGAGAGTAGAGGACATGGACGACCGAACAGACGATGATGTCGTTCTTCCCACCGTACAGCTGTTTTCTCCCGCCCCCTCTGAGGCCCGAGCCCCTGCCGAAGCTTCGGCGATGTTCCAGCGCAGCATTGGCGAGTATATTCAAGCCAAGAGTAACGAGCACCGCAACACATCTGACTCAGTTTCCATCCGCAACTCCGACTACAACTCTGCTTTAGCAGCACTCGAGTCTGCCGAAGTTGCGCAGATTTTGCGCGCACACGCCAGCACCTTGGTGGAGCAAGCCAACAAACTTCCTTTCAACTGTGTCAGAACTGTCGAAGACCGCTGTGCCTCTGGCGATGTCGATTGCAATGCCCACGAAGTCTGTATTAAACGCTTCCTGGCCGGGAGATACGCTTCCGCGGCGTTCGACATCTGGGCACAGAGGTCGCGCCTGAGTGTGCTTGGGAAGCCGCCCACTGTACCGTGCTTCTTGGATTACTGCAGTCAGAGTTTGGCGACCGCCCAGTCCCTTGGAAGGCACCTGTTCAGTCATGCTCAGTTATCACTCTGCCGGTTCAGAAGCAACGGAGCTTGCTGCGAGGGGGAAACCAGTATGCTGGAGATGCGGCTGCGGCACTGGGAGGCCCAGCACGGCATTCTTGGCTTTGAGACGGAGGCGCCTGTCGACCGCTGCGCCAAGTGCAAGTCCTGGCTTGTGGGCAGGCCGATGCAACACGATCATGAGTGCCCTGCCGAAGGTTTGGGAGGAGCTAAGGGAGATCCTGTAGGAGCTACGGAAGGTTCGGGAGGAGCTACGGAAGATGATCAGTGCCGTGTCGACGGTTACACAGTGTGAGTTGCAGACTGCCGAATCGGATTAAGCAATGTGAAGAGTACGGTGAGGGCGAGACTACCGTAATAGCTGATGTATATCTGAGCGCATGCATTCATATGATGCAGTTCTCTACTGGTCGGATGAGTGCTACTCTTCCACTCTCGCGGGGCAACGGGGGCCGGTGAGCCTCGGCCCTCACCCTCTCTTCGTGAGCTATCAGTTGATCGGCGTCTTGGTGCCACCGCAAAAGATTTGGTCCCGATATCGCCTTATCTCTATCCGGCCCTGACCAGACGTACTAGACGGACGGAGGATACGCCCGCTCGCTCCTCTCTCGCCTCTGTCGTCGCCACAGTCTGCTCCGACGCGTCCAGTGGACCATACACGCATGACGTTCTCTGATGACACACACACACACGAATGACACTCTCACGGTGGAGACTTGCGCCCCTTGCCTTTGGTTTGGCACGTCATGCGATCTGCTTTGATTCCGTCAGTGACTGGTTGGCGCACACCAAAAGTGGTCGGTTGGTGACACGACGCTAAAACGTCACCGTTCTCCCCCATCTCGTCCTCAGACGACTTGCACCTCTACCTCTGCCGCCTCATTATCAATTTGAACGTAGCATGAGTCGTCGGGGATGGACCAAGAGGCTTATCGCCGAGCTTGATGGTGAGTAACACGCCAGTACCCACACATTGGTTAATAGCCTACAGCGGGGAAGCCCGGACCGACCGTCGTACCTATCTCCGAACTCCCCACGGAGCTACAGGTCGGGTACAGTGATGGGCCAGATCCCGCCGAACGAGCTGAACGATGGTACACCGCTTGCCGCAACGCTCTCCATGCTCAGCCTCTTGTCGCCGCCATCAACCCTACGAGTACCCATCCGTATCCTGGACAGCCATCTGACCCTGAGGCAGTCAACTGCCAGTGCTACGACGACAAGGAAGACGCTCCTCCCCAGAGCAAGCTAGCGGAGCACATTCACTCCCACCACATTCTTCCCATGGTTATCGAGGAAACCCTGGACACGTGGGACGGAGTCCGGGAGTTTGCGGTGTGCCCGTGGCGGGGCTGCAAGTATTCCGGTGGGATTGCGGAGGAATTCGCCGCACATCTAGCAGCCAAGCACATGGGAGCTTGCACTGCCTGGTCCCCGGTGCTCATATGGCTGACTGCAACAAGCACGCGACGGCGGAGCATCTCGAGCTCGAGCATGGCTTGCTCTGCTTGAACGGGGGTGAAGCGAACATCGATCAACTCGTCGTCTATTGTTGGGTTTGCTTCCGTTTCGTCAGAGGGCGGAAGCTCATCGATGAGCACATGTCGTCTCACCTGAACGAGATCGTCGCCATCATTGAGAGAGACGACAAATGCTTGGGAGAGGAAGGAGCGCTTTCTGGAGGGCGAAAGAAGGTATTCTGTCCGAAGTGTGTGCACGACACCTCCTTAAGTGCGACTACCAGGCTTATGGGCCACGAGAGCCTGGCCGCCCATGTCTCGACACATCTCGTCTTCCACAGTTCGGACACCGTGCTCAAGTGCTTCTTCCCCACCTGCCCGGCCGCCTTTGCTCCTCTTGATCTGGCTGACCACATATCGGACTGCCATGGCATCCGTATGGCCCAGGAGGGTCACTCGAGTGTCCACGGCGACCTCGAAAAGCTGGTACTTCCCGAAGACGACAACATTCGGCTCCAGATGATGCTCCACATTCTCCCCATTTGTCGATAGGCCCAATGAGCATGCATGAGGTGACGGCGGTGCTCGCCGATTGCCATGTCAGCTGACCGCGCTCTGTGCTGCGAAGTGAGGAGAGATCTCATTGTCTGTTCTTCTTGTGCATGCGCGCTGCTGCGGCCCCTCTCCTCACGAGCCGGAAGACGGATAGATGGAGAGCAACCAGCCACGCGATCCGGGCGCCGTGCGGAATCCGGACTCGATTCCGGTCAATTCCGGTTCGGTGAGTTATCGTCCCCATGCGGTCTCGGTCTCTTGATCAAGCCACGTTTGATTCCTCTGAAACACCCATTCCTTCTGTCGGTTACGACATTGCGGTTACCGATACGCTTGACAGGTGGGCAGTGATGCGCCAGAGATTGGATCCACATGGGTCGTCGGGTGCGGTCTCCGCCGCCTGATATCGGAGGTATCTTGATAGGGCAGGAGCAGCCGACACCGGTTTAATGGCCGAAACACTGAAATGGCCCAAGCAGCGTGGCGTATTCTCGGCGGTGGTCGAAGTTCCATGCGTAGAGCTTGCCAGCCAGGTTGTGGGGCGCCGGCATGGACCGCCGCGGGGTACGGTGACCGTGTCCCAGCCAACGGTGCACCAGACGTTGAGCCCCACGGGAGGAGTGACCTCGTTCCAACCGGATCGGTCAATAGATAGCATTAGCGAAGTTGCCGTGCTTGACCCAGCGAGCACGTATAAAGTCCATCCGTCAGCGAGGTCAAGTCAGCACCTCACCACAACGGCTCCGACTCGATCAACGCTACAATGAAGTTCCTCGCCCTCTTCGCTACCGCCCTCAGCCTTGTTGCTGCTGCGCCCATCGAGCTCGACGAGCGCCAGCTGTCGACTACTCGCAACGACCTCGAGAACGGCAACTCGAACAACTGCCCTGACGTCATCTTCATCTTCGCTCGTGCCTCCACCGAGATCGGCAACATGGTAAGTTCCTCGATCGGTCCGATTGCTCATTCCCTCTCAGGGTGCTTCCGCTGGCCCTAGCGTGGCGTCGGGTCTCGACTCGCGCTTCGGCGACGTCTGGGTGCAGGGCGTCGGCGGCCCCTACACCGCCGGCCTGGCCGAGAACTTCCTGCCTGCTGGTACCTCGCAGGGCGCCATCGACGAAGCCAAGCGCCTCTTCCAGATGGCGAACAGCAAGTGTCCCAACACGCCCGTGGTTGCCGGCGGCTACTCGCAGGGCACCGCCGTCATGTCCAATGCGGTCAGCGAGCTCTCGGCTACCATCAAGAACCAGGTCAAGGGCGTTGTCCTCTTCGGCTACACCAAGAACCTCCAGAACGGTGGTGGTATCCCCAACTTCCCGGCCAGCAAGACCAAGGTTTACTGCGCGACCACCGACGCCGTCTGCTGGGGCACGCTCTTCATCCTCCCCGCTCACTTCCTTTACACCACCGACGCGAGCCTCAGCGCTCCCATCTGGCTCGCCCGCCAGATTAACGCTTAAGCGAAGTTCCCCATGCCCACCCGCACGCTCGTTGTTCAACCAATGTTGAGGTGGTGCTGCCCACGCCCAATAAAGTCCCCGAAGTTGCTTTTGTGCTTTCCAATTGATCCGTAGTCTCATCCCTGTCTTTACGGAAGTCCGATAGTTGTCCACCTATGCACCGGTTATCTTAGGAATGTCTTGTCACGCGCAGGGTGCATTGCCGAGATCGTCCGGTCACGGTTGACTGTGATGCTTAAAGGACAGAAGACGAAGACGTTCAGAGATGTTTGCAGTGTGGTTTTGTTGCGGTGGGCGAACGTGCTGATGAGGCGTGGCAATAAGCCAGGGTGAGCCACCCACACAGGGGCAGCTCTGACAACGGCGGTGGTTTCGTCCCGCTCGAGGAACACACAATAGACAATGGGAAGACTCATTTGTTCCGCAGATGCCCAACGCGTCGCATCATCTCGTCCCCAGAAGCACCAACGGCAATGAGCGACGTTACAGTTGAATGGACGTCTGCGCATTCCTGTGCGCCAGCTACGACTGCCATAGCGATATCTATGGGTTTCCCGGACATCATATGATATGATATCGGTTGACTCACTCGCTCTGCGCGGTCCGATCCCTGGTGGCGTTTTCACCGTCACTGCATTCCACTAGTGTGCTCGTGAAGTCTTGTGCAATGTATCACTCCGCTTTCAACGAACTGTCATCTGTGCAGCCGCTGCTGGTGCCCCGTCAGCTCACGGCTGTCTGCAGAGTACGTGGGACCGGTGTTGGCAGCTCTATCTTCGCACATCTCTCCAGTTTCCCTGTCGCGAGCGGCATTATGTCCTACGTCATGCAGACTCGTCATGCAGACTCGTCTTCAGGACGGTGCCCGTATGGCCGGAGCTCTCACAAAACAGAGCTGCCGTCGAGGCAGACCATGCTGCAGCGGCAGATGCACACTCACCGATCGTCGTATGCAAGCACTGCTGCGATGTTCCGCGACCCTGCCCGCCGACAAAGGGCGGGGTCATTGTGCCCACCTGGAGTAGGGAGGCTCAGCGAGCGGACACATTCGATGGACATAACCAGTCCGTGTGCAATGTAATCACCACTCTGCACGGTCCGCGCTTCTGCCACCTGTTCCTGCGCATGCCCAAAAGCCAGCTCGCTCTCGACACGTGTGCGTTTGCACATCCCGAGGCGGAACACTCCATTATGGCCTCTCTCACTTGCTACTGCCCTCTCAGTCGCCGTCGCCCTTTCAGTCACCATTGCCGCCGCCTTCAGCGTCGCTCCCATCTTTACCGGTGCTCTCACATTTGCCCGCTTCACCGTAGCTCGTCGCTGCCTCACTTTCGCCTTTGCTGGGAACCTTACCGTCACATCGCTTCCTATCATTTGCGGTCAGTTCAGCTATGCTGTAGCCGGTCGAACGGTAGCAGAACCATATCCCGTTCGCACTTATCATCGCTGCGACACCACTTTTCCATCCTCGGCTCACCACTGCTCCCTTGATATCGACGTGATCACTCGCAGCTGCCCGCGAGATCGCGAAGCCGCCGGTGCCGGGCGCGGTGGTTCTCTGCAGACGTCAGCAAGCGGTCTGGCTTAGATATCCAAGCTCCAACTCGCAGCTGGCGCTGGCGAGCTGCGGGCAACCACGCTGCGCGACGCATTCTTCATCTCGTGAGCGGCAAGCCCGCATCGTCTTGTCAGCCTAGGTCCGAGACACGGGCTACTCCTCGCCCGTGCCCACTCCGCCTCTCAAACCAGCCATGCCCGGTCGCCCGTCTCGACTCTGAGCCTGAATCGAGCACGCAGAACCTGGCAGCCCCTATTCTTGGCACTTCGATCGACCCTAGACACTGCGCGGGCACACTTTGCCCGACCTCCGTTCATGAATCGTGCCCGCGGGAGAGTCTGACGACAAGTGGGAGGGAGAGTCTGACGGCAAGCCTGAGGGGGACGAGGCGTCGCGATGGGTGATTGCGGGCAACCCGCAGGCGTCGCCAGCGTGGCCGCGCATTCGGGTGTGGTACGACAGATGCATGGTGCGCACGTTCGTCGTCGCCCTGCCGGGATCATAGTCATTCACATACCGAGTCCTACATTATGACTGCGATGCCAAAGATCGACCTTCTCTTGCCTCTGCTCACGCCCGAGGTACATGAGCTGCAGCTCGTGGTCGGAGGCCTTGGGGAGGAGCGCTCAGTTGACCTCGAGGGCGCGGCCTTGGAGGGGACAGACCCTGTGGAGGCTGTGGCACTCGAAGCACGCTTCGAGCTCGAACGTCTCGGGGTCCCAGCGGGCGATGATGGTCTCGCGGGCGGCTGAACAGGCGATCTGGGGGTGTCTGGTGTCAGCCGGCCCTCGGGGCACTCACTTGTACAGGAAGCACGGGCGGTGCGGGTGGTCGCGGCAGATGCATTCCTGCCCATCTTTCCAGCACCGCATGCCGTGGAACAGGCCCTTGGGCGTGTGGTTGTAGAGCGTGAGGCCGAGGGCGACGGCGACGCTCAGGAAGTACAGCGGGGAGGAGTGCATCTGGGGCTGGCGCTCCGGGTCGTCGACGAAGGGGAGGTTCTGCGCCCGCCAGGCAACTCGGATCGAGGTGTGGGCCGTGTAGGTGTCCATGGTGTTGTGGTAAGACATCTCATCGTCGCCTTCCTGCGGGACGAGTGTGAGGTCTTGCAGCGCCGACACAAAGCCCGCACTATTGTGCCGGTTACCACCGCAACGGGCTGCAGCGTGCTGGTCCTCACAAGCACGACGGCGACGCAGATGGTAGCATGGATGAGCTCGCGTGCCGTGCCGCCGCCAAGCAGCTCGGCCTGCGCTACGCGCGCACACCGCCCTTCAACACCACGGACTCGGACAACAACGTCCTCATTGGACTTGCAGCCGTCCACGCCCACGAGGGCGCAGGTCATCGTCATCTGTATGATCTCTCGCTTAGGGAGTTCCGGGAGCAGGAGAGATGCTTTTGGCTTCTTCTGGCTACGCTCGCCGCGAAGGGGTCGCCCAGGCCTCCCCCGGTCGGAGGCGACCATGGTGTCATGGTGAAGTTGTACGCGGTCTGATGAACGCCGTTACGTCACTTCTCTTCGATGCATTCCTTGTACAAAGTCTATGTCAGAAGCCCAATATGCGCTCCATGCCGCGGGCCAATCTCCGTCTCGGCGTTGGCCTGCTTGATCTCGGCCTTGACCTGTGCCAGCAGGGCCCGCTCCCGGGCAAGCTTGTCTGCGTCGTCACGCACGAGGCTCCTTAGGGGTTAGGGGGTTAGAGGGTTAGGGGGTTAGGGGGTTAGGGGGTTAGG